>CM054147.1:695237-697737 GCA_028751875.1 Rapana venosa | reverse complement strand
TTATTTCACGTGTTATGCATTTTCTGTAATAATGCTCACATGCAGTAGTCACAAACAAAGCCTGTCACTGGGCGCAGTGCCTTCCCTTGCCGTTCAGCACCGGGTAGGTCAGGCCTGGAGCATCCCGCCTTCCGTTTGGGAGATAGTTGTTGTGTTTACTCTTTCTGGATAAAAGGCCGAAGGGAGCATCCCTCCTTCCGTTTGGGAGATAGTTGTTGTGTTTGCTCTTTCTGGATAAAAGGCCGAAGGGAGCATCCCGCCTTCCGTTTGGGAGATAGTTGTTGTGTTTGCTCTTTCTGGATAAAAGGCCGAAGGGAGCATCCCGCTTTCCGTTTGGGAGATAGTTGTTGTGTTTGCTCTTTCTGGATAAAAGGCCGAAGAAGGGATCAGGAAGGCAAACACTAAAACCCAGACAAGGAGGAGGTAGCAGGAAGAAAAGGACAACACGTAAACAAAAGAGAAGGATAGAAAAGAGGGAATTCCTAGCACAACGTTTCCAGGTGGGAATGCTATATATACTGACGGGTCCCCGGCTTTTTCCCATTATCTATTAAATGTGGACTAAGTACTCATGTGTTGTTGTCACTCACATCCAGTCCATATGCTGCAGTTTTGTAAATGCTACCATTCTTCTCACCGGCACTTTTCCAAAAGGGCTACAGGTTTTAACACGTGCAGATGTTCTGGCCACACACAGGGATTTCAAAGGCAAGATGAAGGTGTAAAACGTGTGATATAATTGAGATAGGTGAAGAGTTTGGTTGATTTTCAACGCTGGCGTGTGATATAATTGAGATAGGTGAAGAGTTTGGTTAATTTTTAATGCTGGCGTGTGATATTATTGAGATAAGTGAAGAGTTTTGGTTGTATTTCAATACCAATTTTTCAGAATGTGGTAAAACCATGTTTTACAAAAAGACTGCTCAGTCAAACATACGCTTTTGTTTCGAAACAACGACCCCCCCCCCCCCCCTCCACTCAACACCCCCACCACCCCTCAACATCCCTCCCACCCCACTCACACACAGATAATCAACTGTAACCAAAGAAGAAAGTAGAAATGTGAACAAGCAGTTGTAACTGCATTCTTAATGTAATTCACAAAAAAACAAACCACTATCACAGACATGCATCTCCAAAACATAATGCTCTATGCTCTTTTTCAAGATCTGTCATCAGGATGTAGGCTTATTCCCCATGGATTACTGCATTACACATGGTGCAAGAGTTTTGTGTGTTATTTGTACTTGAATACCTTTTACCTAGCCTTTTGTCAACCTGAAACTCTGGCTCTTTGACCTGCACATGAGCAAGAATCGTCCAGAAGAATCAAGCAAAGAGAAGGTTGGTTTTTCTCCCCTCGGCCAAAGACTGAAAGAAATGCATCATGCTGTTGTCCACAGGCTGGGTGTGACTACAGAGGGGACAGCACAGCACAGCACAGCACAGCACAGCACAGGACAGCACAGGACAGGAAAGCACAGGACAGGACAGCACAGGACAGCACAGGACAGCACAGCACAGGACAGCACAGCACAGCACAGGACAGCACAGGACAGGAAAGGACAGGACAGGACAGCACAGGACAGCACAGCACAGCACAGGACAGCACAGGACAGGAAAGGACAGGACAGGACAGCACAGGACAGCACAGGACAGCACAGCACAGGACAGCACAGGACAGGAAAGGACAGGACAGGACAGGACAGCACAGGACAGCACAGCACAGCACAGGACAGCACAGGACAGGACAGCACAGCACAGGACAGCACAGCACAGGACAGCACAGGACAGGACAGGACAGGACAGCACAGGACAGCACAGGAAAGGACAGTACAGGACAGCACAGCACAGCACAGGACAGCACAGGACAGGACAGCACAGCACAGGACAGGACAGCACAGGACAGCACAGAACAGGACAGGACAGGACAGCACAGGACAGCACAGGACAGGACAGCACAGCACAGCACAGGACAGCACAGGACAGGAAAGGACAGGACAGGACAGCACAGGACAGCACAGGACAGCACAGCACTGAAGCACAGGACAGGACGGACAGGACAGGACAGGACAGCACAGACAGCACAGCACAGACAGGACAGCACAGGACAACGCACAGCACAGCCACAGGACCAGCACAGCACAGGACAGCACAGGACAGGACAGAGACAGAGCAGGACAGCACAGGACAGCACAGGACAAGGACAGTACAGGACAGCACAGCACAGACAGGACAGCACAGGACAGGACAGCACAGCAACAGGACAGGACAGCACAGGGACAGCACAGAAACAGGACAGGACAGGACAGCACAGGCACAGCACAGGACAGGACAGCACAGGACAGACAAGGACAGGACAGGACAGGACAGGACAGGACAGGACAGGACAGGACAGCACAGGACAGACAGGACAGCACAGGACAAGGACAGCACAGCACAGGATAAGCACAGCACAGGACAGACAACAGGACAGGACAAGGACAGGACAGCACAAGGG
>CM054147.1:687737-690237 GCA_028751875.1 Rapana venosa | reverse complement strand
ACGTCATAGTCATGCATCCCCGTCGTGCAGTCACGTCATAGTCGCGCCCTGTAGTCACGTCATGATCATGTCATGCAGTCATGTTGCAGTCACGTCATGCAGTCGTGCCATAGTCCCGTCATGGTCGTGTCATGCAGTCGCGTCATACAGTCACATCATGCAGTCACGTCATGGGCAGGGAGCCTGTCTAAATGCCGCATGTGGAAATGTCTGTCAACCAACACATGGCGTCACTCAGGGGATGGAAGTCCTCTTCCCAGCCGCTGGTCTGCCCCTGTTGCTGGTTTAATTAAACAAGGTTTCTTCAACAGTCACACAACGTCAGCAAACAGCAATACAGCAGGCACAGGCATCAAGCTACAGCTGATTTTAAGCCCCACCCCCTTCCCCTCCCCACGAGGAGTTAACACGGGATGCTTATGCAGACAGGTGAGATCTATGTAAACAAATCAAGCTTCATATAATTTTTTTTACACCAATATCATTAGACAAAAATTAAAGGGAATATACAACACTACCAAACTAAAGTGAGCAAAAGTGTCACCCAAAACTGCTCCTGTCCTTCCCTTTTCTGTGGACACAGCTTAGGAAAGTCACACCACTGTGCAGTCTGCAAGTCCGCAGTTTGACGTATCTGCCTTTCGTCCCCAAGGCTAGCAGTCGACGGAACGAACTGTAAACAGCAAAGCAAAACCGACAATATGACAGTGACAGCAAAACCGACAATATGACAGTGACAGCAAAACCGACAATATGACAGTGACAGCAAAACCGACAATATGACAGTGACAGCAAAACCGACAATATGACAGTGACAGCAAAACCGACAATATGACAGTGACAGCAAAACCGACAAACAGACAGTGACAGCAAAACCGACAATATGACAGTGACAGCAAAACCGACAACAGACAGTGACAGCAAAACCGACAATATGACAGTGACAGCAAAACCGACAAACAGACAGTGACAGCAAAACCGACAATATGACAGTGACAGCAAAACCGACAAACAGACAGTGACAGCAAAACCGACAATATGACAGTGACAGCAAAACCGACAATATGACAGTGACAGCAAAACCGACAATATGACAGTGACAGCAAAACCGACAATATGACAGTGACAGCAAAACCGACAAAAAGACAGTGACAGCAAAACCGACAATATGACAGTGACAGCAAAACCGACAATATGACAGTGACAGCAAAACCGACAATATGACAGTGACAGCAAAACCGACAAAAAGACAGTAACAGCAAAACCGACAAAAAGACAGTAACAGCAAAACCGACAAAAAGACAGTGACAGCAAAACCGACAATATGACAGTGACAGCAAAACCGACAATATGACAGTGACAGCAAAACCGACAATATGACAGTGACAGCAAAACCGACAATATGACAGTGACAGCAAAACCGACAATATGACAGTGACAGCAAAACCGACAATATGACAGTGACAGCAAAACCGACAAAAAGACAGTAACAGCAAAACCGACAAAAAGACAGTAACAGCAAAACCAACAAAAAGACAGTGACAGCAAAACCGACAATATGACAGTGACAGCAAAACCGACAATATGACAGTGACAGCAAAACCGACAATACCGACAATATGACAGTGACAGCAAAACCGACAAAAAGACAGTAACAGCAAAACCGACAAAAAGACAGTAACAGGAAAACCGACAAAAAGACGGTAACAGCAAAAGCAACGCAAAGACAGTAACAGCAAAAGCAACACAAAGACAGTAACAGCAAAAGCAAACAAAGGAAAACAACTCCGAAGTTATTTGGCTTTCAAATCTTGATGTTCGTTATCTTTCAAATCTTGTTGCTCGTTATTTCAATTGCCGCATCAGGCTTTTGTCACCCAGCAACACACATAGCTTGACTGCAGACCAGCACCAGGAGAGTAGTTCCTCACTGGAGCGCTTGACAAGATCACACGTTTCACTCACAGACTATTTCAATTAGAAAGGGGCAACAAGAAACAAGGAGAACCCCTAAGACGTCCGCAGTCAACTGAACTTGAAACTGCATTTCCTGTCCCATTCCTGCAGAGCCAGTGTGACGGATTTCTGTAGCGAGTTAACCAGAGACACACCCATGCTGACCACGTGACAGGCACCGGGCAATACAACACCATAGGACATTCTCTCTCTCTCTCTCTCTCTCTCTCTCTGTCTGTCTGTCTGTCTTTCTGTCTGTTTGTCTTTCTGTCTGTCTATCTTTCTGTCTGTCTGTCTGTCTGTCTATGTGTCTTTCTTTCTTTCTCTCTCTCTTTCTTTCTTTGCTCAATGCCGCTTCTACGGCAAAGGTGTGGCAGACGATCTCCAGCCAGACAAGGGGCCTGGCCTTGTGGGGTGGTATGCCACAGCTAGGGCCTGGTCATGCCATGTCATGTCATGTCATGTCGTGTCCTGTCCTGTCACAGCCAGGGCCTGGTCATGTCATGTCATACCACAGCTAGGGTCTGGTCATGTCACGTCACCC
>CM054147.1:666282-687237 GCA_028751875.1 Rapana venosa | reverse complement strand
TGCGTGTTTTGGTGTGATGATCCTTTTTTTGAGTGTGGTGGTGCGTGTTTTGAGTGTGTGGGGGTGCAGTGCTTCAGCGTGGTATGGTGCAGTGTTTTCCCAATGTGATGATGCAGTGGTCTAAGTGTGATATGTATGTGTTTGAGTGTGATGATATTCAGCGTTTTAAGTTTGATGATGCAGTGTTTTGGTGTGATGATGCAGTGTTTTGGTGTGATGATGCAGAGTCAAGTGTGATGATGCAGTGTTTTAAGTGTGTGTGATGCAGTGTTTTGGGTGTGATGATGCAGTGTTTTGGGTGTGATGATGCAGTGTTAAGTGTGATGATGCAGTGTTTTAAGTGTGGTGATGCAATGATTTAAGTGTGATGATGTAGTGGTGGATCGGTGGTCTAGAGGTAACGCGCCTGTCTAGAAAGCGAAAAGTCCGGGTCTGAAGTGTGCTCGGTTCGTACCCCGTTTGGACCGGAAACTTTTCCCCCATCCATTAGACCATGAGTGGTGGTCTGGGCGCTAGTCTTTCGGATGAGACGATAAACCGAGGTCCCGTGTGTTACACGTAACTATTTAGCACACGTAAAAGAACCCACGGCAACAAGAGAGTTGTCCCTGGCAAAATTCTTAGAAAAAAACCACTCTGATAGGGAAACAAATACAGTTGCAGGCAGGAAAAAGAAAAAAATCGGTGGCGCTGCTTTTGTGGCGACGCGCTCTCCCCGGGGAGAGCAGCCCGAATTTCACGGAGAGAAATCTGCCGTGACTTAAAGTGGTATGAAATGAAATCTGAGCGCTTTGATTTGTTGCTTTACAAGATTCAGCGCTATATAAATTCCATACATTATTATTATTATTATTATTATTATTATTATTATTATTATTATTATTATTATTATTTTAAGCCTGATGGTGGTGCAGTGTTTTTTTCAATTATAGGTGTGATGATGCAGTGTTTTGAGTCTGATGATGCAGCGTTTTAAGTGTGATGGTGCAGTGTTTTGAGTGTGATGATTATGCAGTGTTTTAAGTGTGATGATTATGCAGTGGTTTTAAGTGTGATGATTATGCAGTGTTTTAAGTCTGATGATGATGCAGTGTTTTTAATGTGATGATGCAGTGTTTTAGATGTGATGATTATGCAGTGTTTTTAGTGCGATGATTATGCAGTGTTTTAAGGGGAGACGGGATAGCCTAGTGGTTAGAACATTGCGCTCGCAATCCGACGACCCGGGTTCGATTCCCGTTCAAGGGGATATTTTCCCCTGGAGTTAACATCAGTGCAGACTCCGCTCTCCCCAAAAGTCCTTCGGATGAGACTAGAAACCGAGGCCCCGTGTGCGAACGCACGCAGAACATCTTTGCGCACACGTTAAATCCTGTTCCGCTTTTCGTAAGAGTAGGCCATTGTGTGCCGGTGGGAACAGATGACAATTTACAAAACCGCATACACACGGGGACTGGGTGTAAAAAAGCTCATAAATGCTTATTCCATTATCCTCGATATAAAAGAATAAGATAAAAAATAATAATAAGATAAGTGTGATGATGATGCAGTGTTTTAAGTGTGATGATGGTGCAGCGTTTTTAATGCGATGATGCAGTGTTTTGAGTGTGATGATGCAGCGTTTTGAGTGTGATGATGCAGTGTTTTAAGTGTGATGATGCAGTGTTTTGAGTGTGGTAATACGGTGTTTTGAGTGTGATGATGCAGTGTTTTGAGTGTGGCAATACGGTGTTTTGAGTGCGATGATGCAGTGTTTCAAGTGTGGTGATGGTGATGCAGTGTTTTGAGTGTGATGATGCAGTGTTTTAAGTGTGATGATGACGCAGTGGTTTAAGTGTGATGATGCAGTGTTTTAACTGCGATGGTGGTGCAGTGTTTTAAGCCCGATGATGCAGTGTTTTAAGTCTGATGATGCAGTGTTTTAAGTGTGATGATGACGCAGTGTTTTAGGTGTGATGATGACGCAGTGTTTTAGGTGTGACGATGACGCAGTGTTTTAGGTGTGATGATGATGCAGTGTTTTATGACCAGTCAACAGTTAATACTTTTTAGCTCAGCGGTGGCTAGGTCAGGTCAGGTCAGGTCAGGTCAGGGCAGGGCAGGGCAGGGCAGGTCTGTTTGCGGTGGGGAAATGGATAAAGCGGTTACGTCACGTCTGACCCTGCCTCAGGAGGACTGAGTACACCTGACATGTATTGTCAGACTGACAGACAGACAGACAGACAGGCAGGCAGACAGACAGACTGACTGACTGACTGACTGACTGACTGACTGACTGACTGACTGACAGACAGACAAACAGACTGACAGACAGACAGAAAGACAGACAGACTGACTAACTGACCCCAACCAAGTGAACTAGTGCACCCCCACACATTGCTTCCTGGCTAAGGGGAAGCAACGCTTTACATTCTTCAAAGTCTTAGGGGTAGTTAGCTCCCTTCTCAGATCTCTGTCTGTCTGTCTGTCTGTCTGCGTATATGCTCACGCATGCTTCTACTTGCTTCTGATGTAATGATGAAAACAAGAATCTCCCTTCTCATGTTCTCGACTTGTCTGCAGTCATTGACATTACAATCCACACAATTGGTTTTTGCCGACTTCAAACAGATATTCATGACCGAGTCCAGCCAGTTATTGTACCCCAAAGTCGATTAGAATCTGTCAAACTGGGATGTGGCTTCCCACAGCGATCCGTTGTAGGTGGAACGGTGGTCTACAGGTAACGCCCCTGCCTAGGAAACCAAAAGTCGGGTCAAAAGTGTGCGGTGGTTTGATCCCCGTTTGGGCCAAAAACTTTCCCCCCATCCATTAGACCATGAGTAGTGGTCTGGGTGCTAGTCTTTCGGATGATACGATAAACCGAGGTCCCGTGTATTACACATATTTATTTAGCGCATGTAAATAGAATCCACGACAACAAGAGAGTTGTCCCTGGCAAAATTCTGTAGAAAAAAGCCACTCCAATAGGTAAACAAATACAGTTGCAGACAGGAAAAGAACAAAAAAAAGTGGGCGGCGCTGCTCTTGTGGCGACGCGCTCTCCCCATGGAGAGCAGCCCGAATTTCATGTAGAGAAATCTGCCTTGACTTAACGTGGTATAAAATAAACACCAATAAAAAAAATAATCAGATAGGTCCTGTTCATGACCGGTGGTCTAGAGGTAACATGCCTGTCTAGAAAGCGAAAGTCCCGGTCAGAAGTGTGCGGTGGTTCCATCTCCGTTTGGGCCCGAACCACCCCCCCCCCCCCCCCCGCCATTACACCATATGCATGAGTGGTGTTCCGGGCGCTAGTATTTCGGATGAGACGATAAACCCAGGTCCCGTGTGTTACACAAAATTAGTCAGCGCACGTAAAAGAACCTACAGCAACAAGAGAGTTGTCCCTTGCAAATTTCTTAGAAAAAAGTCACCCTGATAGGGAAACAAATACAGTTGCAGACACAAAAAGGGTGGCGCTGCTTTTGTGGCGACGTGCTCTCCCCGGGGAGAGCAGCCCGATTTCACGCAGAGGAATCTCGTGACTTAAAGTTGTATAAATAAATAAATGTTCTCTTCACTGTTTCGCTTTCATATCATACCAGATCAGTCATCATTTTTATGATGATGATAATCAGATTTAAAACAGTAATACTCAACCCCCATCAGACCAATCATCATTTTCATGATGATGATAATCAGATAAAAAACAGTAATACTCAACCCCCACCAGATCAATCATCATGTTCATGATGATGATATTAGATTTAATACTGTAATATTCCTGACAATCTGCTTTCCCTCATGACAAATATATCCTATTGTCTTCCAGATATAAAAAAGGACATAGATGACAGCTAAATGCCAACAAACCTGAAGCCATGCTCCTAGGGACCAATCATAAACTCTCCCCCATCCCTACTACTTCCATGCCTCAATGGCAATACCTCAGTTCCCTCTGGCCTTTCCCCTCTGTCAATAGCTAAAGTTTTTGTTTAACAACCCCTCTTCCCTTTTAGGCTAAAATCACCCCACCCCTGACATCCGCACTGTCATTTTCGGGGTATAAGTTTCATTTTGCAAGTACCTGTCCCTTTATGCAAAACCAAGTTTATTTAAATATTTTTTATTTCAGGGTTTGGGCACTGGTTTTCTCTTTGGGTGGGCTGCCAGCATCAAAAAACCCACTTCCCCCTTTAACCATCCCTAAAATCTGCGCTCCCACCGAAGAAAGAGAAAATCTGGACACACAACTTTCCCCCGTGGCCCTTTAATTTCACTAATACCTGAGATGATGGGTGAAGGGTGATGTGATATGGGTGATGATGATGTTTATGATGATGAGGGGGGAAAGGTGATATTATGAAACCCTGATGATGATGATGATGTGGGTGATTGATGAAAGGTGGTGGTGATATGATGATGAAAGACGACGATGATGAGAAAAATGAACATGAATGTTTAGATGATGATGATGAGGAGGAGGGGGAAGGGGGAGGAGGGAGTATGTAAATATTTGCAGCAGCACAGCACAGAATAGTATAGTAAAATAGAGGGATAATATAGTATTAGTAGTAGTAGTATAGTAGTAAAGTAGTTTGTAAAGGGATAAAGAGGAAATAGTAGTAGTAAATAGTAAGTGTAGTAAGAGTAAGTACCGAGCATATCAAATCGTAGTAATAGTAGTACTAGTAGTAGTTTAAAATAGAAAAGATAAAGTAGGAGTAAACCCTAGTCGTAAATAAATAGTTTGTGTACATACATATCTAGTCGAGTAGTAGTAGTACTAGTATATATTAAATAAATTTTAGGAGAAGAGTAGTAGTATATAGTAGTAGTATAGTAGTAGTAGTATATTATAGTAGTAGTAAGGATTTTTGTTTTGTTTGTTGGTTTTTGTTGATGATGTAAAACATGCCCTTTGGGGTTTCCCTTGGGCCCAAGATTCCAATGCCCAAAAAAAAAAACAAACAAACCAAAAAAAATTTTTTTTTAACAACAATTTAACTTCTAAACCACTGTTTAAAATTTAAAAAAAATTTTTTTCCGTTTTTTTTATTTTATTAAATAAACAAATAACCCGCGGTGCATAATTTGACTCTGAAAGAGGAGAGAAGAAGAGAGAGGGGGGGGGGAGGGGGGAAAAAAGAGGGGGGATAATTTGGGATAATGCAAGGAGGGTAATTT
Organism: Rapana venosa; assembly: GCA_028751875.1. Classification (NCBI taxonomy): domain Eukaryota; kingdom Metazoa; phylum Mollusca; class Gastropoda; order Neogastropoda; family Muricidae; genus Rapana; species Rapana venosa. The sequence goes on along the minus strand of CM054147.1, from coordinate 682,068 downwards.
TTTTTTTTCTTTGTTTTTCCCCAAAACAATTGGGGGATTTTTATTTTTGGGGTTTCATCAAGTGGATAAAAAAAGGGCTTTTAAGATTTTTTTAATGTTGGTGTTGTCTAAATGGTCAGGGAAAGGGGTTCCACACACACCTGATAAAGTAATTTAGATTTGAACAAATCTATTCTTGGGATTGGGACACATGGCTTTTCAGTATTTCTGGAATGATTCATAGGGAACTTGTATTTTAAGGATGAGGGAAAAGTTCATGAGACCTTTGTTAGATCTTAGTCTTTGGTGTAGGGGAAGAATATTTAACTGAGTATAATCCACTTCTAGTAAGGTAGTCTTCTTTAGAAGAACCAGTTTAAGAGCACGTTTATACAGACTTAATATTGGTTTCATAGTGTTTGCACTAGCAGAATCCCACAGGGGTTTAAGCATCATCTATTGAAGATTGTATATAAGCTTGAAAGAATAGTTTTTCTTTAATGAAAGTCAAGAAAATCTTGATTTTTTAATCAATTGGATACTCTTTGAACATGTATTTGCAGATGGATAATGTATGGTAGCAGCTGAGATTTTCATCAATTGTTACTCCTAGAACTTTGTGGTGAGAGGCTTGTTCGATTGTTTTCTTTTCAATATGGATTGGAGAAAGTTTATGAGATAGATTGTTCGCTTTTGTCTGGTAGTGATAAGCATGCATTTTGTTTTTGGGGGGTGTATAGACATGTGGTTTTTTTCAGTCCATTTGACAAGATCATCAGTGTTATTTTGCAATGTCATTGCAAGAGAGTTAATGTCAGTATGGCTTGTATGTTGTGTCATCAGCAAAAAGTTCGCATTTAGATTTAAATGTGGAGGGGAAAAGGTCATTTATGTATAATAACAGAAATTGGTCCTAAGATGGATCCCTGTGGTACTCAATTATGAATGGGTTTTAGTGTGGATGTGGACGTAGCCCATTGAAACACACTGTTGCCGTTTGTAAGATAACAAGCAAGAAGTTCAAGAGTATTTGTAGAGAGATTTTATAAGTCTAATTTTTAATGAAGTCTGCGGTCAATTGTATCAAAAAGCTTTTTTAAATCTACAAATAATACTCCACAAATTTATTGTCATTAATGTTTGACAGCCAAATTGTCTACAAGACTAGTCAATGCCGTATGGGACGAGTGATTTTCTCTAAATCCCCGACTGATTGGGTGAAGTAAAATTTTTAAATAACTAATGATGGACTATTATTTTTTTCATATGCTTTTCCAAGGGTTTTGAAAGGTAAAATATAATAGAGAATGGCCTATAATTTAGGATCGGAATGTCTCCAGACTTGTGGGTCGAATCACCTTAACGTTTTGAAGGCGATGGGGAAATAGTTCTTATGAAACAAAGGTTTTTAGATAGTTTCAGAGTGTCTGTAATAATTGGAGCTCAGAGTTTCAGTATTCTGCCATCTATTCCATCAAGACCACGCGTACTTGATTGTTTGAGGTGAGTCAGATAATTGTAGACCTCAAAACAGATATCAATGTATGTGGAGTTTTGATGGAATACACTTTTCTTGGCATATTGTTTTTTGTTCCTTGAGATCATTGGACTTCGAGTTATCATTGTTAATTATGTTAGACGAAATATTAAAGAATGATTGTTTGTTTTTCAGCAGAAATTTTCTTTAATTACGTTAGATTTGGAAACAATTGATTATTTGTTATTTGATTGATTGCCTTCCATACAATCTTTGAATTTTGTTTAGATGAAAGTAGATCTTGAAATATTACCTTTTCTCTCGCCGTTTTGTGAGTTTATGGCATTTGTTTTTTTTTTTGCCTCCTCTTTAATATTTATGTTCTTTTAAGAAATCTCTAAGATAAACATGCTTCTTCTAGTTCCTTTGTAAACCAAGGCGGTTTGCGGACATGTTTGATCCTATGGTTTTTAATGGGGAAATGTTTGTTATAGATTTCAGGAAAAACTTGTATCCAGAACCAATGGCCAGATCTGGATCAGAATAATTGAATGCTTCCCGAGAGCATGGAATTGCTTAATTCTAGTAATAAAAGCTGGGTCATTAAAATTTTGCAAAAAAACGATAGGTTTTATTTTGTGGCCAGGTTAGGAATTTTGTTCCTTTTTTTGACCATGTGGTACAACTGGTAGTGATCGCTACAGTATATACAGGGACACACATTTCTGTGATGTTTTTAGGTCTGATACATAGATGTGGTCAATAATTGTGTTAGAATTTGATGTGACTCGTGGGTGAAGTAACTAATTGGTGAAGATTGAATGAGTTAATAACTTGGGTCCATTGGTTGTTTACTTTTGCTAGGTCAATATTAAAATCACTTAGTAAGATAATTTCCCTAGAATCTAATAGGACTACGTTCATCATGGAGTCAAACTTGTCTATCCAATTTTTTTCTTTCTGTTGGATTTCTGTAGCAATCATCATCATCATCATCAGTCCCGTGACCTTGGTGGTCGTGGAGGAGACACGAAAGACGATGCCGTGGTAAGCCTCCTCCATCCATCTCGGTCCTCGGCTCGCGCAGTAGTGCCGATCATTCATCCTGGTCCATTCTCTGATGTTTCCATTCAGGACTTTTTCCCTGTCTTCCCCTCTTTCGGCCACCTCGAGTGTTCCCTGCAGTACTGTTTTTGGCAGAGTGGTTGTGGCAGGGACGTGGCCGACCATGTCAGCTTTTTTCTTCTTGACGATGGTGAGAAGGGTTCCTGTGGACCTGCAGCCGTGTATTTGACTCTTGACAATCATTGGTCTTTCGTTCTCTCCCAGGAATGCCCAGCAGTTTTCTATGGCATTTTTTTTAAAATGACGGGATTCGCTTTGCTGTTTCAGCAGTCAATGTCCAGGTTTCACTTCCTACAGCAGGATAGTCTGAATTAGGGCTTTGTAAGCTTAGTTTGATTGGGAAACTGATCTCTTTACTTTCCATATGGTGGTGAGTTTTGTCATGGAAATGTTGCCATGGCTAGCCCGACTTTGATTTCTGTCGTCGATCGCCCGTCCTTTGTGAGTGTAGCCCCAAAGGTTATTTAAAAGCGTCTACCCTCCAGTTGCTGGCCGTTCATGTAAATCTTAGTAGGGCTTTGCTCGGCTGTTCCAAGTACTTTACTTTTCTCCGAGCTCACCTCCATCCCATATGCCCCAGCTCTGTTCCTCAAGTCTGGTCGTAAGATCTTGCAGCTCTGTTTTTACTTTCCGCCCATGAGGTCAATGTCATCGCAAACCGCAAGATGTTGAGGGGTCTCCGCCAATGGAGAGGGTAGAGGGAAGTCATGGAGCGTCTCTTTTCATAATGTTTTCCAAGAACAATTAAACAGACAGGAGATAACAGGCATCCTTGTCGGACCCCAACTGTGGTTTTGAAGTAGTCTCCGACCTGATTGTTCAGAAGGACTGCACTGCTTGCGGTGTTGTAAGTGCTTGAATGGTTTGCACTAGCCTTTTTCAATGCCAAGCATTCTGAGGCCCCTGCCACAGGTTTTTCGACCATACTCTGTCGAAAGCCTTCTTGAAGTCGATGAAGTTGTGGAACAGGTCCTCTATGTTGAAGATGTTTTTTCCATCAGGATGTGGCAGTTAAAATCTGTTCGATGGTGCTCCCTGCCTGCCCTGAACCCAGCTTATTCCTCTGCAAGGTGTTCTTCTGCCTCCTTCTTGAGTCAGTTCAAAATAACTTTGAGCATGATCTTGCTGGCGTGGCTGATTGAGGCTGATTGTTCTATAGTTTTGGCATTGGCGTAAATTCCCCTTCTTGGGCAGGGTATGATGAGTGATTGTGTCCATTCTGTTGCCACTGTTTTGTCTCCCAAATCTTCTGACAGATAGCTGTAACTTTGTGTGATGACTGTTTCGCCACCATGCTTGAGCAGCTCTACTGGTATTTGTCTGCTCCTGGGACTTTCCTACGGGAAAACTGCGGATGGCTTCTTCCACTTTTTCCCCTCAGTATGTAATGGCGAGGGTACCCTTGGTTTTGCTGCTTCCTCTTCTTTTAAATGCTCTTGTAAGGTTGGATTGGGTATTGTATAGTTCTTGACAATACCAGACCACCTGTTAAAATGCAGCGACTTTCTGTGGGGGGTTTCCGGAGCTGTCTTCAATGACTGATGATTTGGTTTGAAGTGGTTTGTGAGTTTCTTCAGGTGTCGTATCCCTTTTTACTGTTGCCCACTTTCATGCTTTTTTCGATCTCATCACTTTTATCACTGATCCACTTCTCTCTGGCTTTAACATTGACTTCTTCACAAGATTGTTGGCCTCCCGGTATTCTTTAGGGTTGGAAGACCTGTTGGTTTCAGTGCTCTTCTGTATCGCAGAGGTCCAAGATGTCATTGGTAGTCCCCAGGGCTGGTTTATTCCTCTGACGACCGAATACCCCCTCTGCTGTTTTCGGACTGCCTCATTAAAGTTGTTGGTGAGGTCATGATGCCCATTGCCAGGGGGTTAAAGCCGCAAAACGTCCGCCAAGCTTAGCTGGAAGATCTCCTCGACATCGGGATCTTTCAGTTGTCCACTTAAATTTGATACGTGGGTTTGCAGGGGGTTGTTTTTTCTTCAGTTTCATTTTGAATACCACAGCACAAGGTCGTGGTCGCTGCCTATGTCAGCTCCAGGGTAGGTTCTTGTCTGGCTCTGTTAAATCCCGGATTTGAAGCGCCGTGGTGTTAAGATAAAATCATTTGGTTATGGATCTTGCCGTTTGGCGCATGCCAGGTGTCCCCTTGCTGCTTGTGGGGATAGAAGGTATTGGCAATGTAAGTCTGTGGGTGCAGGCAAACTCCAGCAGACGTATCCCCTGTTGTTGGTCCCCAATCCAGTTCCAAACTGCCCAAACTGTTCCGCCCATTGGTTGTAAAGTCGGGACCTACTTTGGTTAAAATCCCCTGAATTGATGATGATGTCTTTCTTGCATATCTTCATAATGGTCTCTTCAAGATTCTTCGTAAAATTCTTCTACTTCTTCATCTGCATGGTCAGATGCTGGGGGTGCATAGATTTGTAAAGATGGTGATGTTCTTGGCTTGGCCGACACCCGATGCTGATAATCCTGCTGGAAGTCCGGTGTACAGCTGATAATGCACCCCACTACTTCCTTCTGACAATAAATGGCCACTCCATGTTGGTGATGTTTCTCTTGACCACTGTACCAGATCTTGGTTGCCTTCTTCATTTGTCCCACCAAATCCTTCCATCTCACCTTCTCCTAGTCCAAAAATGTCCCATTTATAAGCGGCTTAGCTCATACTCTAGTTCTTTGATTTTTCCGCCTGATAGAGTGTACGGACTTTTCCCTGTACCAATGATGACGTTCTCTAGGGACTTAAGTAATGGTTAAAATCCTAGCTGACTTGTCAATTCCACCTGGTGTTGATCAATGGAAAGCGCGGGCTTGGTAACCGGCCTCGACCGACCGGTATCATATTTTGGGTTGCATTGTCTTCATGTCTTGTCTGTGCTTAGAAATTCCTTGGGCGCCAATCCCTCTCAAAATCTCCAATGTTTTGGGTTTTTTTTCTATGGGTTCCTCCCCCACAAGCGACAGTTGTACTGGGTTACAGGATACCAGTACAGTAACAGAGAAATTCTCTACTGACCTGACTTAGCAATACCCCATTATAATAGGTGCGCACCTTTATAGCTACTCGATCCAATATTGATTTTTACTTCATAACCTTCAAGATGGGAAAAAACGTTGAAAGTTACAGACTCACGAACAGGTTAAGGACCCTTTTCTTGGCTTTTGGATCTTTCGCATGATTTTATTCCTGGGATGGAAATGTCGGTTGGTTATTGTTCTAAAGTCTTACTCGAGAGCCCTAGTTTGAAATGTTTGCCTTGGTTTGATGAGTCTTGTTATATCTTCGATTTTATTGAAATGCATGGTTATATTTTAAAGGGGCAAATCCGAAGCCATCCTTGTAGGGCCATGAATTGTTGAATAACTATTGAAGTTAGTGTTGTAGGAACGTATTAATGTGTACAAGAATGGTAAAATAAGAAGAAAAGAGAGCAATGAATAAATATAATAATAATATAGAGGGGAGAATACTTGATAGGGGTAAAATGGTGGAGGGTGAAGAAAGAGTAAAACACATACCACTCTGTAGCACCCCTTGTGTAAACTCAATCAGCCGACATATTCAGGAGAACAAAAACCCCAGGTGGCGTGTTGGTTTCCGAGAGAAAGGAGAGATAAAAAAAACAACAAAAAAACAACAAGAGCAACCAAATCACCCTCAACAAAGCGAGCCAGACAATACGTAAAGGCTGTAAATAAAAGATCCAGAATATTAATAATACGCACAACTACAATCACACAGTTCCTTGAAAATAGATTAAAAAAAAGAAAGAAAAAAAAATAGAAAAGAAAAGAAAAAGAAACAAAAGGATGAGCACAATCAAATGTTCCAAAAGCTTGGTCCTGTGAGGGAAATTTTACACTGATTGTCCTCACTGTTTGCTTCCCCACTGCAGCACTGGTTGGCGTGTCTCGAGCACAGAAAAAAGAGATTTATGATATAAAATTAAACTGTCACCAAATTGATATTTCAAGGCCATGGGTAGCAGAACACATGAATAAGTCCTTGTAAGATGTTATGCAACTTCTAAGTAATGATTGGTTAAAGGTAGTGTTCACATACATATCCTTGTCCACACACAACACACACATACGCACACATAGGTGAGCCTGCATACCCCCCCCCCCCCCCCACACCACCCCCAAACCACACACACCCCTAAATGGGAATATTGGTAGTGTGAATTATCACACCAGAGTTCTATGTACCCCAACAGAAAAATTTGGGGCTGGTGAATCTGGTGGCGACACCTGTAGGGTGGGGTCCGGGGAGGAAGGGTCTCCCCATATCTAGATTAGGTTGCTTGGCCCAGACACCGTCATTTGGTTGAGGTGGTTGCGCCCACATCTGCATGAAAAAGGGTATCCAGAACACGGAATCGTTTTTGATCCCTTAGAAAGAGGGAGGAAATGAGAGAGAGAAGAGAGAGAAAGAAGAAAAGGAAAGAAGAGAGCGCGCGCGCCGCGCGCCGGCGGTGGTGTTGTGGTGGTGTGTGTGTGTTGTTTGGTGTGTGGTGTTGGTGGGATGGGTGTGCGGGTGTGTGTGTGACGTGATTTGTTGTCGCTTTTAAAATACTGTGTTAATTTTCCTAATCTGTATTGTTTAAGACTGCATCTGTTTATTATAAGGTGAAAATGCCACCATAATTTCTCTATTGAACATTAAATAATCGTGTCTTGATCTTTGATAGTAGTATTGTAGTAGAACAGCACAGCAGCTCAGCAGCAGCAGCAGCAGCTCAGCCAGCAGCATAGTAGTATATATAGTATAGATATATGTCGTCGGCATACTTCTTCATCTCATGCGAAAATATAATGATGATATACGATGGTGATGATGGTATATCTTGTGTTGTTTTGGGTTTGGCTGGTGTGGAATGTTGATACTACTCCCTAATAAGGTTTGCTGGTCAAGCCTGGTTGATCCCAGTGCTGATTAAACCTTTGACCTTGGGGAAATTCATTAAACTGCAGCAGAGTGTGAGGCGAGTACCAGTGCTTTCCCACTCAGAAATCTCATTAACAGCGTGTCGTTAGTTATCGACTAGTCTCAGATCAGGAGCTTGACGCGCACAGTCCTTATGTGCTGCAGGCCCTGGGCCTGGTGCCGTTGGAAAACTGCTCCTACGCTACCTGTTCCTTAGCCCTCTTGCCGAGTGAGGGGGGAGGTACTGTGGCAAGCATCTCCACTAGAATTATAATTTTCCTAGTTCCAAAACAGCAGCGGCCTCCGCGGCTGTTTGGAGGTCATCGTCGTACACGACGGGACCTACATACAAATACAAAAGTAGGTAAGGGCCAGATAAAAAAAAAAGAATGCTTAATCTCAACCCTTTGAAAATTGATAGATATATCATTCATTCATTCAGCATTCATGTTTCACCTCTTTCATCATTCCTGTGTTTCGTTTGTCGGTTAAAAACAATCTCTCTGTGAAAAGCAGTTTTGTTACAACGGAAGGAAGCAACTTAGTTAGAGTGGCGGACCGGGTTGGCCCTCCCGTACCAGTACCCTGCTCCCCCCTCCCTCTCTCCTCCCTCTTTCTCCCCGCCGCACTTCCCGATGAAACAGCTGCTTCATGTCAATTGGCTGATTAGTGTCTGTTTCCCCGACATAGATTATCCTAACTGGCGCACTCACGCATAAAATTAAAATGCTTATAACCAAACACTGTTACTAGGACAGTGGGTCTATATTGAAGGGATACCACCACTTTCCCCGGCCCCCTCAGCTTCTCTAACCCCATTTCCACTGAATACCCAAAGCCCTTTTCATAGTCAGACCCTCTTGTCCAATAATCATCGTTCTCCACAATTGTCGGCTCGGACGCGGTCGGAATTAAAGCAGTGGGTTTTCTTGACAACAACAATGCGGGCCATCGAGACTGCCACGCGCTTTCCTCCTGTCGTCCTATCCCGTCACTCACCCCATCCCCTGGCACCAAAGGTCCATCATCGCGTACGAAGACTCGTCGTTTCCGCTTCCCTGCTGAGGGCTGCTGCTGCTCCTCCAGCTCCACTGGAAAAGACGTTTGAAGGTTACAGACTCACTATTAGTTTAAAATACCTGTTTTTTTGGGCTTTTGTGTCTTTTTCGATGTTTTTATCCTGGGATGGAAATGCCAGTGTTGGTTATGTGTTCTGAAAGTCTTGACTCGGAGAGCCCTAGTATATGAAATGGTTTGCCTTGGTTTGTGATGAGTCTTGTTATATCTTCGATTTTATTGACTGCATGGTTTATATTTAAGGTGGCAAATTCGTAAGCCATCCTTGTAGGGCCATGAATTGTCTTGAATACATCTATTGAAGTTAGTGGTGTGAGGAACGTATTAATGTGTACAAGAATGGTGAAGATAAGGAAGAAAAGAGAGACAATGAATAATAATAATAATAATAGGAGGGGGGGAGTGAATACTTGATAGGGGTATAGGGGTGGAAGGGTGAAGAAAGGAGTAAAATCACATACCACTCTGTAGCACACAATTTGTGTATAACTCAATCAGTCCGACAGTAGTCTGAGGAGAACAAAATCCACAGGTGGCGTGGTTGGTTACCGAGAGAAAGGAGAGAATAAAAAAACAACAACAACAAGAACAACAGAGCAACCAAATCACCCTCAACAAAGCGAGGCCAGACAATACAGTAAAGGGCCTGTAAATAAAAGATGCCAGAATATTAATGATACGCACAACTACAATCAGCACAGTTCCTTGAAAGTATGATTTAAAAAAAGAAAAAAAAAAAAAAAAAAAAAGAAAAAAAAAAAAAAGAAAGTGATGAGCACAATCAGAAACTGTTCCAAAAGCTTGGTCCTGGGTAGGAGATTGTCACGGGTTCGTCCTGTCACTATTTTTTCACACCCCAGCACTGGGTGGGCGTGTCTCCAGCACAAATAGAGATATATGATATAAAATTACACGTCACCAAATTGACATTTCAAGGCCCATGGGTTAGCAGAACACAGGAGTAAGTCCTTGTAAGATGTTATGCAACTTCTAAGTAAATGATTGTTAAAAACTTTCATCCCAAAAATGCATGAAACGTATGAACCACCAACAAAATCCTTTGTTTCACAAAACAAACACACACATTACTACACACACACTTTAGTGCAACCCCTCGCACACATCAGGTGAGCCTGCATAACCCCCCCCCCCCCCCCACCACCACCACCACAACACACTCCCTTAAGGGAATATTGGTGGGTTTGTGAATTTATCACACCAGAGTTTCTAGTGAAACCCCTAGCCCAGAAAAGTTGGAGCGGGGTGAAGTCTGGTGGCGGGAATTTCTGGGTAGGGTGGGGTGGCGGTGGGAGAGGTGAGGTCTACATATCGTGGGAGGGGAGGGTTTGTCTGTTGGGCCAGACACCGTCAACAGGGGTTGAGGGGTGGGTTGGCGTCCTGACATTGCGATGAAAGAAGGGGTATCCAGGGAACTGAAGGGGTCATGGAAGAGGAGAGGAGAGAGAGAGAGAGAGGAGAAGAGAGAGAGAGAGAAAAGGGAGGAGAGAGAGAGAGAGAGAGAGAGAGCGTGTGTGCGTTGTGGTGTGTGTGTGTGTGTGTGTGTGTGTGGTGGTGTGTGTGTGTGTGTGTGGGTGTGTGTTGGGGTGTGGTTTGGTGGGTTTGCGGGTGGTGTGTTGACGTAGATTGTTGTCGCTTTTAAAATACTGTGTTATTTCTTAATCTGTATTGTTTAATAATGCATGCTGTGTAATTATAATTTTAAAATGCCACTCATAATTTCTCTAGTTGAGACATTAAAGTATTCTTGAGTCTTGAGTCTTGAGTCTTGAGTAGTAGTAGCAGCAGCAGCAGCAGCAGCAGCAGCAGCAGCAGCAGCAGCAGCAGCAGCAGCAGCAGTAGTAGTAGTAGTAGTAGTAGTAGTAGTAGTAGTAGTAGTAGTAGTAGTAGTAGTAGTAGTAGTAGTAGTAGTGTCGTCGTCGTCGTCATCTTCATCATCATCATCGAGATGATAATGATGATGATGACGATGTTGATGATGTGTATGATCTGTGTTTGTTTTGTTTTGCTGGTTTGGTTTTTGATACTACCTCCCTAATAAGGGTTGCTGTCAGCGCCTGGGGTTTATCCCAGTTCTGGATGAAACCATTGACGCTTGGGGCAACAGCAGCAGAGTGAGAGGCTGAGTGACCAGTGGCTTTCCCACTCATGGAACTCCACTTTACAGCTTAGTCTTTTGTGATCGACTCCGACTCTGACTAGGAGGCTTGACTCGCACAGTCCTTATGTGCTGCAGCCCTGGGGGCTGGTTGGCCTTTGGAGAACATCTCCAACGCTGACTGTCCTTATGCCCTCTTGGCCGAGAGAGTGGGGATGTACTGTGGGCAAGGCATCTCCACTATAATCACATTTCTGCCCAATTTCCGAAACAGCAGCTGCCTCCTCAGCTGTTTTGGAGGTCATCGTCGAACACGACGGACAAACATACAAATACAAAATTAGGGTAAGGGCCAGATAGAAAAAAAAATGAATGCTTATCTCCAACCCTTGAAAATTAAGATAAATCATTCATTCATTCATCATTCATTCATTCACTCATTCGTCATTCATTCATTCACTCATTCATTCATTCATTTGTTTGTTTGTTCGTTAAAAACAATCTCTCTGTGAAAAGTCCAGTTTTTTTACAACTGAAGGGAAGCAACTTTAGTTAGAAGTGCTGTAGCGTGGGTTGCCTCCCTTACCAGGACCCTGCTCCCCCTCCCTCTCTCTTCCCTCTTCTCCCCTTCCTCACTGTCCGATTAACAGCAGCTTCATTGTCATTGGCATGATTATGTTTCTGTCCCCGACAGTAGATAATCCTAACTGGCCACTCACTGCTAAGAAAAAGAAAATGTTTAATAACCAAACACTGAGTACATAGGGACGATTATAGTTGATGGTATGCGCCACGCAGTCATTTCCCCTGGGCCCCCTGTCTTCCTCTAATCCCATTTCCAACTGAGATAGCCCCAAAGCCCTGAAGTCAATGGAGTCGAGACCCCTTGAATAATGCTCGGGGTTTCCACAATTGTCGGTCTCGGACGTTCGGGATTTAACAGTGGGTTTTACTACACAATGCGGACCATGAACGCACGCCATTGTCTCCATGGGTCTTCCGTCATCAAGCCCATCTGGCAACGAAGGCCCTCTTTTACCCCCCGAGTCGTCGTTTCCGCGTCACGCTTCCTCTGTGCCAGCGGCGCAGCCTGCATACTCCAGGGCAGCGCATCCGTGCTCCTAGCGGTACCCAGACCTCCTGCCTCCACATAACTCTACCCATTCCTCCTCCGTCACACGCTTCCATCCGCACCCAGCTCTTTCTCACCATCACCAGCCCCAGCACCACTCCTCCTCCCTCCCACCAGCCCTTCCTCTCCCTAGCCATCAAGCCCTCACATGCCATACTTCCCTCCCCATCACCACCTCCTCCTACCTCCTCACAGCCTCCCTCTCCTCCTCCCAGCCCCCCTTCTCTCCTCCATCACCAGCCTCCTCCTCCTCTCCTCCATCACCAGCCTCCTCCTTCTCCTCCTCCATCCCAGCCTCCTCCTCCTCCTCCATCACCAGCCTCCTCCTCTTCCCTCCATCACCACCCCTCTTCCCCTCCTCCACCCTCCTCCCTCCTCCATCACCGCCCTCCTCCTCTCCTCCTCACACTCACCTCCTCCCCCTCCCCCTTTCTCTCCTCCATCACCAGCCTCACCTTCTCCTCCTCCACTCCAGTCCTCCTCCTTCTTCTTCTCCTCCATCACCAGCCTCCTCCTTCTCCTCCTCCATCACCAGCCTCCCCTCTCTTCTCCTCCATCACCAGCCTCCTCCTCTCCTCCTCCTCCATCACCAGCCTCCTCCTTCTCCTCCTCCCACACCAGCCTCCCTCCTCCCCATTCTTTCTCCTCCATCACCCACCCCCCTCTCTCACCATCTCAGCCTCTCTCTCCATCACCAGCCTCCTCTCTCCCTCACACCCTCCTCTTCCTCTCCTCCATCACCAGCCTCCCCTTCTCCTCCCCATCACCAGCCTCCTCCTCTCCTCTCCTCCATCACCAGCCTCCTCCTTCTCCTCCCATCACCAGCCCCCCTCCTCCTCCATCACCAGCCTCCTCCTTCTTCTCCTCCATCACCAGCCTCCCTCTCTCTCCTCTCACCACCTCCTCCTCCTCCTCCATCACCTCTCCTCCTTCCTCCCCATCACCAGCCTCCTCCTTCTCCTCCATCACCAGCACCTCTCTCCTCACCAGCCCCTCCTTCTCTCCTCACACCAGCCTCCTCCTTCTCTCTCCTCCATCACCACCCCTCCTCCTCCACCCTCTCCCTCCATCACCAGCCTCCTCCTTCTCTCCTCCATCCACCAGCCTCTCCTCTCCATCACCACCCCGCCTCCCCTCCCCTCCTCCGCCTTCTCCTCCATCACCAGCCTCCTCCTCTCTCCTCCATCACCAGCCTCCTCCTCCTTCTCCTCCTCCATCACCAGCCTCCTCCTCTCTCTCTCCTCCATCACCAGCCTCCTCCTCTTCTCCTCCATCACCAGCCCTCCTCCTTCTCTCCTCCATCACCAGCCTCCTCCTCTCTCTCCTCCATCACCAGCCTCCTCCTTCCCTCCTCCATCACAGCCTCCTCCTCTCCCCTCCATCTCCTCCTCCACCAGCCTCTCCTCCTCTCTCCTCCATCACCAGCCTCCTCCTCCTATCACAGCCTCCTCTCTCTCCATCACCAGCTCCCATCTCCCCTCCACCACCTCCTCTCCTTCTCTCTCCTCTCCATCCCAGCCTCCTCCTCTTCTCTTCTCCTCCATCACAGCTCCTCCTTCTTCTCCTCCTCACAGCCCTCCTCATCTCCTCCTCCATTCACCAGACCTCCTTTCTCCTCCATCACCAGCCTCGCTCCATTCTCTCCTCCATCACCAGCCCCTCCTCTCCTTCTCTCCTCCATCACCAGCCTCTCTGCATCTCCTCCATCACCAGCCTCTCCTCCTCCTCCTCTCATCACCAGCCTTCCTTCTCTCCTCCACACCAGCCTCTCCCTTTCTCCTCTCATCACCAGCCTCCTCTCCTTCTCTCCTCTGGCAGAACTTGCCAGGTGGTCCTTCCTCCCATCTCTTTTCCTCCCGGTTTAGCACAGCGGCGATATCAGCCCGCCTCGTCCTTTCAGCAAGTCTTGCACACACCTTCAGGCTTCTCTCTCACAGTTTCTCTCCTCCATCTTCATCTTGTGCGTCTTTGCGGGAACTCTCGTTGTTTGCAGACGACTGGTCATTAGTATCAGGCTCTCTCTCTCAGCATCACCAGCGATGTTCTCTTGGCCATTACGCAGTCTCTCTGCCTTCACGCCTTCACTCCCCTCCTCCGTTCCTGCTTCTCGTCCCGCACCCAGTCTACCAGGCTTGCGCTCAGGCACCTCTCTCCTATATGAAGCTGCCTCTCCTTCCCGACAGACTCTCGTGCCCTCTACAGCGTCCGTTCTCTCTCCTCACCTCTGCTCGCCCCGTCCCTCTATGCTCCACCGCTGCTTTACCTGAGATGGCTATGGAGTGTGATGCTTTTTCATCTCTCACACACTCGCTTCGATTCTTATGCAATGATTTTCAAACCACACCCTCCCAACATCCTGTTCGCACCTTCGCCAGCTCCGTCGCTCTCTCAGCTTCCTTTCAATCCGTCTTGCCTTCTCCCGTTTATCATTTTTTCCGGGTCCGTTGTCATTGTCCCCAAGGGCAAGCAAGATAACAAGCAGCCATCGTCCAACTTTACCATCAAGTCATCATTCCTCTTTCTTCCATTACTTCAGTCTATCGATCGATCGTCTCCTTCGTTTCGTTCTGTTCGCTCTCATTCATCATTCATTTCTCTTCATCCTTCTGCTTCGTTCGTCCTCTTTCTGTTTGCTTCACACCTTTTCTCTGTAAGGCCATTCCCCCCTAGAACAACTTCAGTTAAGTGGATTAGTGCCGTGTTGTCTCCCTTACACTTCGCAGGAAACCCGTCTCTCTCTCTCCTTACCCACCTCTCTCTCCTTGCTTCCTCTTCTATTCCTCTCTTCTCTCTCTGCTCATCTCTCTCATTTCTCTCATTCTTCCCCCCTCCTCCTTTCTTCCCCTTCCCACCTTCTTCTTCTTCTATCTCCCCTCCCAGCTTCTATCTGTCTCTCCTTCTTGTCCTCGTTCTCTCTCTTTTCCCTTTTTTCTATTCTTCTCTTCTTCTCTCTTCCCCTCCCTTCTCTTCCCCCCTTTTTTCCCCCCCTTCCTCCTGTGGGGCCGGGCCCTTGGCACTGCTCTTTTGCTTTGTTTTTCACGTTTTTAAACAAAACGGCAAAACTTTAAAAGGGAAAAAATTAAAAAATTTTTTTGGAAACAAAACGCAACCTGTCTGCCTTTTTTTTCGTGCCTTTCTGCATTTTGCTTTGGGTTTCAGCCCGTTCTTTTGCCTTCGTCGCCAACCAAGTCAAGTAAAGGCGTAACCAAAACAAGAACAAAAAAGTAAGAAAAGTAAACCCAAAACCAAGCGTCAATCAGCCAAGGGTCAAGCCCAACAAGCCCGCCAAAGCGCCCCACCCAAAAAAGTCAAACCAACCAAGTCAAATCAAGGCAAGTCAAGTCAAGTCAAGTCAACTTTTTATTTCCAGATGGTACATTGAATAAGCAATGCATTTACTTTTTTTCATCAAGCCATCTACCTAAGAACACATTTCTTAATGATAATACTGAAATACTAAATTGTTGCAACAATTGTCTGTGTGTCTGTGTGTCCGTGCGCGCGCGTGCAAACGTGTTTTCTTTCATCAAAGTCCTTTCACTTTTCGGATGTTTTGTGCTGTCAGACTGTCTCTTTTCTTTTTATTTATTCTTTTATTTCTCATACTCTCATACATAATAAACCGTCATCAGATCAACTGTAATTTCTACGCTGATGACTCTCAGATTCAAAGCAGTGACACTCCTGAAAATCTGCCTTCTCTCTTGACAAATATGTCACTCTGCCTTAAAGACATTCAAAACTGGATGATACAAAACAAGTTACAGCTAAATGCAGATAAAACCGAAGCCATGATTATAGGGACCAAACACAAACTCTCTTCCATCACAACAGATTCAATAAAATTCGGCAGTACATCAGTTCCGCTATCCACTGCAGTTAAGTATCAAGGTGTTGTTATTGACAACACACTCCCTATGCAAAAATTAATCACCCAGAC
>CM054147.1:598782-658782 GCA_028751875.1 Rapana venosa | reverse complement strand
ATAATAACCCAATACTTATACAGTCTCACAATAACAACAAGGGGAAATAACCCTTTTCAAAACAGCTCCCCCCCAACAACCCCCCCCCCCCCCAAAGCAAGCAAATAAAAGAAAACCCTAAAATACCCCCCACCCCCCAAAAAAACCCTAACCAAAACAAACAAACAAACAAAAGAGAACGAAAAACCAAACCAACATAAGAAGATAAAAAAGAGAAAAAACAGACAAACAACAACAACAAGAAACAACAACAGAGCCAAGAAAAATAACACAACCAAACTTAATAAGTCATAAAGATAAATATCTACACAATGTCAAATGGTACACATACTTGTTACACATAACTATAAGATATTGAAATAGGGCTCTCATTAAAACTTGAGTACAGAGGCAAGTCCAATAAAGTATTGAAAATAGAAAATATGAATCCTTCATCAGGATACACTATAACTATAAGCAAGACGATAAAAGGTGAGAGAGAGAGACAGAGACAGAGAGACAGAGAGTGTGTGTGTGTGTGTGTGTGTATTTCAGAGATAATATCCAATATATAATTCCCAAAACAGTATGCGATCCCATCAACACTCATTTTAGATTATATTCGTTTTAAATTATATGTCATGATAATGAAATAAATTTAATACCCATACATCCACATAATAAAAACAAGAAACAAAACAAAGAAGAAATCTAAACCTATACAGTCATTGAGGGAGAGAATATAAGTGAGTGAGTGAGTGAGTGTGTGTATGTATGTGTGTGTGTGTGTGTGTGTGTGTGTGTGTGTGTGTGTGTGTGTGTGTGTGTGTGTGGTGGTGTGTGTGAGTGTGTGTGTATATGTGGGGTGGGGGTTCAGGGATAATACTAAATATGTAATAGTCACATTAGCACACGATCAACACAAACACTTTGTAATTATACTCATACAAATTGAATGTCATGATAATAAAATAAGTGCATTACCCATACACTCACATAATAAAGAGGGGGAAAAAAGCCAATAAAGTCATAAAAAGAACATCTACACATTGTAAGTAATAGAAACAAATTCTTTTTTCAGGATAATGAATAAGTACTCATGTGCTTTCTTACATCCAGTCCCCGCCCGTGGGGTCATATTTGAAAATGCACTCAGTACTCATATTTTCAAACAGTAGAAGCAAAGGGAAAAAACTTTTTTTTAAAGAAAAAGAGAGAAAAAGAAAAAACAAACAAACAAACAGACAAACAAACAACAACCCAGACGAGCAAAAGACAAAATAAACCCCAGACCCCCCCCCCCCCCCAAAAAAAAAAAAACAACAACCCCAAAAACACAAAAAAAAAAACCCAGAAAAAAAGAAAATAATAAATTAAAAAACAACAACAACAAACAGACAAAAGCACCCTCCCAAACAAACAAACAAAAACAAGAAAAAACAACAAACAAACAAATGAGAAGAAAATTTAAAAAAAAAACACAAAACAACAACACACAAACAAACAAACAAAAACAAAAAAAAAAACAAAAAAAACCACCAAAAAAACCAACGTTCTCCTCCCTCCACACACACACACACACATACATGCACCAAAACAAAAAACAAACAAACAAAAAACTCAAACAAACAACAACAAAAAACATAGTAACAACTACAGCAATAACAACAGAGAGAGAGAGAGAGAGAGAGAGAGAGAGAGAGAGAGAGAGAGAGAGAGAGAGAGAGAGAGAGAGAGAGAGAGAGTAGAGAGAGAGAGAGAGAGAGAGAGAAACTTATAGATCATAAAATTGAACACAGGGTGTTGTGTGTTTCAAGGATAATACTAAATATATAATTCTCAAGACAGCACGGATCACCTCAATTCTTTTCGAATATACTCGTACAAATTGAACGCATGAAAAAGAATAAGCCCAATATCAATACATTTACAATAAGGAGAAAAAAATCACTTAAGTCATAAAATGACATCTATACATGTGAGTAAGGAGAGAGAGGGGGGGGGGGGGGGGGGGGGGGGGGGGGGGGGGGGAAGTGAATGAGAGAGAGTGGGAGAGAGAGGGGGGAGTATGTGTGTGTGTGCATGCGTTGTGTGTGTGTGTGTGTGTGTGTGTTGTGTGTGTGTGTGTGTGTTGGTGTGTGTGTGTTGTGTGTGTGTTAAAGATTTAATGCTTTTTGTTTGTAAACAAACAAAACAAAAAGGACATAGAAATTTTTTTTACTGAATATCATTCTCAAAACAGCACATCATCACTGTCAACACTCTTTTTCATTATACTCGTACAGATTAACACATACTGTTGTTATGATAGATATATTTCTTATAACTATAGTGTAGTTAAAAATATTTTTAAAAAAATATATATATATAAAGAAAGAGAGAGAGAGAGAGAGAGAGAGAGAGAGAAAGAGAGAGAGAGATCTACTATGTGTGTGTGAGTGAGTGTGCATGTGTGTGGGCGTCCCTGCATGCATGTGCACTTGTGTGTGTAATAAATAGTAATAACAAAGGAAATAGTATTCTTAACATGAACAAATCAAGAACAGTAATTGTAAAAAACAAAAAAAAAAAAAACCACCCTTCAAGAACTACAATAAATGCCCTATAGGACTTAACAATAAACCCTTAGCAATTTCAATTGTTAACTTAACATTGTTCAAAATTTCTTCAATGGAATTCTCAGAAAAGGCAGGGAGATGAGGTTTTAACTTCTCACATTCAAGTATGATATGGGTATTTGAAATATATTCACCACATAAGCATTTAACATCCTTGCTGAATTTTGTCATGAATGCATTTAATCTTATCCTGAAAAATAATGCCTTGAGTTGTCTTTCTTTTACAGCATTTGTATGAATCTTTAAGTTTTCAATGTTTTCAACTACACTATTCACACTCAGAGTTGAATGTAAGAGCCGATTGTTTTGCTGATGCTTTTCTATAAATTTGTTTAATAATGCCTCTTCTAATAACCGATAACCCTCTGCAATGGATAGAGGGACATGCAGTACTATAGACCCCTTTATATTACGTGCACCTTTCTTCGCAGCCCGATCAGCCCACTCATTAGAAAATAATCCTATATTATGTGAAGGTATCCAGCAAAAGGAAACATGAATTCCTCTTAAACACAGAAGATTTATGAAGTATTTGACGTCTAGTATAAGCTTTGCTGATTGCTTATAAGTTATATATTTTAAGGCATATAATACTGATTTTGAATCCACACAAAGTAATATATGAAAGAAAAAGTATGGATGATCTAAAATGAAATTGAAAGCCATGAGAATAGCGATCAGTTCAGCTGTAAAAACAGATCGATTTTTACCAACATGATAGGACTTTTCTATTTTTAGTGCCGGTATGACGAATGCTGAACCTGCTTGATGGTTGTCTAAAAGTGAGCCATCTGTATAAATTTTAAGACAATGACAGTAATTATGTTGTATATGCGAATGAACATTAACTGCCATTATATTTGGATTTTCATTCTTTTTCATGTTGATATAATCAACATCAAAGTGAGCTTGCTTCATTTCCCAAACAGGACAAACTGGAATTGCCCTTTGTGGGTCTACATCATATTTGAAAATGTCAGAACGCTCATAAAGATCTGATGTGTAGGTACTTATTGTCATCAGAGAGCTTATGTTTCGGGCTCCTTTGGGAAAATCTGTTTCAGACCTCATTTTTATTTCTTCTGAAGCAAAGTTTTCAGATGTTGGCACATACAAGTTGTCGGTACTCATCAAGTGGTATCATTCCAATTTCTTTATATGTATCAAGTGCAGAGGCACAAAATGGTACACCTAGAGCGAGTCTATACGCCTTGCAGTCTACACTTTGAAGTTTCTTTCGTAAGCATTTAGGTGCACTAAAAAAGACTTCTTCTCCATACGAAATTTAGATCTAATTAAAGAAGTAGATAGATGTTTCAGAACTGTAATTTCTTGTCCCCAATACTGCTTCCGTACAACTTTAAGCAGATTTAAACATTTTCTTCCTTTAGTTAAGATATATTCAATATGGGCATTCCAAGTTAACTTTGAAGAAAGAAAAACACCTAAAAACTTTATTAACTGTTTATATTCAACTATCTCATTTTGAACACAGGCAAGTTTTCTGGATTGCCACCATTGTTAAAAAGCATCATATGCGTTTTTCTGTAGATAACTTTAGCCATTGTCAAGTATGTACTGATTTTAATTATCAAGGTCTTTTTGGTATAGTTTTTTAATATGAATTAAAGACCTTTTCGGTGTGTTTTGTTTCATGGTAACATTCATCCACATGCATATGTCGTCTGCATATTGTACTAAGACAACGTTCTGAGACAAATGTTTGGGAAGATCATGTAACAGGATATTAAATAGAACTGGTGCTATAACAGAGCCTTGTGGTAAGCCCATGTCAAGATATCTGGAATCTGAGTAGTTATTTTCTACCTTTACTTGAATGGATCTATTGCTAAGAAAGCTCTTGATGTAATGATAAATGTTTCCGGAAAGGCCAATTGTCTTCAACTTTCTTAATAACCTTGCATGCCAAACTTGATCATAGGCTTTATTTATGTCAAAAAACGTTGCAAGGACATTTTTTCTACGTGCAAATTGTTGTTTTACACGTGTTGTAAGTTTAACAAGGTTATCTATAGCAGATCTACCTCGCTGAAAGCCTGCTTGGTTGTTTGCAATTATGTTATTTTTCTGACAATGGTATAATAACCTTCCAAGAACAACTCTCTCCATGCGCTTACCAGTATGTGAGGTCAATGCTATGGGCCTGTAACTAGCTTTATCTGTCTTAGGCTTTCCTTGCTTGTGGATTGGTACCCCAGTGGACTGTTTCCATTGTACTAGAATGACACCCTGGACCCAGCATTTACAAAAAAAGTTTATGAAGTAGTATAATGAGATTTTCTGGTAAGTGTTTGATCATATCATTGGAAATCGCATCAGCTTCAACAGATGTTTTCTTACTAGGAAGTGATAGAATTGCATCTTTTACTTCCTGGAGTGTAATTGGAGCATTGATATAAAGAGTGGTATCAGGCACTGGGTCTACATATTCATTTTTGACTTCTTCTTCACTTCTGAATTTTCTATGTTTAGCTGATAGACCCTCCTTACCCATGGTATTTGAAAACATTGTGGCAAACGCCTCAGCCTTTTCCGCACTTGATGGAAACTCCTTGTTTTATAAAACACTTGGACATGATGGCAAGTTTATACCTTTTGTCATTTCATTAAATTTGTTTCCATACTTTCTGGATGTCTTTATGATTTGAAATTTCACTTCTACAAAAAAAGGACCAATACTGTTTTTTAGCTTGTGCTATGACCATGTTACAGTAGTTCTTGGCCTTTTTCTGCTCATCATGGTTACTAGGCGATTTGGTTTTGAGAAAAAGCTTGTGCATTTAATGTTTTTATGTACAGCTGCTTCACATGCCTGTGTCCACCAGACATTTCCAAAATGTTTGATAGATTTTCCCGAGTGGCATCTAGGAATAGACATATTAGCAGCTTGTAGTATCATACTTGTTATGGTAGAATACATTTGATCTATGTAGTGTGTATCTATGCACTCTGTATGCATAGATATCTATGCACTATCTATGCACTGTGTGTGTGTGTGTGCGTGCGTGCGTGTCCATGTATGTGTGCGTGTGAGCACGCGCACATACGCACACATGCGCTAGGCAGCAATTATTTTGAACACAAATTCTTGTAGTGAATGCACATAATGTATTATGTACAATGTCTACACAACATTCAAGTAAGTATAACTGAAGTTCACAAAAAGGAAAAAGCCCAAACAAACCCAACCCAACCAAAACAAAACGAACACCCTAACGAAAAATTCCCCAACTAAGAAAGGAAAACAGCATGCTTCGGAATCCAACCCCCTGCCCCCCCCCCCCTCCCACACCCCCCCCCCTCCCCACTCCCCAACAAAAAAGTCTATTGGTAACGTTAGGGAGAAGAAGGAAAACAAGGAATTCACAAAAGCCAGCCAAAAGAACAATCCTGTATGTAAAACTCTAGATTACCATCTTTTTCTAAATCACGGCTTGCAGACAGTGGCAATAGAGTAACACCAATGTCTCGGTGTGCAGGCAACATGCCTCACTTGGTCTTTAAGAAGAAGAAGAAGAAACACACCAACCAACAGAAATCCCAACACTGTGCAACAGTCAGCAATGCATGTACCGGGTCAGCCTCTGAGCAGCACGAGAGAGATTGTCATTTATTTATTTTATTCTTTTATATCGAGGATAATGGAATAAGCGCTTATGTGCTTTTTTACATCCAGTTCCCGTGTGTATGCGGTTTTGTACATTTTGTCATCTGTTCGCACCGGCACACAATGGCCTACTTTTACGAAAAGCGGAACAGGAGAGAGTTCGAGTTCAGACTTTTACTGTACATCGGCCTTAGGCCGCAATACAACCAAAAGGAATGGTGGGCATTCAGAGTGGGCACATGACATCAGTGTTATAAACAGATTACTATCAAGTTAAAAACAAATAATCAATAATGCATCAGCTAGAGCAAAACAAGAGGATGACATCAGCCATACCTGAAAGAGTTATCATGAAACAAGTCACTTCCCCCATGACCAACAGTGGTTAAGTAAAGTATCCATCAACATAAGAATCAATCCCTAGAAAAGTATATGATTTATTCTGTTGATTGAATGAAAAATGAATCATGATAAATTGTATCTGGCAGTAGATATTGTAGATTTAAGAAGCAGTTGAAATCTTTAAGAAACTTATTTCTCAAATTCCTATAGAAAGGACAAATGAATACAAAGTGTTCTTTAATCACAATTTGGTCTGTACAAACGGGGCATTGCTGAACCTCGTTTGAACTATC
This sequence comes from Rapana venosa, assembly GCA_028751875.1. Lineage (NCBI taxonomy): Eukaryota > Metazoa > Mollusca > Gastropoda > Neogastropoda > Muricidae > Rapana > Rapana venosa. The sequence continues at coordinate 651,922 of CM054147.1, read as the reverse complement.
ATAACAGCATGTAGCATTGTCCAGTTATGGGGCAGTGAGTCGATCTTGTGTGGCTGCAACGCGAAAACACTAGGTATCCATATCGCTGACATACTTTTCTGTTTTATTGGAGTACAATGGTAAGTTCTGATAGTGAACTCAATGGGATGAAAGTCTGTCATACATTCAAATGGTAAAATTTAATGGGATGAAAGTTGTCATACATTTTAATGGTAAAATTAATGGGATGAAAGTTTGTCATACATTTTAATGGTAAAATTAATGGGATAAAAGTCTGTCATACATTTTAATAGTAAAATTAATGGGATGAAAGTCTGTCATACATTTTAATGGTGAAGTTAATGGAATGGAAGTCTATCATACATTTTAATGGTGAAATTAATGGGATGAAAATCTATCATATATTTTAATGGTAAAACTAATGGGATGAAAATCCTCCATACATTCCAATAGTGAACTTAAAAAGATGAAAGCCTGCCATACATGTTTCAGCTGATAGATAGCAGACGGCCACACCAGTGGAAGGGACCCAGGCAAAGAAGGACGAACAAGGGAGGCGAAATCAAAGCAATATCACCATCATCCTCATCATCCTCCTCATCATCATCATCAGCAGCCAGCAGCAGCAGAAGCAGCAGCAGCAGCAGCAGCAGCAGCAGCAGCAGCAGCAGCAGCAGCAGCAGCATCTTCATCATCATCTTCATCATCATCATCATCATCATTATCATCATCTTCATCTTCATCATCATCAGCATTAACCAAAGTCAGGCAGTAACATTAGAAAAAAAAGAACCACATCATCTTGTCATAAAGCTGCAGGGTCAAATCTTACAGCAGGTTAAACGTTGTGTGGTGTCTGTGTCTTACAGCAATCCTTACAGTGCTTTTGACTAACAAACCGCTTTTTGACAAATTGACACTGACAATGACAAATTCTTTTATTTCGAGGATAATGAATAAGCACCCATGTGCTTTTTTACATCCAGTCCCCGCCCTTAGGGATATATAAGAGAGAGAGAGAGAGGAGAGAGAGAGAGAGAGAGAGAGAGAGAGAGAGAGAGAGAGAGAGAGAGAGAGAGAGAGAGAGAGAGAGAGAGAGAGTGTGTGTGTGTGTGTTGGGGTGGAATTGAACCTAAGACTGTTCGTGTTTTTTGTCCACCTGCTGGACTAGACGCTCAGTCCACTGTCCCAATCTGACTGGGAGAAAGGGAGAGGCGAACCTCACGTCTTCAACACCGGCAGACGAGCGTCTGAACCATTCTGCCACCTTCCTCCTTTTTGGTGTTGTGTGTATCAGTGAAACAGTGGCTGTAGTCATAGCGGTAACAAACTAGCTTTTTTTCTGGTGTTTGTGTATCAGTGAAACAGCGGCTGTAGTCATAGCGGTAACAACCTAGCTTTTTTCTGGTGTTGTGTGTATCAGTGAAACAGTGGCTGTAGTCATAGCGGTAACAACCTAGCTTTTCTCTGGTGTTGTGTGTATCAGTGAAACAGTGGCTGTAGTCATAGCGGTAACAACCTAGCTTTTCTCTGGTGTTGTGTGTATCAGTGAAACAGTCGCTGTAGTTACATCAGCGAACAAAGTCCTCGGTTTCTTTCTTCTCACGTTGAGCAAACTCTCAACAACAAATGGTGATGATTTGAGGGATTTCAATGGCGATGATTTCCTTCCAAAGCAGAAGACACTGGGGCCGATGAGGTGAATAGTTTACCATTTTATGTAAATGGTTAGACCTTTAATCCTTCTTCTTCTTCTTCTTCTTCTTCTTCTTCTTCTTCTTCTTCTTCTTCTTCTTCTCTCTTCTTCTTCTTCTTCTTTCTTCTTCTTCTTCTTTCTTCTTCTTCTTCTTTCTTCTCTTCTTTTTCTATCTTCTTCTTTTTTCTCTTCTTCTTCTTCTTCTTCTCTTCTTCTTCTTCTTCTTCTTCTTCTCTTCTCCGCTCCTCCCTCCTTCTTTTTCTCCTCCTCCTCCTCCTACCCTCATTCTTCTGTCTTTCTTCTTCTTCTTCTTCTTCTTCTTCTTCTTCCCTTTGTTCTTCTTCTTCTTCTTCTCTTCTTCTTCTCTTCTTCTTCTGCTTCTTCCTTCTTATCTTCAGCAGTTGCACAGTTCCAAAAGTGTTTGGGAACAATGCAGCTGAAACCGATCATTCTCATTTCGGTGGACTGCCTGTACTCCGCTACAGCCGTCAGTACAGCGTCAGGTACAGCGTCAGGTCGTCAGTACAGCGTCAGGTCGTCAGGTACAGCCTCAGGTACAGCCGTCAGGTGTCAGGTACAGCGTCAGTACAGCCGTCAGTACAAACCGTCAGGTCGCAGGTACAAGCGTCAGGTCAGCGTCAGTACAGCCGTCAGGTACAGCCGTCAGGTACAGCGTCAGGTCGTCAGGTACAGCCGTCAGTGTGCAGGCAGACAGACATCTGGACACATGGACTTTCAGAACATGGACACGATGGTAAGGGCTTTGAGAGTGGAGGGAATACATGTCGGCGATGGCCCATCAGGAGTCCTTAGCAGTCAGTGCAGCAAGAGACGTCTGTCATCAAATCACCTTCATCCATTGACGAACAGAGAACAAACACATGACCCACCAGGCTCGTCCAGAATCTTTGATTGTTCCCTGCTGGCACTCTTCAAGGACACTGCATCATCTTTCTTTCCTTCTTCCTTCCTTCCTTCCTTCTTTCCTTCCTTCCTTCTTCCTTCCTTCCTCCTTCCTTCCTTCTTCCTTCCTCCTTCCTTCCTTTCTCATTCCTTCCTCCTTCCTTCCTTCCTTCCTTCTTCCTTCCTTTCTTCTTCCTTCCTACCTTCTTTCCTTTCTTTCTTTCTTTCTTTCTTTATTTCTTTCAGTACAACGACTTGTTATTGCAAGGTTTAGAACTGTACTACAGCAATCCATTCTTATTATTTATTAATCATTATTGACATGGTGTTCCAATAACAGCTGTGAGAGCCAGTGAGCAGATCAGCCATCCCAAATGTTGACTGACCACCAAGAGGACTCACACAGCTCGCTCTGAATTCTGTTTCCATTGCAAACTCCTCTGTGTGTGATCCGAAAAAACTGAGTCACAGAAGAAAACAGGAATCAAACGACCTAAAGACACCACGTTTGCTTTAAAATCCTGCTGGCAACAGAGCTGGCTGAAGAGAAGCACCATGCTCAGTTCAGTGTGGATGGCACTGGCAACTTTCGCAGCATAAACAAGCCTTTAACCTAGTGCTAAAACCATGACGAATCCAAATCCAAGCAGCAAAAGTGTCTGTATGAATCAGGACAGTAAACACCAGCGACAAAGCATTGGAAGACAATGGCAGCGCCATTATAAACATGAAAATCATTGCCTAGGAGATGTGTAAAGGATTATATTGCCTAAAAGCTGTGTAGAGTATTGCCTAGGAGCTGTGTAGAGTATTGCCTAGGAGCTGTGTAGAGTATTAGCCTAGGAGCTGTGTAGAGTATTGCCTAGGAGCTGTGTAGAGTGTTGCCTAGGAGCTGTGTAGAGTATTGCCTAGGAGCTGTGTAGAGTATTATATTGCCTAGGAGCTGTGTAGAGTATTATATTGCCTAGGAGCTGTGTAGAGTATTATATTGCCTAGGAGCTGTGTAGAGTATTATACTGCCTAGGAGCTGTGTAAAGCACTGCCTATAAGCAGTGTAAAGCATTATACTGCCTAGGAGCTGTGTGAAGCATTATATTACCTAGGAGCTGTGTCAAGCATTATATTGGCTAGGAGCTGTGTTGAGTATTGCCTAGCAGCTTTGTAAAACATTACCAAGGAGATGTGTAAAGCATTATATTGCTAGGAGCTGTGTAAGCAGATGCCTATAAGCTCATGGTGTTAAAGCATTATACGCCTAGGAGCTGTGTAAGCATTATATTGCTAGGAGCTGTGTAAAGCATTATATTGCTAGGAACTGTGTGAGATTATTGCCTAGAAGCTGTGTAAACATTAATCCTAGAGCTGTGTAAGCATATATTGCTAGAGCTGTGTAAGCATTGCCTAGGAGCTGTGTAAAGCATTATATTGCCTAGGAGCTGTGTAAGCATTACTGTTGGGACTGTGTAAGCATTATATTGCCTAGGAGCTGTGTAAGTTATATGCCTAGGAGCTGTGTAAAGCATTATTTGCTAGGAGCTGTGTAAAGCATTATATTGCCCAGAGTGAAGCATGTATTGTAAGAGTTGTATACATTGCCTAGAAGCTGTGTAAAGATTATATTGCCTAGGAGCTTGTGTAAAGTTATATTGCCTAAGAGCTGTGTAAAGCATTTATATTGCCATAGGAGCTGTGTAAAGCATTATTACTAGTTTGTGCTCTAGGAGCTGTGAAAAGCATTATATTGCTATAAGCTGTGTAAAGCATTAATTGCCTAGGAGCCTGTTAAAAGCATTATTTGCCTAGGAGCTGTGTAAAGTATTATATTGCCTAGGAGCTGTGTAAAGCATTATATTGACTAGGACTGTGTAAAGCATTATGTTGCCTAGGATGTGTAAAGCATTATATTGCCTAGGAGCTGTGTAAAGCATTATATTGACTAGGGGCTGTGTAAAGCATTATATTGACTAGGGGCTGTGTAAAGCATTATATTGCCTAGAAGCTGTGTAAAGGATTATATTGCCTAGAAGCTTGTAAAAGGTTATATTGCCTAGGAGCTGTGTAAAGCATTATATTGACTAGAGGCTGTGTAAAGCAATGTCTAGGAGCTGTGTAAAGCATTATATTGCCTAGGAGCTGTGTAAAGCATTATGTTGCCTAGGAACTGTGTAAAGCATTGTATTGCCAAGGAGTTGTGTATAGCATTGCCTAGGAGCTTTGTGAAGGTTATATTGCCTAGGAGCTGTGTAAAGCATTGTCTAGGAGCTGTGTAAAGCATTATATTGCCTAGGAGCTGTGTAAAGCATATTGCCTGGAGCTGTGTAAGCATTATATTGCTAGGGCTGTGTAAAGCATTATATTGCCTAGAGCTGTGTAAAGGATTGTATTGCCAGAAGCTGTGAAGTTATTGCGTAGGAGCTGTGTAAAGCATTATATTGCCTAGGAGCTGTGTAAAGATGTTAATGCGATGTGTAAAGCAATTATGTTGCCTAGGAGTGTGTAAGCATTATATTGCCTAGGATCTGTGTAAAGTATGACCTAGAAGCAGTGTAAAGCATTATATTGCCTAGGAGCTGTGTTGAGTATTGCCTAGGAGCTGTTTAAAGCATTTCCAAGGAGCTGTAAAAAGCATTATATTGCCTAGGCGCTGTGTAAGCATGTTATTGTCTAGGAGCTGTGTAGAGCATTGTATTGCATAGGAGCTGTGTAAAGCATTATATTGCATAGGAGCTGTGTAAAGCATTATATTTCCTAGGAGCTGTGTAAAGCATTGTCTAGAAGCTGTGTAAAGCATTATACTGCCTAGGAGCTGTGAAAGCATTATATTGCCTAGGAGCTTGTAAAGCATTATATTGCCTAGGAGCTGTGTAAAGCATTATATTGCCTAGGAGCTGTGTAAAGTATTATATTGATAGGAGCTGTGTAAAGCATTATATTTACTAGGAGCTGTGTAAAGCAAATTTTCCTAGAAACTGTGTAAGCATAACTGCCTGATTGTAAGCGTTGTATTGCCTAGGAGCTGTGAAAGCATTATATTGCCTAGGAGCTGTGTAAAGCATTATATTGCCAGGAGCTGTGTACAGATGTCTGGAGCTTGTAAAGCTTTATATTGCCTAAGAGCTGTGTATAAGCATTGTATTGCCTAGGGCTTGCTGAAGTATTATATTGCCTAAGAGCTGTGTAAAGCATTTTATTGCCTAGGAACAGTGTTGAGTGTTGTCTAGGAACTGTGTAAAGCATTATATTGCCTTGGAGCTGTGTAGAGCATTATACTGCCCAGGGGCTGTGTAAAGCATTGCATAGGAACTGTGTAAAGCATTATATTACCTAGGAGCTGTGTAGAGTGTTGCCTAGGAGCTGTGTAGAGCATTATACTGCCTAGGAGCTGTGTAGAGTATTGACTAGAAGCTGTGTAAAGCATTATGTTGCCTAGGAGCTGTGTTTAGCATTGCCTAGGAGCTGTGTAAAGAGTTGCCTAGGAGCTGTGTAAAGCATTATATTGCCTAGGAGCTGTGTAAAGCATTATATTGCCTAGGAGCTGCGTAAAGCATTATATTGCCTAGGAGCTGTGTAAAGCATTATATTGCCTAGGAGCTGTGTAAAGCATTATATTGCCCAGGAGCTGTGTAAAGCATATTATTGCCTAGGAGCTGTGTAAAGCATTATATTGCCCAGGAGCTGTGTAAAGCATATTATTGCCTAGGAGCTTTGTAAAGCATAATGTTGTCTAGGAACTGTGTAAAGCATTATATTGCCTAGGAGCTGTGTAAAGCATTGCCTAGGAGCTGTGTAAAGCGCTTGAGAACGGAAAAAACCTTCCTGGTTTTTTTCAGGGAGCGCCCAGGTAAAAAAAAAATTCGGGATTAGGATACTTGGTAAGTTTTTACCTCAGTTTCCTGTCTGGGAGTTTAGATCCAAATCTGGAGTCAAGCAGCTTTACAGAAACGGGTGGCCTATTTTTCATCATAATCATCAAAGGATGATGCCATTTCAGCGAAAATGTGGTCATCTTTATCCTCATTCTCTGTAGTATCTGCTATCAGTTCTTTCTCCAGCTCCTCTGCCCTCTCATCAGAAACACTGTCAGTGACAGGTTCTGAATGGCTGCCTGCCTTCTTTCTTTTCCCTTCACTTTCTGGAAGGGGTTTTGTGTCCGAGTCAGCACTCACTTTTCTCTTCCAGCAGTGCGTGCACTTCTTTCAAAATTATCCATTACTCTGGAAAGATTTTGGATTGTTGTCAAAATATCTCGGAGAGATGGTCCTCTTTCAGTAGAAACTGCAGCTTGTGGTTCTTCTTCCTTAGAACGATCCTTCACCAAATCCTGGTCACTAGAGTAATCAGCAGCATAGATCTCCATTTTTATTGCAGAACACTTATCCACAATACACAGTATTTCGCCAGCACTACTACATGTGACCTTGATTCTGTGCCTGCTTCTCTTTTCATTCAGTGCCTTCCACAGCTTATACCCGCCATCACAAAAATAGTAAATTCATCACTTCTTTCAGGCACTTTCCCCAACAGCTCTCAAAACTGCAATAGTTACACCCCTACTCAAAACTGACTCCGGAAAAATCTCCCTCCTCATTCTTCTTGACTTATCTGCATTCTTCGACACTATAGACCATTCGATTCGTCTCTCTCGTCTTCAAAAAACGTTTGGTATTACAGGCACAACCCTCACCTGGTTTAGTTCATACCTCACAGACCGATTCCAAACAGTTGCAGTAAACAAGATTCAATCATCACCTGTCAAACTGGAATGTGAAGTCCCACAGGGATTAGTTCTTGGCCCTGTTCTTTTCACTCTCTACACTGCTCCGCTTTCACATATAATAAATCGTCATCAGATCAGCCATCATTTTTATGTAGATGACTCTCAGATTCTTAGCAGTGATACTCCCGAAAATCTGCCTTCTCTCTTGATTAATATGTCCTACTGCCTTCAAGATATCCAAAATTGGATAATACAGAACAAGTTACTGCTAAATGCAGATAAAACCGAAGCCATGCTTAAAGGTACGAAACACAAATTGCCTTCCATCACAACTGCTTCAATAGAATTCGGCAAAACGTCTGTCCCTCTAGCCACTGCTGTGAAATATCTAGGGGTCTTTATCGACACCACACTCTCCATGCAAAAATTCATCACCCAGACCTGCCAGTCATACTACTTTCAATTACGTCGTATTAGTGCAGTTCGAAAGTACCTGTCCACTGATGCAACATGCAAACTAATCACGTCTTTCATTCTCTCACGTATGGATATTGCAATTCTCTTCTGGCTGGTCTGCCATCATCATCTATCCACTCTCTTCAACGTATACAAAAGTCTGCCGCCCGACTAGTCCTCAGAAAGAAAAAATCTGAGCACGTTACTCCTCTCTTGCGATCTCTCCACAGACTGCCTGTGTCACAGAGAGTAAACTATAAGATCAGTACCCTCTGTTACAAATGTCTCCACAAAACAGCACCTTCCTACCTCTGTGAATGTCTTCACCTGTACACTCCTTCTCGATCCCTCCGCTCTGCTGCAGATACCTTGTGCTTACGAATACCTAGATTCAACCAGTCCACAGTCGGCCGTCGCTCTTTCTCTATTTCTGGTCCATCAATCTGGAATGACATCCCTCTCTCCCTCCATCAAAAGCCTACTTTTGACACTTTTAAATCCAGCCTCAAAACACGTATATTTCAAATCTAAGACTTTCCCCTCTTGTTTCATCTCATTTTCTCTCCTTACCCTCAATAGCGGAAACCCCCACCACCCTGCCAAAGTACACAACCTCTGTGTGTGTGTGTGTGTGTGTGTGTGTGTGCGCGCACGCGTGTATGTGTGCGTGGGTGTGTGTGCGTGTGTGTGTGCGTGTGTGTGTTTACATTTCAATTTGTAAAAACTATTAATTGTAACTTGTTGCATGTGTGAGAGTAGGATGAATGCAAGCGCTTTGATTTGTTTTTGTAAGATATAGCGCTGTACACATTCCATTTATTTATTATTAAAAACAGCTGATGTGATTAAAAAAAAAAACCAGTTGTAAACACAATTCAAAAGAAACCAAGAAAGGCTAGGACTAGAACTATATTATAGCTTATGCTCAGATTCCTGATAGTGATGGGCGTTGCGGACACAGCGAGAGGCGATAAGATAACACGTCTGGTCAGTAAGGTGGCTAGGCACGAACTGGAAGTAGGCTGCGCGGTTTCTCATGTGCCTGAAGTGGAGGTGTACAGGAAATGAGCAAGAATTTCAGCATTGCCCACAAGGTTGCATACCCTGTCGAAGGTCTTCTTAAACTCTATGACGTCATCATACAGATCAACGTTGTTGGTACTTCTCACGCGTTGTCTTGTACATGTGAAGTTTGCATAGTGCTGCTCTGGTTTCTTGATCAACACTTCAGGTGTTTGTATCTCTCAAGCCAGGTTGTGTCTGGGATATACGATGGGGGGAAGCACAGAGTAGGCTACAGGCCTGTCAAGTCATCTAAAAGCTGGTGCACTCTCATAACATCGTTGATACATCATTCTTTACCATCGACCATCGTGCTATTAGCTACATAGGCATCTGTTGCTCAGGTCTCCAAGTGACCTCAGTGCCGGGTGTTTTTCCCCTGTTCCTCCATGCGTACGGGGAGTTAGCATCACGCCTTCAGGGCTTGGAGAATCATGGCATCAACGCCTTTAGGTCTTGGAGAATCATGGCATCAACGCCTTTAGGTCTTGGAGACTCATGAGAGACATTGACTGGAGGAGTGCTGGGATAGTCACCACCTCAGGTGGGCATCTCACTCATTCCAGCTCCACGACTAAACGGACTGACAGAGCCTTTCTGCTTGTGGCCTCATGGTGGCCTGACCTGGCCACACTCCACCACTGGCCCCGAGGACACAGCAGCAGGACGCTGGCATGGCTGGGAGGAGGGGAGTGATGCCAGAACAGCATGGCAGATACGTTACACTATACAGAAGAAAAGGGAGTTAAGAAAAAAGTTGTTTCCCCCCCAAAAAAAAAAATCTGCAGTTTCAATTCATTAAAGCAGGTCTAGAGAGATGAGAAGCCACGCTGACATATTTCAAGACGGCAGTGTCTCACCATGTTTCAGAATGTTGATATTGCGTCCAGCTTTGTTTGGTAATAGAAGTGCTCATCACTGAACTTAAAGCAAATTCAGAGTGATAAACAGATACTTTCCAAAAAGACAAAGTACCAACCAACCAACTAACCAACCAGCCTACCAACCAATCAACGAGCCAACCAACCAATCAACCAACCAATTAACCAGCCAACCAGCCAATCAACCAGTCAATTAACCAGCCAATCAGCCAACCAACTAGCTGTCATTGAACCCGTGTCAGTTATGCACAACCCTAGCTCTATGCATTAAGAAAAGGAGACAGAATAATCATATCAGTCAGTGTACAATCTGTGTCAATTCAACATACTCTCAAATCATGGAACATAATAAATAACCACGCATAAACACACACACACAACACACACACACACACACACACACACACACACACACACACACACACCACACACACCTACTTGATGCATTCTTAAGAAAGAAGTTGTACATCCTCTAAGAGATGACATGTCAACGTTCAAACACATTCATTCAATGCTTACATAAATATGTCGCCCAAACATGCAAACATTATACAACCATTATAGGTTACAAAAGCTCGTACAGGTCACACAGAAACATGTAATGAATATATCTTAGAAGCATAATTATGTCACTCAGACACATGTTTAAACACAAATACATATATGCAGTTTTTTTTTATTCCATTAGAAAGTATCGGCAAGTGTGCATGGACAACGCACTTCATGCTGATTGCTTCAGTCCAGGGTTTGTGTTCAGGGGAAACAGACCAGCTCGCCTGTACACCTCACGTCCATCCCCTGAGGGCTTGCAGACCACTGTCTCAGAACAACGTGACCCCAGGCCTGGCAGCTTAGGGTCACACATCCTGGTATCCACGAAACACAGGCTCACACACACAGCGGTGTCACGTCTATAGACAGGAGGCAATCCCTGTCACACAACTAAGGTTGACAATGGTTCATTCCCATGTCCTTTCGCTGCTCGGACACTGCACTGCGCATTGCCAATTTGCTCTGGACACGCGAACAACACACAGCATAAAAAGAGGAATACTACCAAATCTCTGTGTGTAGCAGAAATAACAAGAGAATGATAACATCAACAGTGGCGGGCTCATCGTGATATGAAGAGAGTGTGTGTCCATTTCAAGAGGACCAGCACAATGGTACCACTGAGCCATCGTGGTCGCCAGGAGGAGGCGGCAGGAGAGGAGAGCGATGCTGACCCCGCTGTCTGCCAGTTGTAGGTTCCTGCCACACACAGCACACACACAGCACACACAGCACACACAGCCCTTCACAGTGACGCAGTGTCAACACGCGCACACAGACACACAGACACAGACACACAGACACAGACACATACACACACACATTCGCGCGCGCGCGAGTGAGCGCAAAAAGAACACAAATAGAATAGACAGACAGAGAGACAGGCGCCCATGCCCACTACAGACACATGCATGCAATCCTGTACATGCGCATGTGATCACGCCTCTGTGTGTGTCAAACTTTTTTTTCAAAGTCAAACTTTTATTTTCAGATGGTACATTGAATAAGCAGTGTGTGTGTGAGTGTGTGTGTGTGTGTGTGTGTGTGTGTGTGTGTGTGTGTGTGTGTGTTTGCGTGATGCTTGTGTGTGCGTCTGTGTGAGATGTGAGTGTGTGCGTGTGTGCTTGTGTGTGCTTGTGTGTGCATGTGTGATGGTGTGCGTGTGTGTATGTATGTGTGTGTGTGGCGAGAGAGAGAGAGAGAGAGAGAGAGAGAGAGAGAGAGAGAGAGAGAGAGAGCCCACGTGTGCTTGCATGCATCAATATCATAATACCAAACCATACCAGAAGAAAGTGTTAAACAGCTTACCTCTTTTCACGTTGTTGGTGTTTGCTGAAACAGAAATAACAACAATCATCACTCATGATCTGGACAGTGATGGGCATTTTCGTTGTTCAGTGAATAACCAACAACAAACAAAGCTTGTTGACCAACCAAACATGCTACACAAACCTGTTTATGATAACACACAAAACCTCTGTTTACGGTAACAGACAACACCTTTGTTTACGGTAACAGACATCACCTCTGTTTACGGTAACAGACATCACCTCTGTTTACGGTAACAGACAACACCTCTGTTTATGGTAACAGACAACACCTCTGTTTACGGTAACAGACATCACCTCTGTTTACGGTAACAGACAGCACATCTTTTAGGGTAACAGACAACACCTCTGTTTATGGTAACAGACAACACCTCTGTTTACGGTAACAGACAGCACATCTTTTAGGGTAACATACATCACCTCTGTTTACGGTAACAGACAGCACATCTTTTATGGTAACAGACAACACCTCTGTTTACAATAACAGACAACACCTTTGTTTACGGTAACAGACAACACCTCTGTTTATGGTAACAGACAACACCTCTGTTTATGGTAACAGACAACACCTCTGTTTATGGTAACAGACACAAAAGTGTGACTGGCACAAAGGTAGCTGACCAGCCCTAAGAGTGGAATCAAGGAATGCTGGATGCCTGGCGTCTGTCAAGGGTGGAATCAAGGAATGCTGGATGCCTGGCGTCTGTCAAGGGTGGAATCAAGGAATGCTGGATGCCTGGCGTCTGTCAAGGGTGGAATCAAGGAATGCTGGATGCCTGGCGTCTGTCAAGGGTGGAATCAAAGAATGCTGGATGCCTGGAGTGTCAATCGGCACAGTTATTCACCTCGATATTATTTGCGGCAGTCAGCAGTTCCAGTTACTCAAAGCAAAACACCGCACCACAAAGACCTCATCCGCTTGACAGAGCGTGCCACGATATTGAACTGTCTCTACACAGATTGTCGTCTGCTCTTTAACTCTGCTCCTATGTCCTGATGTCACTGCAGGTGAGTGGATCACTCAGTGCTGGTCTGATGGGGGTGTCAGTGTTGGTTTGACTTCTGCAGGTCTTGTGGAGCCCGTGTCAGTGTAGCTGCAGTCTGCAGTATTGCAAGAGAGCGTTAAGTCTTGGTATTGCAGTCTGCAGTATTGCACACAGATAGATAGATACACACACACACGCACACACACACACACACACACACGCGTGCGCACACACACACACACACACACACACACATACACGCACACACTCCCGCACACACACACACACGCACACACACACACACACACACACATCTCGGTCGCAGCTCAGAGTAATGTAGCACCATTGCCAACAAGAAAATACCAAGACTTAACGCTCTCTTGCAATACTGCAGACTGGGCGTGGTTTGCTAGCTTACAGCACAACGACACACACGACTGGCAACAACACGGGAAAGGCCGTTGCCTCTTGCAGCAGCTAACAATGCATGTTAGCAACAAACTCCAAGCAGATTCAGTGGGCTTTCTTCCCAGTTCTATCCTGTTTACCGTGAACTGGGATATGCCTTTAACTCTGATAACAATATTTTTTAACCGGCAATATGTCTACAGCTCCTTGATTTTCCATGGGACAAGTGTTGAAAGTCAAACTCTTAATCAAAGCTCGCACTCAAGACGAAGCATTATGCTCTTGCTTTAAAAAGTGAGCTTCTGTAAAAACACGTCTACTGACATGCACATGTTTGAAAACAATCATGCACTTGGGTACATACAACCATATATTTGTTACGCTTGCTCATGGAACTTTTCACACACACACACACACACACACACACATACGCGCGCGGGCGCGTGCTGGTCATTCTCCCGGTATTTGTCACATTTGTCAAGAATGTATAATATATATATAATATTATGTGCGTCATAGTGATGGATGGCTACATTGCTTTTCACTCTGTGTCCTCAAACTAGCGGATTGTTCCTTCAGCTCCCAGTCTGATCCAGGTTCACAGGGAGGGGGGAGGGGGGGGGTGCAGGGGCTGTAGGGCCGCTGTCTGTGTTCTCTCCCTTTTCTCAGTGCAGTCAGCCATGCACAGCTTCTGTCAGAGAACAACAAGGTCTTTGCTTTCTTTTGTTTCATTCTTCCCTCCCTTCCTAACGTTCCTTCACAACCCCCCCCCCCCCCCCCCCCATTTCCTTCCTTCCTTCTTGTTCCCTCTAGTGCACGCTGCCTTACACACCGCCAACAGTCACTCGCTTCACATTCAAAATGCACGCTTCCTTACACACCGTCAACAGTCACTCGCTTCACATTCAAAATGCACGCTGCCTCACACACCGTCAACAGTCACTGCTTCACATTCAAAATGCTTTTTCCTTTGACCTCTTGGGAGGTATGGTGGATTTACCCTCCCCCTCACACACACACGCGCGCATGCACTAGTGTGCACACAGACACATACACGCACACACGCACTCGCACACACTCGCACGCACGTCCATAAGCACACACACACATGCACGCGCACACACACTTACAATTATATTTTAAAGATTTTTCAATTGTTTGAATTGTATGGTTGAATATTGTTCTGGGTGTTTTGTTTTGTTTTTAATTCCATGTATGCCTATGTTATTGTCTTCTCTTGTTTAATTTGTATGGTTTATCATTGATTAGGCTTTTTATTCTATGTCTGCATAATTATATATTATCTTTTTTCCTCTTTTTTTTCTTTAGATAGATGGCTTGATGAAAAAAAGCAAATGCACTGCTTATTCAATGTATCATCTGAAAATAAAAGTTTGACTTTGACACTCACGCACACACACACTGACGCGCACGCGTGCACACACACATACGCACGTACGTACGCGCGCACGCACACATTCACACACACGCACGCACGCACTGAGACGCGAACGCGCACACGCACACACACACGCGCGCGCGCACACACACACACACACACACACACACACACACACACACACGCACACACGTCTAATATCACAAAGAGTGAACAGACGTTAAATTGAAGACAACAACAACAACACACACACGCAGTGTACATTTCATGACTACATGTGCAGTTTTTAGTGTACATCATTTTGATCCAAATAGATAATTATAACTGATGTTTGTTTTGTTGTGTCAAATAAATTTACATGACTTAAATGGCAATACAATATTCTGAATATGAATCTCTCTCTCTCTCTATCTCTATCTCTCTCTCTCTTCACACACACACACACACACACACACACACACACACACACACACACCACGCACGCACGTACACACATACACACACGCAAACAGACCGACAGACCGACAGACCGACAGACTGACTGTTGAGCACGGCCACGTGCATGCTGCGCACTTGCAGGCTGGAGGCCCTGCAGGTGTACAGGCCGCTGTCGCCCAGCTGCGCTCTGCCGATCTCCAGCACGGTGACGATGGTGCGGTCCGTCAGCGACACGAACTTGCGTATGGCCACCTGCCAGCACACAGCAGCAGCGTCCCACCTTCAGCAGGTCTGCCCACACCCTGCCACCCTCATCCTCTCCACCCACACCCTGCCACTCCTCATCCTCTCCACCCACACCCTGCCACTCCTCATCCTCTTCAACCACACCCCCACTGCCTACACGTCATAACCTTCATGTCATGACAGCGGTAAATACACCTAGCACTGTTCTAAAGCCCAGTATCCTTCATGTCAATCTCAGCTGATAAATGCCCAACCAGCGCTTCTAAAGGTCAGTAGACCTTTCATGTCAATCATCAGCGTGGTAAATGACACCAGTACTGTTCTAAAGATCAGTATACCTTTCATGTCAATCATCAGCGTGGTAAATGACACCAGCACTGTTCTAAACATCAGTAGACCTTTCATGTCAATCATCAGCGTGGTAAATGACAACAGACAGCACTGGCCGGAACATCAGCGAGGTAAATGACAACAGCACTGGCCGGAACATCAGCGAGGTAAATGACAACAGCACTGGCCGGAACATCAGCGAGGTAAATGACAACAGCACTGGCCGGAACATCAGCGAGGTAAATGACAACAGCACTGGCCGGAACATCAGCGAGGTAAATGACAACAGCACTGGCCGGACATTCAGCGAGGTAAATGACAACAGCACTGGCCGGAACATCAGCGAGGTCAATGACAACAGCTGGCCGGAACATCAGCGAGGTCAATGACAACAGCTCTGGCCGGAACATCAGCGAGGTAAATGACAACAGCACTGGCCGGACATTCAGCGCACTTATCATGTGTGGAGGCTTCAGGGCAGCACTTCCAATGACTCCTGTTTTATTCTTTTATTTCGAAGATAATGAAATAAACATTCATGTGCATTGTTACATCCAGTCCCCGTGTGTAAGCAGTTTTATAGATTTTAACATCCATTCCTACCAGCACACAACGGCCTACTCTTCCCAAAAGCGGAACAGGTTTGAGTGTGTGCGCAAGATGGTCTGCGTGCGTTCACACACGGGGCCTCGGTTTATGATTAGTCCCGTTCAGAGAACTTGGCGAGGAGAGGAGGGGGGAGGGAGGGAGGAAGGGAGTGGGTACTGATGTGAACTGTAGGAGAAAATAATTATCCTTCAAGTAACTAGTGAGAGGAACAGAGCAGTCAAGAACTAACCAGCTGAAGAAGACATGGAAATAGAAGAAGCAGAAACAGCCTTTGTTCCTGCAATAATAGCAGCAGCGACACTAGCTCACTGAGCAGCAACAATGACAGCAACAGAAGGAGCAGCAGACTTACTTTTCTCTTTTATTCTTTTTCCTGTTACTTTCTTTTTCTTGTGTATGTTTTCCATTTTCTTTTCTTTTTTCCTTCAATATTTTCCTTTTTTCTTTTCCTGTTTCTCTCCTTCCTGTTTTTTTTCTGATTTCGTTTTGTTTTCATTTTCAGGTTGACGAGTTACCACACGTAACGCTTCTCGACACAGTGTCACGCTTTGCATACTTCTGCACATAACTCCGTGCGTAACTCGTGCTCTTTCTCTCCCTGTGCGTCTGCATTCTAGTGTCATTCTGTGTTCACCTACGCATTTTTCACCTATGTGGTGAACTCCAGCTTAGTGGCATGCACATTCCCTTTTCTCTGCAATGTTGCATGCAGGTTAGCTTCTCGTGAAGTTCCTGGTCGTGAGTTAGGGTTTGGATCGTCAGCCGAGTAGCAGCAGCCTTAAATAGGAGGACGTCTTGACTTCAGGAGGAGGAGGAGGAGGAGGAGAGTCAGTCTTTGGCGGAAGAAGACCGTTAGTCGCCGTTCCAGCGTGGGCTGTTGGGTGCCCGTGGTGTTGTCCCTCTATATTGGAGAGCAGGGGGGGAGCAGTACCTGGAGTAGTTCAGGCCCTGTGAACCCAGTCTTCGTTCTTCGTTGTTACGTCGTGTCCGTCCTGTCAACGTCTTCCTCGAGGTGCAGGAGTGCACTGTACTTGCTGTGAAGTAGTGTCTCTACTTGGAGAACAGAGAGAGCAGTCATTTTCAAAGAAGTTACAGCTCCCATGAACCAGTATTCGTTCTTTGTTTGTGCTGTCCGTCTTGTCAACGTCTTTCCTGAGGTGCAGGAGTGCACCATATTCCATTCCAGTGACAGGTTCCTGTGGGCGCCTCCAGCGGTGGAGTCATGCCTGGAGAGGGTGCAGCCCAGTGTGCCCTGAAGCGTCATCGACGGCTTGTTCTTGACCCCGGAATTCCCATCCCCCTTTATCCCCTGGACCCACCTCATTTCCCCACGACCATTTTCCCTTCTCCCTGCTGCTCTGTCCACCTTTGACCCTCCTTGAGGACTTCAGCCTGCCCTGAGCTACCCCAGGGTGGCAGCATGTGAAGTCGAGTTGTGACTGTGAGGGAAGTGGAGGGGAACATTCCTCAAGCTGGTTTCAGAACTGTGAAGAGGGGAGGGGATCATAGATAGGGATTAGAGTGTGATTGGTGATTGATTTTGTTGAAGATTTAAGTCTGGCTTTTCTTGTGTATTCTGTGTTTGTTGTTGTCGGGAAGATAGTTAAGGGCATGGGTGGGGTTTAGCCACAATCCCTTAAGGAGCGTGACACACAGTTAACATGATAAGAGAAAAGAGAGGGAGGAGAGAGAGAGAGAGAGAGAGAGAGAGAGAGAGAGAGAGAGAGAGAGAGAGAGAGAGAGAGAGACAAGACAGACAGACAGACAGACAGACAGACAGACAGACAGACAGACAGACAGACCGACAGGTATGTTTATCGTATTACATTTTCAGGAATTGGCAGGAAGCTATAGAGAGTGGAATAATCCTCGTGCCACAGAGGAGGAAAGCTGCTCACTTCTGACCTTGTTCTGATTCACTTCTGACCTTGTTCTGATTCACTTCTGACCTTGTTCTGATTCACTTCTGACCTTGGTCTGATTCACTTCTGACCTTGTTCTGGTTCACTTCTGACCTTGTTCTGGTTCACTTCTGTCCTTGTTCTGATCACTTCTGACCTTGTTCTGATTCACTTCTGACCTTGTTCTGATTCACTTCTGACCTTGTTCTGATTCACTTCTGACCTTGTTCTGATTCACTTCTGACCTTGTTCTGATTCACTTCTGACCTTGTTCTGATTCACTTCTGACCTTGTTCTGATTCACTTCTGACCTTGTTAAAAAAAAAAAAAAAAAAAAATCATACATGTACTCCTCCACATATAAAATTTTAGGTGGATCGGTGGTCTAGAGGTAACGCGCCTGTCTAGAATGCGAAAAGTCCGGGTCGGGTGTGTGCGCGGTTCGTACCCCGTTTGGGCCCGAAATTTTTCCCCATCCATTAGACCATGAGTGGTGGTCTGGGCGCTAGTCTTTCGGATGAGACGATAAACCGAGGTCCCGTGTGTTACACAAAATTTTCAGCGCACGTAAAAGAACCCACGGCAACAAGGGAGTTGTCCCTGGCAAAATTCTTAGAAAAAAGCCACTCTGATAGGGAAACAAATACAGTTGCAGACAAAAAAAAAAGAAGAAAAAAAGGGTGGCGCTGCTCTTGTGGCGACGCGCTCTCCCCGGGGAGAGCAGCCCGAATTTCACGCAGAGAAATCTCGTGACTTAAAGTGGTATAAAATTAAAAATTAAATTAAATTGTTCTGATTCACTTCTGACCTTGTTCTGATTCACTTCTGTCACTGTTCTGATTCACTTCTGTCCTTGTTCTGATTCACTTCTCCACAGACAGTGATCATTTCCTGTCCGCCTCACAGACAGATTGACTCACTTACACACACTCCACCATTGCCCACAGATAACAGATGATAGACTGATGATAGACAGATGATTGACAGATAATAGACAGATGGTAAAAAATTTGCCCCCACCCCCTTCTATTACACTCTCCTATCCATCTCATCGCTTTATCAGAGTTAATAAGCAATTTGCTGTCTCGTAGTTTGGGGGGGGGGGGGGGGGGGAGGGGGGAGGGGGGGGTAGTCTAGTGGGTTTTTTTTTTCGTTCCTCGGCTGGAGCTCCGCGGTTCGCAATGGCGATGTGTCCGGCAGTGTCGCGTTTGCCCTCCGGTAATTCGTTATTCATCTATCTATTTATTTATTTATCTATTTATTTATCTATTTATTTATCTATTTATTTATCTATTCATTTATCTATTTATACCACTTTAAGTCACGGCAGATTCCTCTGCGCGAAATTCGGGCTGCTCTCCCCGAAGAGAGCGCGTCACCACAAGAGCAGCGCCACCTTTTTCTGTCTGCATCTGTGTTTGTATCCCTATCGGAGTGGCTTTTCTCTACAAAATTTTGCCAGGGACAACACTCTTGTTGTGGGTTCTTTTAAGTGCGCTAGATAATGATGTGTAACACACGGGATCTCGGTTTATCGTCTCATCCGAAAGACTAGCGCCCAGACAACCACTCATGATCTAATGGATGTGGGAAAAAATTCGGTCCAAACAGGATTCGAACCACCGCCCACTTCCGACCGGGACTGTTGACTGTGTAGGCAGGCCTGTGGACACGGATCCATGTCCCCTTTGGAGATGGCGGCTGAACACCGCGCCAGTGTGCATGCGGTATGGTTTTGGTTTCCTCATCTGTTCTTGCTAGCACGAATGGCCTACTCCTCCGAAAGGCAGAGCATGTTTTTACGAGGGGCTTTGGTTTTTGTGCTCATCGAAGGACTGATCTAGCGGTATGTGGCCTGTGACCTGAAGGTCTCTGAGAGCAGGGCTTGCAGGCCCCGCAGTCTGAGGCGTCCTTCCAGGAATGGTGCCTCTGCTGACCCTGACACTGACCCTGACCCTGACACTGACACTGACCCTGACCTGACACTGCCCTGACCCTGCACTGACATCTGTCCCTGCACGCCTGACCCTGACCACTAGAACCGGAACTGAACCCACTGCCTCTGAAGTCTTCGTGCACTGTGATCAATCTGTGTCCTCAGTGTTCATATCGGCACTGACTTTCTGCCCATAGAGCCGGTAGACTATAATCAGTCCCGTGTCCCTGTGTCCAAATCGCCTGAGCCACCATTCCGCCGTAGAGTCTTATGAAACTCCATCAACCCAGGTCCTCAGAGTCACACTGCACTGACTTTACTGCCCAGTGGAGCCCTGTCCAGACAATAATCCATCCCGGCACCGTGTAATGCACGGAAAACATCTTTGCCCTGCAATCTACAACCACTCTCCATCCGCATCGCAAACACATCTAACTAACCATCCTCCCCTCTCCTGCTCCTGACCACATCTAACTAACCATCCTCCCCTCCCTGTCCTGACCACATCTAACTAACCATCCTCCCCTCCCTGTCCTGACCACATCTAACTAACCATCCTCCCCTCTCCTAACAATTAACTAACCATCCTCCCCTCTGTCCTGACCTCTCTTCTAACACATCCTCATCCCTCTCGCTGTCTAACAATCTAACTAACCATCCTCCCCTCTCTGTCTTAACGACATACTAAAACCATCCTCCCTCTACTCTTAGAATCTAACAACCCTCCCTTCTAACATCTAACTAACCATCCTCCCCTCCCTGTCCTGACCACATCTAACTAACCATCCTCCCCTCTCCATACTTAAGATATTTGACTAAAAATCCTGTCCTCTACATGTTTTTGATATTTGACTAAAAAGATCCTCATTTACGTCGTAAAGATATTTATCTAAAAATCATCATCTTTCTGTCATAAAGATATTTAGCTAAAAGCTCCTCACCTCTACATCTTTAAGATATTTAGCTAAAAGCTCCTCACCTCTACATCTTTATGATATTTAGCTAAAAGCTCCTCACCTCTACATCTTTAAGATATTTTGCTAAAAGCTCCTCACCTCTACATCTTTAAGATATTTAACTAAAAGCTCCTCACCTCTACATCTTTAAGATATTTAGCTGAAAGCTCCTCACCTCTACATCTTTAATATATTTAACTAAAAGCTCCTCACCTCTACATCTTTAAGATATTTAGCTAAAAGCTCCTCACCTCTACATCTTTAAGATATTTAGCTAAAAGCTCCTCACCTTTACATTTTTAAGATATTTAGCTAAAATTTCCTCACCTTTCCGTCGTTGCTATATTTCACTAAAAGCTCCTCACCTTTCCATGGTTAAGATGTTTCACTAAAAGCTCCTGATCTTTCCGTCAGTAAGATGTTTCACTAAAGCTCCTGACCTTTCCGTCGGGGCTGGTGGAGAGCTTGTTGCCCTCCAGGAACCAGTCCAGGTCCTCAGGCGAGTGGCGCTGCCCGGTGGCGTTACACCTCAGGGAGATCCGCCCCTCCCGGTCCACCACACTGGAGCCTGATATGGAGATTGCTGAGAGCACACACACACACACACACACACACACACACACACACACACACACACACACACACACACACACACACAACACACACACACACTACACACATTTAGAAGGTGATTAGGGTTTTGATAATGACAACGATAATACTGGTGATATGTTGATGATGTGTAATATGTTAGATATAGGAGATTGAGAGATTAGCAAGATGATTGTTGATGATTAAGGTTGCAAAGAAGTAAAGAAGAAGGAAGAAAAAGAAAAAGTGAAGCAAGAAGAAGAGAGAGAAGAATAAGAGTGAATTGAGAATGAATAATCAGTTCAATGAATCAGTCAATTACTGATGATAAAAAGAGTGATCATTTTTTACGTATAGCGTAAAACCAGACAAGAGCTAGCTGCTGTGCTGAGTTAAGTTGACAAGGAAGGCATGCATGTACGCATGCGTACGCTCTCGCTCTCTCTCTCTCTCTCTCACACACACACACGCACACACATATGCACACACATGCACACATACGCACACCACCGTTATAACCACCACCACACGCACGCGCGCGAGTGCGCGGGTTTATCAAATCAACGAACACTTATAAAAAGCACGATATATTTTCATCTACATGCTGTTAATCCATGTTAGGCTAATAACGGCAATTTTCAGAGACTTCTTCAGCCAAGTTGATTTTTTTCTGATTTTTTTTTAGCTCCGGCAATATGTATTGTTCAATTCCAGGTAGCCTCTTCTTTCTGGGGAATATAAGAAAACAGTGTAGGTCTCCTTAGCAACGGTAGGCAGAGAGAATGACATACAATCATTCCTAATCATTGCATAATCCTTCTGAGCAGTGAAGCACAGCATCACCCGTATTTCTATGTGTACTTGTATTTTAGAAAAAAGCCTAGGACATCATTTTTCAGCTCAGGAAACCTTATATTTGCATAGAAAATGTCAAGTTTGTATTCAGACTCTTTGGCTTGCTTGTTGTGTTTGAAAAGGATCCTTATGCAATCTATCTGACGATGGTAAGTTTATGTGTTTTGAGCATGAAATAAATTCATTCTTGAATTATGAAGAGAGAATGAAGAGAGAGAGAGAGAGAGAGAGAGAGAGAGAGAGAGGAGAGAGGAGAGAGAGAGAGAGAGAGAGAGAGAGAGAGAGAGAGAGAGAGAAAAGAGAGAGAGAGGCAGACAGAAGAAGACAGAAGACAGACGAGATAGAGACAGAGAGAGACAAAGAGACAGAGAAACAGACAGAGACAGAGACAAAGAGACAAGAACAGACAGACAGACAGACACACACACACAGAGACTGGAGGACCAGAGCTCAGCTCACAACACGCCACACCAGCCTGGTGGGCACACAGTGCAGTGTCAGCACACTGACGTCAGGCTACTCACAAGGCTGGGGCATCTGGGTGGACATCACTTCTGTCTCTGCACACGCACACATAAACACACACACACACACACATTATTAAGAAATTTGTTCTTGGATAGATGGCTTGATGAAAAAACGCAAATGCATTGCTTATTCAATATACCATCTGGAAATAAAAATTTGATTGGCTTGGCTTGACTTTACACACACACACACACACACACACACACACACACACACACACACACACACACACACACACACACACAAAACCGACTTTTCTTTGTACAACGAAACGAGATTGAGTAAAACAACACCACTAAAGGAAACCCAAACAACAACGAAGAAATAAAGACAGAAAAAAAAGAAAGACGGACAGAAAGAAAATGATGAGAGAGAAACAGAGACAGAGAAGTAAACGACGTAAAATAATAACAAGACTAAAAAGCCCGAACTACTGAAAGAAAGAAAGAAAGAAAGAGAGAGAGAGGGAGACACAGACAGACAGACCAGCCGCCACAGTGCAGTGAGTGGTTAGCGCCTTGGCTCACGGCTGGAGGGTCACGGGTTTGCGTTCTAGAAGTTTCAGACTGATTTTCCGGACTCCAGCCGGCTCCTACCCGGAGTGAGTGTGCTGTGTGCTCATTGGAGAGACTGTAACCACACAGTCGAGCATGAATTCATCCACTTGACGGATGGGATTGGGGGTGCGTTGCTGAAATTATCTGATCAACAGTGAGGGGTGGTGTTTCACTCACCCTCACTTCGCGACTAAGCTATTATCATTGTGAGTAGGAGGCTTACTAGGTCGTATCCTGCGTAGAGTAGCTCAGAACAGGCACCACTGAACGCCACAAAAGTGACTCAACAGCAAAGCAGGGCCCCTCTGGCTGGTGGCTTCACAGCGTTCTGACCGTGACAGGCTTCCTCTGACCTTCTGACCACGAGGAAGCAGCATGGCGATTCTGGGAAGAGAGATGGAAGTGGTTTGGCTGGGAACGGCAAACAGGAGCATGGCAGAAGACGAGGCGAGATCAGACAAACAGACAGGACTGCGGCAGAGGAATGCTGGGAACCCAGTTTGTTTTTGCATTCAGAAATGAAGTGTTGGAATAATGTATTGCCAGGGAGAGTGTTTTTGCAGAAAGGAATGAAGTGTTGAAATAATGTATTGTAAGAGAGAGCGATTTTGCAGTAAGAAATGAAGTGTTGAAATAATGTATTCTAAGAGAGTGTTTGTGCAGTAAGGAATGAAGTGTTGAAATAATGTATTGTAAGAGAGAGCGATTTTGCAGTAAGAAATGAAGTGTTGAAATAATGTATTCTAAGAGAGTGTTTGTGCAGTAAGGAATGAAGTGTTGAAATAATGTATTGTAAGAGAGAGCGATTTTGCAGTAAGAAATGAAGTGTTGAAATAATGTATTCTAAGAGAGTGTTTTTGCAGTAAGGAATGAAGCGTTGAAGTTATGTATTGTAAGAGAGAGTGTTTTTGCATTAAGGAATGAAGTGTTGAAGTTATGTATTGTAAGAGAGAGCGATTTTGCAGTAAGGAATGAAGTGTTGAAATAATGTATTGCCAGGGAGAGTGTTTTTGCATTCAGAAATGAGGTGCCAGAGTGTGTGTTTCTGCATCAAAGGAATGGAGTGTGAAAATAGTGTATTGTCATAAGCTGTGTTTTGTTTCAGTTTGGTGAAGATGTTTACTTCTAAGGATTGGAATATGAATAAAAAATGTGACATGGTTTATTATTTAAAGTTTGTTTACTGGGCTAGGTATTTCTAGTAGTTGGCGGTTAGGGTGAGGAACCTGCAAAAACAACTCCTCTACCTAACACCTACAGCCTGTCTGAACTTCCATCCATATTTTCTACCTTCTTTTCAGACAAAGTTCGAAACATACGCTCCAGACTGGATCAGACTCAATTCCAGCCTGCGCCTCCTGATCCCCAGTTCACTGGCACTCCTCTCTTTTCCTTCCATCCCACAAGTGAAAAAGAAATCATGACAATTCTGAAGGAAATGACTATAAAATCATGCGACCTTGATCCCATACCTGCTCCTGTTTTCTCACAATACCTTCCACAACTTGTGCCTATTATCACTAAAATAGTAAACTCATCTCTTGTGTCAGGAAATTTTCCATCAGCTCTTAAAACAGCAATAGTCACACCTCTACTGAAAAAGCACGACCTCGATCCCAACATTCTGAAGAATTATAGGCCTGTCTCAATCTTACCCTTTGTCTCTAAAGTACTAGAAAAAGTTGTTCTCAAACAGCTCAACAGTCACCTTCATTCCAATGATCTCCTTCCCACTTTTCAATCTGCCTATCGCCCCAACCACAGCACCGAAACCACCCTAGTCCACACTTTAGATACACTTCTACTTGCTTCTGATGCAGGAAAAATCTCCCTCCTCACTCTTCTTGACTTATCTGCAGCCTTTGATACCATAGATCACTCAATTCTTCTTTCTCGCCTCCAAAATACGTTTGGTATTAACGGCACAGCCCTCGCCTGGTTTACTTCATACCTCACAGACAGGTTCCAGAAAGTTATTGTAAACAAAATTCAATCAAAACCTGTCAAAATGGAATGTGGAGTCCCGCAGGGGTCAGTCCTGGGCCCTGTTCTCTTTACTCTCTACACTGCTCCACTCTCACATATAATAAACAACCACCATATTGATCATCATTTCTATGCCGATGATACTCAGCTTCAGTGCAGTGATACTGTTGAAAACTTGCCTTCCCTCCTGACAAATATGTCCTACTGCCTTCAAGACATTCAAAACTGGATGACTCGAAACAAGTTACAACTTAATGCCGATAAAACCGAAGCCATACTCATAGGGACCCAACATAAACTTTCCTCTATCGCAAAAACTTCAATAGAATTCGGCAATACGTCAGTTCCTTTGTCCAAATCTGTGAAGTATTTAGGAGTAGTTCTTGACAACACACTCTCTATAAAAAAAATTCATCACCCAGACCTGCCAGTCTTGCTACTATCAATTACGGCGCATAAGCGCGATTCGCAAGTATCTGTCCACTGATGCAACTTTCAAGCTTGTCACATCTCTCATTCTTTCACGTTTAGACTACTGTAATTCTCTTTTGGCTGGCCTACCAGCATCATCTATCCACTCTCTTCAACGCATACAAAACTCTGCAGCTCGACTGGTCCTAAGAAAGAAAAAATCTGAACACATCACTCCTCTTCTGCGACCTCTTCACTGGCTGCCTGTCTCACAAAGACTGGAGTATAAAATCAATACCCTCTGCTTTAAATGTCTCCACAAATATGCACCCTCTATCTCAATAACTGTCTTCACCTGTACACTCCATCCCGTTCCCTTCGTTCAGCCGCAGATACTTTGTGGTTTCGAACACCCAGATTCAAACAAACTACTGTTGGCCGTCGCTCCTTCTCTGTTTCTGGTCCATCCACCTGGAATGACCTCCCTCTTTCACTTCGCCAAAAGCCTTCACTTGATACCTTCAAATCCAGCCTCAAAACACTTATTTCCGACCTGAGACTTTCTCCCCACATATCTGTCCCTAATTTTCAACAGCATCTTTCACCTTCTAAGTGTTGTTCCGAGTGTGTGTGTGTGTGTGTGTGTGTGTGTTGTGTGTGTGTGTGTGTGTGTGTGTGTGTGTGTGTGTGTGTGTGTGTGTGTGTGTGTGTGTGTGTGCGTGCGTGCGTGCATACGTGCGCGCGTATGGATTTGAAATCTGTTGTTCATTATGTTTAAGGAGAGTTGCATGCCTGTAAATGATTGAGTGCAAGCGCTTCGATTTGTTTGTATTTTTTTACAAGATTCAGCGCTATATAAATTCCATATATTATTATTATTATTATTAACATTCCTGCAGCCTTGCTAAGGACTTCAGCCTCTGAACTAAAGCACAGCACACTGAACACCTCCCTCTTTTACCCAATGTCCAGCCTCTCACCAAAACACCTCCCACTTCTCCCTCCCCCCACTCCCACCAAAACACTTCACTCTTCTCCCCCACCCCCACTAAAACACCTCCCTCTTCTCCCCCCTGTTCACCAAAACACCTCCCTCTTCTCCCCCCCTCCCCCCCCCCATCCCTGTCCAGCCTCTCTCCAGATTACCTCCCTCTTCCACCCCCTCCTCACCAAAACGCGTCCCTCTTCTCCCCCCCCCCCCCACCCCCTGTCCAACCCCTCACCAGAACACCTCACTTCTCCCCCCCCCCCCAACTCCCCTCCCCCATCCAGCCTCTCATTAGCCAACTCCATGAACACTGGTGGTGACTATGAAGAAACTGAGGAAGATTTTGATCGTCCCATATCTAAAGATGAAACATACTGCCACTTAGAAAACTTAAACATGATAAAGCAGCTGGTCCTGCTCAAATCATTGGAGAATTACTCAAAAATGGTGGTGAAAATGTTGTACTTTTTCTGCTAAAATTATTCAACAAAATCTTTGATAATGGTCTTTTTCCAGATAACTGGACTGAATCTATCATTCTAACATTACACAAAAAGGTGATGTTGACAACCCTAATAATTACAGGGAATCTCTCGTAGCGATATAAGTAGTAAGCTGTACAGTACCATCATCAATAATATGTTACAGGAATGGGTTAAGAAAAACAACATTACAGGTGAACACCAAGCTGGTTTTAAGAGAGGGTATTCCACTAGAGATCATATGTTTACTCTACTTGCATTTATCCAGAAACAGTTTGCTCATAACCGTAAGCTCTATGTAGCATTTATTGACTTTGAAAAGGCATTTGATTCTGTTAATAGAAACTTATTATGGCCTATTCTCCCGAAAAATGGTGTGAAAGATAAATTATTACGTTGTTTGAGAGCTATGTATCAGAATGTCAAAAGCAGAATAAGACATGGACCTAAGCTGACGGACATAATATACTACACCACTGGAGTCAAAAAGGGTGATGTATTTAGCACTCTTTTGTTTTCTGTTTTCATTAATGAGTTAGCCATAGAAGTCATTAATAAAGGTAAACATGGTGCTACTTTCCCCCAAGATTTCATAGAATTGTTTATTCTTCCGCTTACTGATGATGTCATCCTGCTATCTGAAACTGTTGTAGGCTTACAACAGCAGCTGAATAGCTTAAGCAGTGCTGCAACAGCACTTGATCTTAAGGTTAATCTGAATAAGAGTAATATTGTTGTATTCAGAAAAAGGTGGTTATTTAGCTGCTTACGAAATATGGCTTTACAATGAAAAAGTCATGCCTGTGATCAATGTATATAAATATCTAGGAATCTGTTTTTCTACAAAGCTTAGTTTCACAACTGCATGTAAAGATCTGGCAAGTCGAGGTAAAAGAAGCTTGTTAATTGTTTTGAAAAAATTACGATTATTGAATATTAATACTTTTGACTTGTTGATTAAGATATTTGATGCACAAATACAACCCACTGTGTTATATGGCGCGGAAATTTGGGGACTGGATGCAGCTGTAACACATTGTGAATCAGTACACCTCTTTGCTTTAAAGCAGATTTTAGGCTTAGATAGACATACACCTAATGATCTTGTTTATAGTGGAACCAATAGATATCCTCTCTCTGTTAATGCTGCTGTAAGAGGCATTAGATATTGGATTAAGATTCTGCATATGGATGAGTGCAGGTTACCTTTTAAGTCTTACAAGATGTTTTATGATCTAGATGTCAAGGGGAAAAGCACATGGGCTTCACAAATACATACCCGTTTATGTGAACTTGGCTTTGGGTTTGTTTGGCTCAATCAAGGTGTCGGAAATTGTAGAGAGTTTATCAAGGTTTTCAGGCAAAGACTGATTGACTGCCTTTGGCAGCAGTGGAGTAGTCATATACAAAACAGTGAAAGATTTCAAATGTACAGACAATTTTTTATAGGTTCACACGATGTCAAACCTTATCTAAAACTTGATATGGACATACATTTGAAAATAATTATGTCTAAGTTTAGACTTGGTGTTTCAGACATAAATATTAATAAATTTATTTATATAGAACATGATGATGATGACCTCAGGCTGCTATGCCCATTATGTAAGCAAACAGTGGAAGATGAAGTTCATTTTGTGCTGTGCTGTCCAGCATTAGAAGATGTAAGACAGAATTACATTCCGGTAAAGTATAGCAGGCAGCCCAATTTATTTAGATTCTGTTTACTCATGGCATCTAGTCACCCTGAGATTGTGCCAGCCTTGCTTTATATTTGTGTAAAGCTTTTAGAATAAGAGATATCTTGGTTTCTTAAGTCATTTTTTTTGGAACTGATTTTTATTGTGGTAGTTGTGGGTATAGAATAACATTTTGGTTTTTTGTGTTACTTATTTTTCTCACTAAAATACTAAGCAGTTTGGCACCCCCCTCATGTATGGGCCAATGGCCTTTTAGTGCATCCATCAGTGGAGTTCTCTCCCCTGCCTCACCGTGCACCTGCAGCAGCACGTGGTGGCGGAGGTGCCTCAGCTGGGAGGCCACCTGGCACTCGTACACCCCGGCGTCCCTCAGCTGCACGCTGTGGATCAGCAGGTTCCAGTACTGCGAGTGCGGCGCGTGCTGGCTGACGATGCGGTTGTCCTCGTGGAAAGACTCCTGCCCCACTGTCAGGGGGTTCGAGTCTGAGGCCCGCCTCCAGATCACCTGCATAGGAGTGAGTGAAGAAATATGACATACATAAACAACACACAGAGAAAATTAATGAATATATGGGTCGTAGAGTATGACATCTCTTTGTAGTCCATAGCATTGGGATTTTGTTTGCTTGCTTGTGGGATCGTTTCTAACATAGAGATCATTTCCTAATGCTACCATGTGTTCGCTGGTTTAGTAGCTGTTGGGCATTCCTTGGCTTAACCATCTTGAGGGTTGCCCAGAGTCTTCTTTGACTTAGCCATCTTGAGGGTTGCCCAGAGTCTTCCTTGACTCAACCATCTTGAGGGTTGCCCAGAGTCTGCACTGGTCTTCCTCAGCACGCCTGAGAATGAGGGAAGTGCACACAGGCTGAGACTGTGGACAGTCCGGCCCTATGGACAGTCCGGCCCAATGGACTGTCTGGCCCTGTAGACAGTCCGGCCCTGTAGACAGTCCGGCCCTGTAGACAGTCCGGCCCAATGGACTGTCTGGCCCTGTAGACAGTCCGGCCCTGTGAACAGTCCGGCCCTATGGACAGTCCGGCCCTATGGACAGTCCGGCCCTATGGACAGTCCGGCAGTCCGGCCCTGTGGACAGTCCGGCCCTGTCGACAGCTCAACCCTACATAGGGGGTGACCTCCTTCAGTGAGGAAAACATAGAGTGGATACCTGCACAAGGGCAAGGTGGAGAATAATAATAATAATGTATGGAATTTATATAGCGCTGAATCTTGTAAAGCAACAAATCAAAGCGCTCAGATTTTATTTCATACCACTTTAAGTCACGGCAGATTTCTCTCCGTGAAATTCGGGCTGCTCTCTCTCCCCGGGGAGAGCGGGAGAACGCGTCGCCACTTAGCGCTGCGCCACCCTTTCACCCTTTTTTTTTTTTCTGCAGCTGTATTTGTTTCCCTATCAGGAGAAGACAGCACCTGGCCATTGGTCTTCCTTTCTTCAGGCCCAGCATGACAACGGCCGTGCAGGTATACGAAGGCGGGTGGTGGTGGTGGTTAGGGGTGGTGGTGGTAACTACCGCTACCTAAGGGAACAGTGCCGCACAATTCACAGGTGTGTCCCCATTAACAAACACGACGCTGCGACGTCTTAAATCACATGGGAGGTAATCTGACTAACTTCCTGTCACACTAGATCTAGCAAACAAGCAGCCACATTAGATCTAACTTTAAAACAATCGCATTAAAAATAATCCAAATCATACTTCTCTCTCTCTCGCTCTCTCTCTCTCACGCACACTCACACACACACGCGCACACACACATGCACACACACACACGCACACACACAACACGACTTGTCAACTTAAGAGAGTGATTAAGTGTCACTGACGTTATTCTTGTCATTAAAATCAGATAATGACCCAAGTTTTCATATTCATTATAGAGTACATGTGTAAGTATTGATCTATATATGGGTTGATATGATATCAACCCCAGCACGCTTTGAATCTGGTGTGTGTGTGTGTGTGTGTGTGTGTGTTTACAAGTGTGTGAGTGCGTGTGTGTTGTATAATTGGTTCGGTTTTGGTTTTTACTTTCTTGTTGTTTTGGCCTTTTTACGTTCTTTTGTGTTACACAAAAATATGCTGATTATTTTAGTATTGTCGCTGTTATTTTTCTTTTTCATTGTATTAGATGAGCTAAATTGTTATTGCTGACGTTAGTACTGCTGGGTAGGTTTACATTGCCTGAATTTATTCTTTGATCGAAGGATTATCGTTGTTCTGCCTCAAATCAAAAAGCACATGTACATGCGTGTATATGACCAGGGGAAAGGGAGGGAATGGATGTCTTTGTTATACTTCTTTGCTCTGAATCCAATAGCTGTTGGTTATTCTTGTTTTCCTTATATATGAGTATATTATGTGGTGAAGGGGATATGGGTGAGGATGTGTATGTGTATGTGTAAGTGTTTAAATGATACATCAGTTTCCTCTGTTTATATCCATTTGGTTGTTGTTGTTGTTATTGTTGTTGGTGGTGGGGGTGGGGTTCTGGTTTATTTTGCTTTTTGTTTGTTTTGGGTTTAGGGTGGTTTTCTTGGGGAGGGGGAAGGGGATATTTTGGACTCTTTTTCTCGTCTTTTGTTAGTTTTATATTGTTCTTCATTTGTCTTGGCTGTTATTCTTGTCCTATGTTAGTTATTGTCGCTGTTGTTGTTGTGTACGTATGTTTGTGTTTGTTTGATTGTTTATTTCTTTGTTGTGGTTGTTCTTGTTGATTAATCTTTTTGTTTTTTTATTCAGTTGTTTGTATGGTTAAAGGTTTGTGTGTGTATGTGTGTGTGAGGGGGGGGGGGGGGGGGAGGGAAGCAGTTGGTGTGTTGTTTTTTTATTCTGTTTTGTCTTCTTTGTTTGTTTTGGTTTGGTTTTTCTTTGTTGCTTGTTTGTTTGTGTTATGACGGATATTTTTTCAAGATTTTTAAATTATTTGAATTGTATGGTTTAATATTTTTCTGGGGTATTTTTGTTTTTTTTTAATTCCACATATTCATATGTTATTGTTTTTCTTGTTTGATTTGTATAGTTTACCATAGATTAGGTTTTTTATTCTATGTCTGCATATACATTATCTTTTTTTCTCGCTTTTTTTCTTTAGATAGATGGCTTGATGAAAAAAAGCAAATGCACTGCTTATTCAATATACCATCTGAAAATAAAAGTTTGACTTTGACTTTGACGCACACACATACGCACACGCACACACACACGCACACACACACACGCGCACACACACGCGCGCGCACACACACACACACACACACATACACACACACGCGAGCGCGCGCACACACACACACACACACACACACACACACACACACATACACCAGCTACAGCTGTTTCCTGTCTTTCTCTGTGTTTGCTGTTTCTTCCTTGTCTTTCTCTGTGTTTGCTGTTTCCTGTCTTTCTCTGTGTTTGCTGTTTCCTGTCTTTCTCTGTGTTTGCTGTTTCCTGTCTTTCTCTGTGTTTGCTGTTTCCTGTCTTTCTCTGTGTTTGCTGTTTCCTGTCTTTCTCTGTGTTTGCTGTTTCCTGTCTTTCTCTGTGTTTGCTGTTTCCTGTCTTTCTCTGTGTTTGCTGTTTCCTGTCTTTCTCTGTGTTTGCTGTTTCCCGTCTTTCTCTGTGTTTGCTGTTTCCTGTCTTTCTCTGTGTTTGCTGTTTCCTGCCTTTCTCTGTGTTTGCTGTTTCCTGTCTTTCTCTGTGTTTGCTGTTTCCTGTCTTTCTCTGTGCTTGCTGTTTCTTCCTTGTCTTTGTCTTACTATTGCTTTGTTCTTTATTTTCCTTTGAGGTCTTAGACTTAAACAGGATGCTTTTCTATTGGTCAGAATGTACCGTGTGTGTGCGTGTGTGTGTGTGTGTGTGTGTGTGCGTGCGTGTGTGTGTGTGTGTGTGTGTGTGTGCGTGCGTGCGTGCGTGTGTGTGTGTGTGTGTGTGTGTGCGTGTGTACCTGATGAGGTGCCCTGCACTCAGTATTGCGTGTACAGGTGATATTAAGCCATGGCTTTTATGACAGTCGTATTGATTGGCTTCTCCATGACTGCTTGGCAGAAACAGGAGAAGAAAGGCTTTGCAAGCATAGAGGTGTCCTTGACCTATATGTCTGCATTGCTTTTTTCTGAAAGAAAAATGAATTCTTCATATTTTTGACTTGAGGGATAATCTGCATGCAATCTAATTAATGAATCAGTAATGTTGGAATCTTAAGCAGTCTTTACACCATCTTCAATACATTGCAGAACAGGAGCAAGCATAGAAGTAAAACCCACCTGCAAATACAGAGGATTGAGTAGATCTAACCCTATTATTATTGAGGGTATATAACAGAATCGAATATTTCTAAATCAATATATATAGATTCTGATGTACAATCTTACACTTGCTATAAATAGCTGGACTAGGAAATAAACCAATAGCATTGAGTTCTGGCTGTATTCAAGCGTGTTCGCATAATTATGCGTGGTGTGTGAAAGTCAAGGTCAGTCTTTTATTTCCAGATGGTACGGGTGATATTAAGCCCTCGCTTTTATGACAGGCGTAGTGATGGTACATTGAGCGTTCCTACTAATGTATGCTATCGTGCATGTGCATGAAGGCCACTACTTTAAGGAACCTGGCAGCATGTAATGGGATGCATGTCGTTCCTCACGACATCAGCAACAAACACCTTAACACCGCTCATGTTTTATTTCAGGAAACACAGCCAGACAGCCGAGATGTTTTCCTGTCAGGCACACAGTCCTTCCTGTACAGCCATCCACAGCATGGCAGACCAGCGCTCGCCGGCCTTGCTCTTACAGTCCTAGTTCAAACAGTGCCCCCACAGAGAAGACACGCTGGAGATAATGAATGAAGCAAATGGAGGATTTTTCATTTGATGTATAAGACTGAATCCTCTTCTTCAAGCTTGTTGTTGTTTGGTTGGTTGGTTTTTTTAATCCTTACATTTGTTTTAGATCAAGATAGGTACCGATCTTGGATTATGGCGCGCTAGCCGGAGACACGTACCGAAGACGTCAATATGAAAAGACATGATGGCAAAGCAATCAATGTGCTGATGATAAAGTCAGGTACATAATAGGATGTTCATTTATAAATATGAAAAGACATGATGGCAAAGCAATCAATGTGCTGATGATAAAGTCAGGTACATAATAGGATGTTCATTTATAAATATGAAAAGACATGATGGCAAAGCAATCAATGTGCTGATGATAAAGTCAGGTACATAATAGGATGTTCATTTATAAATATGAAAAGACATGATGGCAAAGCAATCAATGTGCTGATGATAAATCAGGTACATAATAGGATGTTCATTTATAAATATGAAAAGACATGATGGCAAAGCAATCAATGTGCTGATGATAAAGTCAGGTACATAATAGGATGTTCATTTATAAATATGAAAAGACATGATGGCAAAGCAATCAATGTGCTGATGATAAAGTCAGGTACATAATAAGATGTTCATTTATAAATATGAAAAGACATGATGGCAAAGCAATCAATGTGCTGATGATAAAGTCAGGTACATAATAAGATGTTCATTTATAAATATGAAAAGACATGATGGCAAAGCAATCAATGTGCTGATAAGTCATGAAGTACTGAAAATATGAAAAAGGCACGACGACAGAACTATCATTCTGATGGTAAAGTTAGGAACATACCGAAAATGTCTATAAATATGAAAAAGGACATGATGACAAAGTAATCAATGTGCTGAAGAAAAAATCAGGGCTAATACATCAAGATGTGGAAGTCTGACAGAAACAGGACAAGGCAAGACACAGGCTGGCTCTGGGGTAAGTCGTGACTACAGATTTCTACATTGCCTCTCTCCTTCCACATTGCACCCCCCCCCCTCCCCACACACACATGTTCTCCATCCCCCAGTGTAGGGTCAGGCCTTGCTGTGTCTTTCCCCCAGGCCTCTAGGCAGGGGCGAAGTGCTGCAGTGGCCCAGTCACTGACAGACAGACAGACAGACAGACACAAGTCTGCTGGGGGAGCTTTATGTTCAAGCACACAGCCCCTCACCCTCACACGTTCCCGTATGAATGGAATGCTGAATACATTTCCCAATCGTTTTTCGCTCACACACACAGAACACAGAACTCAGAAAAATCAATGTTGCTCTGCCGTTGGGACACAATATAATTATGGGATTGTCGTAAGGGAAAAGAGAGAAGTACACATTTTGGTAAAGAAAAGGTGCATTAGAAACTCAATGGTAGACGATATTCAAAGACTGAATGATGCATACTTAGGTGATGTATCTAATTATACTTAGGCGATGCATCTAATTATACTTAGGTGATGCATCTAACTATATCCTACATCTGACTATATCCAACATCTAACTATATCCTACATCTGACTATATCCTACATCTGACTATATCTTACATCTGACTATATCCTACATCTGACTATATCCTACATCTGACTATATCCAACATCAAACTATACCACACATCTGACTATATCCTACATCTGACTATATCCAACATCTAACTATATCTTACATCTAACTATATGTTAATCTAACTATATCCTAAATCGGACTATATCCTACATCTAACTATATCCTACATCTAACTATATCCTACATCTAACTATATCCTACATCTAACTATACGCTACATCTGACTATATCCTACATCTAACTATATCCTACATCTGACTATATGATAATCTAGCTATATCCTACATCTAACTATATCCTACATCCGACTATATGTTACATCTGACTATATCCTACATCTGACTATATGTTACATCTAACTATATCCTACATCTGACTATATGTTTCATCTAACTATTACCTACATCTAACTAAATCCTACATCTATTTATACGTAGATCATACATCTGATTTTAAAAATGTATATGTGCACACATAACACCATCCCTACACATCCTATTTAATCCAGTCTTGTCCACCAGTTCCTAAACACACACACGCGCAAGCACCCAGCAGACAGAGAGAGAGAGAGAGAGAGAGAGAGAGAGAGAGAGAGAGAGAGAGAGAGAGAGAGAGAGAGAGGAAGGACCCATTTTTGCGTTGAGTACATGCAAAAAAAAAAAAAATATATATATATATATGTATATGTATATATATTATATATATATTTTATATATATTATATATGAATTATATATATTATATACATATATTATATATATATTACATATATATATATATATATATATATATAATATATATATATATATATAATATATATATATATATATATATATACATACATATATTTAAGATTAATCCAGCAAAGATGTGCATGAAATTGAAAGCAAGTTTCATAGTTCCAAGCAGCTGTTAGATCTTTCACAAGTGTTATTTTCTTATAGCAAAAAGACAACATCATAGAAAAGAAAACATATGTAGATTAAGTACAAATCAGTACATTTAGAAAAAAAGTGGATTAAGTGCAAATTAGTACATTTAGATTTTTTTTTTAAAGTTGAATAAGTGTAAATCAGTACATTGAGGAAAAACACATATGTGGAATAAGTGTAAATCAGTGCATTGAGGAAAAACACATATGTGGAATAAGTGTAAATCAGTACATTGAGGAAAAACACATATGTGGAATAAGTGTAAATCAGTACATTGAGGAAAAACACATATGTGGAATAAGTGCAAATCAGTACACTGAGAAAAAGCACATATGTGGAATAAGTGCAAATCAGTACACTGAGAAAAAACACATATGTGGAATAAGTGTAAATCAGTACATTGAGAAAAAAAAACACACCCACTGTGATATCATTTAGAGCCAGACAATCAACAGCAACAACTATTCAGTTCCATTCCATTCCATTCTTTTCATTGCGTGCATGTGCCATTAAGTATGCATTTCTATTGTACTGAATTGTCTTTAAATGCATTGTATTGTACTGTATTGTACTGTACTGCATTATATTGTATTGAGTTGCCTTTAATGGCATCGTATTGTACTGCATTGTATTGTATTGAATTGCCTTTATTAGCATTGTATTGCACTGCATTGTAATGCATTGTATTGTATGCATTGCATTATAATGTATTGTATTAAACTGTATTATAATGTATTGTATTGCGCTGTATCTTAATGCAATGTACTGTATTGCACTGCATTATAATGTATTGTATTGTAATGCACTTCATTTTAATGCATTGTATTGCATTGCACTGCATTATAATGCATTGTATTGTATTGCATTGCAAAATAATGTATTGTATTGTATTGCATTGCAAAATAATGCATTGTATTGTATTGCAATGCATTATAATGTATTGTATTGTAATGCACTTCATTTTAATGCATTGCATTGTATTGTACTGCATTATTATGCATTGTATTGTATTGTACTGCACTATAATGCAACACATCGTATTGCACTGCTTTATAATGTATTGTATTGTACCACACTATAATGCAATGTATTTGATTGTACTGCTTTATAATATATTGTATTGTATTGTACTGCTTTATAATATATTGTATTGTATTGTACTGCTTTATAATGTAATGTATTGTACTGAGTTAGAATGACTGTAATGTATTGTATTGTACTGCACTATAATGCAACGTATTGTATTATGTTGTATTGTTCTATAATGCAATGCATTGTATTGTGTTGTACTGTGTTATAATACATTGTATTGTATTGTGTTGCACTGCACTATAATGCAATGTAATGTATTGTACTGCACTGTAATGCAAAGTAAAATATTGTACTGCACTATAATGCAATGTAATGTATTGTACTGCACTATACTGCAATGTAATGTATTGTACTGCACTATACTGCAATGTAATGTATTGTACTGCACTATGATGCAATGTAATGTATTGTACTGCACTATACTGCAATGTAATGTATTGTACTGCACTATACTGCAATGTAATGTATTGTACTGCACTATACTGCAATGTAATATATTGTACTGCACTATAATGCAATGTAATGTATTGTACTGCACTATACTGCAATGTAATGTATTGTACTGCACTATGATGCAATGTAATGTATTGTACTGGACTATACTGCAATCTAATATATTGTACTGCACTATGATGCAATGTAATGTATTGTACTGGACTATACTGCAATCTAATATATTGTACTGCACTATGATGCAATGTAATATATTGTACTGCACTATAATGCAATGTAATGTATTGTACTGGACTATACTGCAATCTAATATATTATACTGCACTATGATGCAATGTAATGTATTGTACTGCACTATACTGCAATGTAATATATTGTACTGCACTATACTGCAATGTAATATATTGTACTGCACTATACTGCAATGTAATGTATTGTACTGCACTATACTGCAATGTAATGTAATGTACTGCACTATACTGCAATGTAATGTATTATACTGCACTATACTGCAATGTAATGTATTGTACTGCACTATAATGCAATGTAATGTATTGTACTGGACTATAGTGCAATCTAATATATTGTACTGCACTATAATGCAATGTAATGTATTGTACTGCACTATAATGCAATGTAATGTATTGTACTGCACTATAATGCAATGTAATGTATTATAATGCACTATAATACAATGCAACGTGTTGTACTGCACTATAATGCAATGTAATGTAATGTACTGCACTATACTGCAATGTAATGTATTGTACTGCACGATAATGCAATGTAATGTATTGTACTGCACGATAATGCAATGTAATGTATTGTATGTTCTTTCGAGCCAGAAGGCCCATAGATCCGGAGCTTATCCCGGTTTCTGTAGCGTTAAGCGAACTGATGGTTTTTCACCACCCCTGTGACAGGACGCTAGTCTGTCGCCAGATACTTCCCCAGCAGAGCTGGTACCCACTTGTACACCTGGGTGGAGTGAGGAAAATAGGAGTAAAGTGTCTTTCCCAAGGACACAACACCGAGCCGAGCGGGGATCGAACCCGCGACCTCTGGATCACGAGTTGACTGCTTAAACCACTCGACCACGGTGCCTCCCAATGTAATGTATTGCACTGCACTATAATGCAATGTAATGTATTGTACTGCACTATACTGCAATGTAATGTATTGTACTGCACTATACTGCAATGTAATGTATTGTACTGCACTATAATGCAATGTAATGTATTGTACTGCACTATACTGCAATGTAATGTATTGTACTGCACGATAATGCAATGTAATGTATTGTACTGCACTATACTGCAATGTAATGTATTGTACTGCACTATAATGCAATGTAATGTATTGTACTGCACTATACTGCAATGTAATGTATTGTACTGCACTATACTGCAGTTTACTGTAGTGTAATGGCTGGAGAACGCAGACGAAGAAAAAAAAGAAAAACGCCTCCCTAGCATGTCGTAGATGTATGGTCACACTCTAGTGTGGAACGATGTTGGGTATGGATGTGACTTGTCCCAAGCAGCCGCAATACCCAGCATACACTTGAACGTACGTCACTGATCCAAAACATCACTGTTACTTTAGCAACACTCACACTCAATACATGGGAAGACCAACAGAGGCAGAGGACACCCTGAGCCGTTGATACTGTTTTCCCTTCAGCAACAAAGTCTTCACCCTCAGCAATAAAGTCTTTACCCTCAGCAATAAAGTCTTTACCCTCAGCAATAAAGTCTTTACCCTCAGCAATAAAGTCTTTACCCTCAGCAATAAAGTCTTTACCCTCAGCAACAAAGTCTTCACCCTCAGCAACAAAGTCTTCACCCTCAGCAATAAAGTCTTCACCTTCAGCAATAAAGTCTTTACCCTCAGCAATAAAGTCTTCACCCTCAGCAATAAAGTCTTTACCCTCAGCAACAAAGTCTTCACCCTCAGCAAATCCTCCGCATTACCAAACAGTTGATCAAAGGTCTTACTTTTGTCCACGCATCTTTCATACAGCGTTGGTGGATGAAACAGAATCAAAGCAGACGAGCGAGGCAGAATGTAGGGTTTGTGCCAGTCTGCTAATACCCAGTCTTCTGTTTAAAGCTTCCTCCCAACCTGTCCCCCACCGCAGCCCCCTCCCCCTTCCACACACACACACACACACACACACACACACACACACACACACCACACACACACACACACACACACACAAACACACACACACACACACACACACACACACACACAATCCAGACACAAAACCCCAGAGCAGATCTTGGGATCATAGAGGGAAGAGTCAGTACTATGCTGCATGGGTCATGCTAGACAGGCACTGACATGGTATAGCTGTCATGCACAAACAGAATGACCACACTGTTAATTTGATGAGCAGCTCGGGGTAATAATAATAATAATAATAATAATAATAATAATAATAATAATACATGAAATTTATATAGCGCCATATCTTGAAAAAAACCCAAATCATAGCGCTTTCGTTCATTTCACTCATTCACATGCAGCCAGTTACAATCAATAGTTTTTACAAATTCAAATATATACATTCACACGCACACACCCACACACATAAAGGTTATACACTTCGGCAGGGTGGTGGGGGTTTGTCTGTTGAGGGCAGGGACACAAATGAGATGGAACAAGAGAGGAGAATCTTAGGTTTGAAATAAATGAGTCTTGAGGCCGGATTTAAAAGCTTCATAAGAAGGCTTTTGGCGGAGGGAGAGAGGGAGGTCATTCCAGATCAATGGACCAGAAACAGAGAAAGAGCGACGGCCAACGGTGGATTGGTTGAATCTAGGTATTCTTAAGCACAAGGTATCTGCAGCAGAGCGGAGGGAACGAGAAGGAGTGTACAGATGAAGACATTCACAGAGGTAGGAAGGTGCAGTTTAGTGGAGGCATTTGTAACAGAGGATACTGATCTTATACTTTACTCTCTGTGGCACAGGCAGCCAGTGGAGAGATAGCAAGAGAGGAGTAATGTGCTCAGATTTTTTGTTTCTGAGGACTAGTCGAGCTGCAGAGTTTTGTATACGTTGAAGGGAGTGGATAGATGAAGCTGGGAGACCGGCTAGAAGAGAATTGCAATAATGGATACAATGGGAGATTTAAAAAAAAGAAGAAGGTGGGAGTGAGGGGAGGAGGAGGTGAGGAAACTATGTGTTGTATCTGTACAATTTCTCTGACCCACATGAACTCTCCCCCTCCACCACCCGTCTTCCACCCCCATGTGTGGGGTGTGCTTTCTGTTCTACGTAAGTATTTCGCTGTGTGTGGGGTCTGCTTTCTGTTCTACATAAGTATTTCGCTGTGTCTGGGGTCTGCTTTCTGTTGCCATGCAACAAGACCTGCAGACTTGGGCCACAGTGCGTGGCCACGTGGCAGATTGGCGTGTTAGAGCAGCGCCTGCCGCTGTGTAGCGCCTTTGGGTAGGGGTGGAGTGTTTCATGATTTTTCAAATCATTTTATATGGAGAGAGAGACAGCAGACAGACAGACAGAAACAAAGTTCGAGACACAGACAGACAGGCAGACAGTGATACAGACGGACAGAGATTCTCAAAGAAAGTCTGATTATATGTTTATCGAAAGAACATTATTTACAGAAAAATTTTGAGTTCACATACACCACTGCCACGAAGATCAACACCATTAACACAAACAACCCCATTAACAGCATCCACACCATCAACACCATTAACACCATCAACACCATCAACACCTATAAAAGCATCAACACCATCAACACCTATAAAAGCATCAACACCATCAACACCTATAAAAGCATCAACACCATCAACTTCATTAACACCTACAACACCATCAACACCATCAACACCATCAACACCATCAACACTATCAACACCTATAAAAGCATCAACACCATCAACACCTATAAAAGCATCAACACCATCAACACCTATAAAAGCATCAACACCATCAACACATTAACACCTACAACACCATCAACACCATTAACACCATCAACACAACGGTGATAACTTGCTTCAATGAAGGAAAGAAGGAAATGGAAAAATCCTATCTCCTAAAGCCGGGAGCAAGGCTGGGAACCGGCATGTTTAACTACCACCACCACCACCACCACCACCACCACCAGAAACAAAAACAACAGCAGCAGCAGCAGCAGCAGAAACAGCACCACCACCACCAGCAGAAACACCAACACCACCAGCAGAAGCAGCAGAACCAAGAACACCACCACCACCAGCAGCAACATGACCAGCACCACCCCCAGCACTGCACAATGCAGCTAACAGCAATCAGAAAAACAGTTTTCATTCTGGGACAAGAAGTTTGAGAGGGAATGGTGACACTCCCGCACTGTAGCAAGTGCTGCACACTGTAACAAGTGCTGTACACTGTAGCAAGTGCTGCACACTGTAGCAAGTGCTGTACACTAGAGCAAGTGCTGTACACTAGAGCAAGTGCTGTACAATGTAGTATATGCTGTACAGTGTAGTAAGTGCTGTACACTGTAGCAAGTGCTGTACACTGTAGCAAGTGCTGTACACTGTAGCAAGTGATGTACACTGTAGCAAGTGATGTACACTGTAGCAAGTGCTGTACACTAGAGCAAGTGATGTACACTAGAGCAAGTGCTGTACACTGTAGCAAGTGCTGTACACTAGAGCAAGTGATGTACACTAGAGCAAGTGATGTACACTAGAGCAAGTGCTGTACACTGTAGCAAGTGCTGTACACTGTAGCAAGTGCTGCACACTGTAGCAAGTGCTGCACACTGTAGCAAGTGCTGTACACTGTAGCAAGTGCTGTACACTAGAGCAAGTGTTGTACACTGTAGTAAGTGCTGTACACTGTAGCAAGTGCTGTACACTAGAGCAAGTGTTGTACACTGTAGTAAGTGCTGTACACTGTAGCAAGTGTTGTACACTGTAGCAAATGCTGTACACTGTAGTAAGTGCTGTACACTAGAGCAAGTGCTGTACACTAGAGCAAGTGCTGTACACTGTAGCAAGTGTTGTACACTGTAGCAAGTGCTGTACACTAGAGCAAGTGCTGTACACTATAGCAAGTGATGTACATTGTAGCAAGTGCTATACACTAGAGCAAGTGCTGTACACTATAGCAAGTGCTGTAGACTGTAGCAAGTGCTGTACACTAGAGCAAGTGCTGTACACTAGAGCAAGTGCTGTACACTGTAGCAAGTGCTGTAGACTGTAGCAAGTGCTGTACACTAGAGCAAGTGCTGTACACTAGAGCAAGTGCTGACACTGTTGGAAGTGCTGTACACTGTAGTAAGTGCTGTACACTGTAGCAAGTGTTGTACACTGTAGTAAGTGCTGTACACTGTAGCAAGTGCTGTACACTAGAGCAAGTGCTGTACACTGTAGCAAGCGCTGTACACTGTAGCAAGTGTTGTACACTAGAGCAAGTGCTGTACACTAGAGCAAGTGCTGTACACTACAGCAAGTGCTGTACACTAGAGCAAGTGCTGTACCGCTATACACAAAACACCCCTTCTACTCTCTTATGTTCAAGGTCTTCATCCCCCCCCCCCTCTTTCGTTTGTTGATTCTTTACATGTTACGTCTTTTCACTATCAGTGATATTATACGAAAGGAGACAGGGAAAAAGAAGGAAAGCAGATGTTTGTATGTGACTGAAAGTTTGTCTTTTGTCACTTGCAATGTATATGTGAGTGTGTGTGTCTTTGTGTGTGTGCCTTCGTGCTTGTGTGTATAAGTGTGTGTGTATGCGTGCGTGCGCGCATGTGAGTGTGTGTGCATGCGTGCGTGTTTGTTTGCTATTTGATGTCACTCAGTTGATATCTTTATGCACACACACAAACAAATTGAAGCAAAACTACATTAACAGACAAACACAAAAAACACAACGCCAAACGATCATTATATAAACCTAAAAACGGGACTTAGTTAGATCAGTCCCATGTCCCAAAGGACGTAGGGGGGACATGAGAGAAGACGCAACAGAGATCTTTTTCCATGCTTCACGATCCTGTGTGGCTAGTAGGTGTTGCAGGGGTTGGGCGGGATTTCTTTTGGCGCCTCTTCTTCTCTTGCCTTCGACTGTTCCTTGCAAGATGGTTTTTGCTAAGGTGTTGTGTCTTGTGGTGTGACCAAACCACATCAGTTTTCTCCTCTGTATGGTGGAGAGCAGAGGTTCTTGGGGGCCCACACGCTTTTTGATTTCTTCTTTCACATAGTTGTTGGTCTTGTGTTCTTTGTATGATATTTTGAGGAGTCTTCTGTGGCACTTGTTCTCGAATGCTTGAATTCTCCTCTCTAGCTCTGCTGACAGAATCCATGATTCACAGCCATATAGGAGGATAGATATCACGAGGGATTTGTAGAGGTGATATTTGGTGCAGAAGCTGATGTTGTTTGCTTCTGATGATCATCTCGAGTCTGGCTAGAGCAGGTGGTGCTGTTGCAATGCGAGCTTTCACTTCATTGTTTGATGTGCCATCTTTTGTTAGGATGGAGCCTAAATATTTGAATTGGCTCACCTCTTCCAGTATTTCTCCATTCATCTTTATTTCCGTGCTGTCATTACTTGCACTGTTGACCATGATCTTTGACTTCTCTGCACTGACCCCCATGCTGTATGTGCTCGCTCGATCTGATAGACTATCTGTGAGGTTTTGCAGTTCTCGTTTTCTGCCGCCCATGAGGTCAATGTCATCTGCAAATCTGAGGTTGCAAAGGGGTCTTCCACCAATGGAGATGG
This sequence comes from Rapana venosa, assembly GCA_028751875.1. Classification (NCBI taxonomy): domain Eukaryota; kingdom Metazoa; phylum Mollusca; class Gastropoda; order Neogastropoda; family Muricidae; genus Rapana; species Rapana venosa. The sequence continues at coordinate 607,343 of CM054147.1, read as the reverse complement.
AAGTGGGGTGGTTTTGCAGTCTCTGTCATGATGTTTTCGAGGAAAAGGTTGAAGAGTACAGGTGAGAGAAGGCAGCCCTGAAGGACACCAACCGTGGTCTTGAAGAACTCGCCCATGTGATTGTTTATGAAAGCTGCACTTCTTGCGTTCTCGTACAGTGCCTTGATGACTTCAATGAGGCAGTTGTCAAGTTGAAGTGCCAGAGTACTTGCCAGAGGCCGTCATGCCATACCCTGTCAAAGGCCTTTTTTGAGTCTATGAAATTGTGATACAAGTCTTTTTGGTGTTGCAGATGTTTCTCTATCACAATTATCAGATTGAAAACTTGTTCCATTGTGCTGCGTTTTGGTACCGGCTTGTTCTTCTGCCAGGAGTTTTTCTGCTTGGTTTTTCAGTCTGTTGAGGACTACCCGCAGCATGATCTTGCTAGGATGGCTTATGAGACTGATGGTTCTGTAGTTCTGGCATTGCTTAAGGTTTCCTTTCTTTGGTAGGGGTATTACAAGAGACTGTCCATTCTTCTGGCCATTTATTGGTGTCGTGAATCTTCTGACAAAATTCTGTGAATCCCCTTGCTGTTTCATTCCCTCCATTTTTTATGAGTTCAGCTGGGATGTTATCGATTCCAGGGGACTTTCCCTTCTTCAATTGTTTAATAGCTGTGTCTACTTCACACCTTAGTATTGGTGGGTCTTTATCTTGGTGTTCAGGGGGTTTAATAATAATAATAATATATGGAATTTATATAGCGCTGAATCTTGTAAAAAACAAACAAATCGAAGCGCTTGCACTCAATCATTTACAGGCATGCAACTGTCCTTAAACATAATGAACAAGAGATTTCAAAACCATGCGCGCGCACGTATGCACGCACGCACGCACACACACGCACACACACACACACACACACACACACACACACACACTCGGAGCAACACTTAGAAGGTGAAAGATGCTGTTGAAAATTAGGGACAGATATTTGGGGGGAAAGTCTCAGGTAGGAAATAAGTGTGTTTTGAGGCTGGATTTGAAGGTATCAAGTGAAGGCTTTTGGCGAAGTGAAAGAGGGAGGTCATTCCAGGTGGATGGACCAGAAACAGAGAAGGAGCGACGGCCAACAGTGGTTTGTTTGAATCTGGGTGTTCGAAAGCACAAAGTATCTGCGGCTGAACGAAGGGAACGGGATGGAGTGTACAGATGAAGACAGTTACAGAGATAAGAGGGTGCAGATTTATGGAGACATTTGAAACAGAGGTATTGATTTTATACTCCAGTCTTTGTGAGACAGGCAGCCTGTGAAGAGATCGCAAAAGAGGAGTGATGTGTTCAGATTTTTTCTTTCTTAGGACCAGTCGAGCTGCAGAGTTTTGTATGCGTTGAAGAGAGTGAACAGATGATGCTGGTAGGCCAGCCAAAAGAGAATTACAGTAGTCTAAACGTGAAAGAATGAGAGATGTGACAAGCTTGGAAGTTGCATCAGTGGACAGATACTTGCGAATCCCGCTTATGCGCCGTAATTGATAGTTTGTCAGAAACTATGTTGGTGTCTGGGCGTAGTGGGTAGTTATACAATCCCTCATAGTATTCCGTCCAGCGTTGGAGGATGGCATTGCTTTCCGTTAAAAGATTTCCTTCTTTGTCTTCAATAACAGAGGCTTTAGGCTGTGTGGTTTTAGTTAGTGATTTCAGAGTGTCGTAAGCTGTTTTGCTGTTTCCCTTGGCCATTCCAACTTCGATGCTGTGGCATTGTTCTTCTATCCACGCTTCTTTGGCTTCTTTCGTCTTATTCCTCACTTCTCTGTGGCTATCCCTGTATTTGTTGTTGGCTTCTTGACTTGTGAACTTTTGTTTCTTAAGCTCTCTTCTTTTGTCGCAGAGGTCAAGAACCTCATTTGTCACCCAGGGTTGTTTCTTTGTTCTTCTTCTTCCTAATGTTTCTTCTGCTGATATCATTAGCACTTCTTTGATGTTGTTGGCTAGTGTGTCCACATCATTGTCGATGGCTGTGAGTGCGGCGAACTTTCCTGCAATGTTGGCATGGAAGATCTCAACCACTGTTGGGTCTTTGAGTTTTTCCAGATCAAATCTTATGCGTGGGATTTTTGGCTGTTGTTTTGCTTTCAGTTTCAGCTTGATGGTGGTAAGTACAAGGTCGTGGTCACTGCCAATGTCAGCTCCTGGGAATGTTCTTGTGTTTGCCTTGTTTTTGCTGGATTTGAATCTTTGGAGCGACAGAATGTAGTCAAGTTGATTGTGAATCAAACCATTTGGTGAGTGCCAGGTTGATGTTCTAGATGGCTTGTGAGGGTGGAGTGTGTTTGCCAGAGTTAGTTTGTGCTTCTTTGCGAATTCCAGCAGCCGCTGTCCTCTTTCATTTGTTTCTCCTAGTCCAAAGCGTACTGTGGTTCCTGTCCAGGTGTCATAGGCATCAGGTCCCACCTTTGCATTCCAGTCACCTTCCACAATAAGAATGTCTTTTTGGGGCGTTTTGGAGATGACGTTTTCAAGTTGTTCATAGAATTCTTCTATCTGGTCATCATCGTAGTCAGATGTTGGAGCATACACTTGGATGATGGTGAGATTCTGGGGTTTTGCAGAAACTCTGATTGAGATGAGTCTGCTGGATACTGGTGTGCAGCTGATGATGCTTGAAACAATCTCTTTCCTGACAATGAAGCCTACTCTGTGTTGATGTAGTTTCTCTTCTCCACTGTACCATATCTTGTGGCCGTCTTGCGTGGTTGTTTCTCCGAAGTCATTCCATCTGACTTCCGCAAGCCCTAGGATGTCCCATTTATATCTTTTTAGTTCATGTGTGAGTTCCTGTACTCTTCCTGTTTGGTATAGAGTCCTTACATTCCATGTTCCGATGGTTACTCCTTTAGCTGGAAGCTTTAGAGTTGGTTCTGAACCAACTCTAAAACGGGACTATGTACAAGGAATTGAGCAATTTCAATTAAAAGAATATTATCTGAAATTAGATTCTGAAAAGTTTCTCCAGAAAAATTCAAGTCTCTGCAACGTTTTGGAAGAAACTGGATCACTTTAGGACAACTGTATAACTATGATTCAAGCTAAACTTTTGGCCACAAATACACTTTACGTTTTTACAATATTTCGTTTTGATAGCATCAAGTCGAATTCGGCAGATCATACTAGAAATTGCCCTTGCATAAAAGCTAGAATGCTTTAATATCAGCTGCCTTGTAAGCCCTATAACAGATCCTATATTTTTCCCAGATGCTGAATGGATGCTATCATGTTTGTGGAAATGTGTCTATGATATTGACTGTAACAAATGATAAACCTCTTTTACTGAAGGAAGAATGTTTACTATTTGGGAGTTGTTGATATTCTGAGCTCCATTCTTGGCTGATTTGTCGACTAACTCGTTACCCCACAGACCACAATGAGAAGGTACCCAACACAAAGTTATATCCGTACCTTTGATTCTCAAATAATGAATTAAATGGCTGACTTCAATGACCATGTCAGGACGTGTATCCAAATGAAAAGATTCTAGCACATTTAATACTGACTTAGAGTCAACAAAGAGTACAACTTTGAAAAGGATTTTTGGATAGTTTAATATACAGTCTAAATCTTTTAGAATAGCAAGAAGTTCAGCAGTAAATACTGACAACTGCTTACCCAGAAAATAAGATTTTCTGACTTTGAGAGCTGGGATTACAAAGGCAGCTCCTACAGATTTATTTTCTATCACTGATTCGTCTGCATAGATTTGAGGGGAGTCCTTGTATTTATAATAAATGTGTGCTCTAACAGATGTTGTTAAAATATTAGCATTTTCACCATTCTTCATAATATTAATGTAGTTGATGTCTTAAGTTGCTCTAAGTAACTCCCAACGTGGAATGGGTGAATATGGTGGTTGTATAGTATATCTGCTGGACTAATGTTTGACTTTTTAAATAACGCAGAAGCCTAAGTAGCAATAGTTTTTTGTGATGAAATAAAGTTTGCTCTTTTAGGGAAGTCAAGCTCAGACCGCTCTGCTATTTCTCTATGTACAAAATTTTCCCCTAGTGTTACTTCTGATGATAAATTTTGCTGCTGATAATTCTCGAAAAGTATCTAGTGGTAAGATACCGGCTTCTTTGTAAGATACTTGGCTGGAAGCATGGACTGGTACTCCAAGAGAAAGTGTGATCGCTTTACTGTCTATGCTCTGAATCTTTTTCAACAAGTACTTTGGGGCACTGAAGAACAGCCCTTGTGCATCAGACCGTTTAGACCTAACAAGGGCAATGGAGAGATGAAGTAAACTATGAGAGTACATTCCCCATGACAGTCTGCTTATGACCTTTACAAGATTTAAACTCTTCTTAGCCTTGGTAAGGATACGATCAATATGAAAATTCCAAGTTAATTTTGATGTAATATAAAGCCCTAGAAATTGGATCATTTGAGTATACTCAATTACTTTTTCCTTGTAATTTATATATTGGAAGTCTGTTTGAAACACTTCCTGAATCAAATAACATCATCTTTGTTTTTTATGTTGAAAGAGATCATTCATTTTCCATCATGAAGTTTTCAAGTCTGTCCAACTCAATTTGATATAATCTCCTTAGGTAGTTTTGAGATCTTTGAGGAGCTAATTTTTTCAATTTTTCCACATGCAGATGTCATCGGCATATTGAACCAAAACCACATTATTTGACAGAGCTTTCGGAAGGTCATGTATAACTATATTGAATAGTATAGGAGCTCTAATGGATCCCTGAGGTATACGTGGGAAGCAGAATAACTTGATCCTAATCTCGTTTGAATAGTTTTCTCTAAAAAAAAAAGGATTTTACACAATTGTACAGATTACCATACAAACCAATTGATTTTCATTTAAATAACAAACGCTTGTGCCAAACTTGATCATAAGCCTTCTCTACATCAAAGAAAGTTGTTAAAGCACTTTTTCTATAGACATATTGGCGCTTTATTTGTGTGGACAGCTTAACTAGATTTTCATTTGTAGATCTTCCTTTTTGAAATCCTGCTTGATTGACAGGCATGATTTTGTACTTTTCACAATAATAAGTTAATCGATTCAATACTATTTTCTCCAGCAGTTTACTGGAGTAAGATGTTAAAGCAATTGGTCTGTAGTTAAATTTGTTGTGTTTTGATTTTCCAGTCTTGAAAATTGGTACAACTATAGAATTTTTCCACAACTGTGGTAAAATTCCAGTTTCCTAGCATGTGTGAAAAATACGGTTTAAAAAAATCACATAATTATCTGGAAGATTTTTCAGCATTTCGTTGGAAATTACATCAGAGCAAACAAAACATTTTTTGTTACTGAGAGAGCCTATTGCAGATGTTAATTCTTCCGCAGTAATGGAAGAATTAAACCACATGTCGTTTTGTGGGAGAGGATCTGAATACAGGGGATTATTACAGTCCTGTTCTCTGTGACTCTTGCAAAACGAAGACAAACCATCTAGCCTGCTGTTTTTGACAAAGAGATGGCAAAAGTTTCTGCTTTATCAATGTCGGATGGAAATTTATTGTTATCAATTGTAACTGGGCAAGTTGGAAGGGCTGTCCTGTTCTTCATCTGTTTCAGCTTTGTCCAAACCTTTGGGAATCTTTAAAATGAGAAACTTCTTTCATGCAAAAAGGAGTCCAGTAGGTCTTCTTAGCAGCCTCTATAGTTTTTTGCACTGAATATTTGCTTTCTTCATTTCTATGTGATTTTCAGACGACTTTTTTGGTGTCTGCGACATAGAGTTTAAATCTGTCTTTTTTATGTTGCACCGCTTTTTCACACAAGTCTGACCACCACACACTGCCAGTGTGTCTACTAAACTTTAGACCATTCAGTCTGGGAATAGACAAGTCAGCAGCTGATAGAACTGTATCCTTGGATTTTGAGAATAAAACATCGACATTGTCGCTTTTGACGCTTTCAAAATCATGACAACTCCCCCCCCCCCTCTACGTGTGTTTGTGTGTGTGTGTGTGTGTGTGTGTGTGTGTGTGTGTGTGTGTGTGTGTGCGTGCGTTGTGTGTGTGTGTGTGTTTGTGTGTGTATATGTGTGCGTGCGTGTACGTGTGTGTGCCCACGTTCGTGCGTGTGTGTGTATGTTTGTGAACTTGCGTATGCTTATGTGATTCGTGCGTGTGTGTGTATGTTTGTGAACTTGCGTATGCTTATGTGATTGTGTGCGTGCTCAGGAACACAAATGTGTATTTCTGCCTGTCCAAGCAATATGTAATGTGTCCACTGACAATTACGTGTCCTAAAATGTAATCTAGATTGATTGTTTAAAATTCAGTTGACATAGTATCGGGAAAATGTAATGTTGCACCCCAAAATTGAAAGCAATTAAAATCTACTGAAATAGTAAGGAGATACAGCGATGTCATAACAGTTCTAATTTGTTGCAAAACTCAGTATGCTGCCTTTTCAATGCCCTGTATTTTGTTAGATAGAGGAGAAAGAGAGAGAGAGAGAGAGAGAGAGAGAGAGAGAGAGAGAGAGAGAGAGAGAGAGAGAATATTCTTTTATTTCGAGGATAATGAATAAGCACCCATGTGCTTTTTACATCCAGTCCCCGCCCTTAGGGATATATATGATAATAAAGAGAGACAGAGAGAGAGAGAGAGAGAGAGAGAGAGAGAGAGAGAGAGAGAGAGAGAGAGAGAGAGAGAGAGAGAGAGAGAGAGAGAGAGAGAGAGAGAGAGAGAGAGAGAGAGAGAGAGAGAGAGAGAATAAAAACGATAGCAGAAACAGAACATAATTATTCACTTAGAATCGTCCAATCGTTCCCAATGGATGCATGCATAATCATTGCAGGGACTCCCAACACCCCAACACAGTGGTGTGCAGACGATCTTTCTGACTTGGGTCATTTCTAGCAGTGTCGGCATTTGTGCAGGAGGCAGGAGAGGGGATGGGGAGGGGTGGGAGAGAGTTCCATGCTTTAGGAGTGCTTCTGTGGCTGCTCTTTATTTCAATCAAGGCGATCAACAAGTAGTCTTTTTTCACTAATAGTGCGATCTTTTGCGTATGCGACTATTTTTGCCCATCGTTAAGGCATCCATAATCCGACTTAGGAGGCGATTTCTTCTTCGTCGTCGAAGGCTTAGACAGCAGCTATAGTTATATGTCCTTTCAACTAAAATACGTTAAGCGCCTGACAAGTCAGGCCCAGTGCATCCGACTTAAGCCTGAGAGAGAACTATCTTTTAAGTCTTTTTGGAAAAAGGTAAGAAAAAAATGAAGGCGGACAGTAGACAAGAAGGTGACAAGAAGATAAGAAAAAAGGCCGAAAAAAGAAAGGGATGAAAAGGAGGGAATTCCTAGCACATAATTTTCAGAAGGTGGGGATGCTTTTTATACTAAGAGGCTCCGAACTGTGCTAAGACTGTCAATAGTGTAGTATGCAGTGCTGTATATTCAAACCATCATGAAAAAAAATTAATGGTGGTGTCGCAATATTTCTACATTTTGTCTCTGATGAAGATACCAGAGCACACTTCAGCTGAAGGTCTTTTCACAAAAGGCGATTTATTTTTTTTATCACCCGACTACAGCAGATCCATCCCAATGCAGCAGGCTTTTCCACCTCGTCATGTTGTCTCCCTCCATGTTGCGCTGACGTGGCTCCATGGAGGCAGTAGGAACACACCCCAGCTACACTCCTCGAGTTTTGCCTGACCATGACACTGGTCACGGCATTCCCTGGAGATGAAGACATTCCTTCCATACACGTATCTTAGGGAGAAAAACAAACACCCAGCTTAACGCGGAAACAGACTAATTTCAAAGTCTTGTTATCCAACAAAAAGAATCAAGTATCAGAATGAACCCAAAGCCGGCTACACGTGGAACAAGGGAGGGGTCCAATCCTAAACTTTACAGACAAAAGCGCAAAATGAATAATCTAGCGGCTGTCAGTGCTGAAGCTGTGTAGTGTTATCCCCCCCCCCCCCCCAAGCTTCATTAGACCCCCAAGGTTTTGTTCCATGTCGTCATTTCTGGACAAGTCCACCCAGTCCTCTCCTTCCTCCAAGCTCACTTCATCATCATGTTCTGGATTATTTGAAAAATAGGTTGTTGTGATTAAATCGAAAACTTCTTTTTACTGAACATGATGCTGCAATGTTGGCAGCTTAGCTGAGCTTGTCATCTCCTTGATTTTTATGGAGAAATGTTCTATTCATTTGGCCTGTTTCTAAGGAACATTTGGAAATAGGAAGAGGCTTTTCAGCTTGTTAATTCAATCAATATTTTTGCTTTACCATTTCATTTTCTGTCGTATAATTGTAAATCTAGATCTACTGTTTGTGGGGAAATCTGGAAGAATATGATGCACACACCCACACCAACAGACACCCCCACACACCCACACTTTTACTGGTTCATTTTACTGGTAAAGGTTGCAATAATGTAGTATTTCAGTATAAGCATTAAGAAATTTGTTCTTAGATAGATGGCTTGATGAAAAAAAAGCAAATGCATTCCTTATTCAATGTACCATCTGGAAAAAAAATTTGACTTGACTTGACTTGAAACCTACACCAACACACCCACT
>CM054147.1:468782-593782 GCA_028751875.1 Rapana venosa | reverse complement strand
ACTGGAAGATTAGAACCTGGAAAAACCCAGATCATTCATTAGAAACAGTCCATCTCACGAAACAAAATCGCCACTGAGAGCAGCAAATAAATTTATGCTTTTCTTCAAATGCATTAGAGGAAAATGTGATAGTATCACAAACATCAAGACTGACTCAGTGCAGCGCAGTAAGTAAGTAAGTAATTAAGTAAGTAAGTAAGTACTTAAGTAAGTAAGTAAGTAAGTAATTAAGTAAGTAAGTAAGTAAATAATTAAGTAAGTAAGTAAGTAAATATATTGGGTGTGTGAGAGGTGGGGGTGGGACGGGGGCAGCTTTTGTTACTCGTTAGTTCCATAGCTAGAGATTCAAGGCCACGCCATGATGAGATCTGCCACTGTGTTGCCCATTGTGTTGTCCACTGTGTTGTCCACTGTGTTGTCCACTGTGTTGCCCACCACTACCACCACTGTGTTGCCCACCACTACCACCACTGTGTTGCCCATCACTGTGTTGCCCTCCACTGTGTTGCCCTCCACTGTGTTGCCCACCACTGTGTTGCCCTCCACTGTGTTGCCCACCACTGTGTTGCCCTCCACTGTGTTGCCCACCACTGTGTTGCCCACTGTGTTGCCACCATTCAAGTAGCTGCGCTCCTGCTCCGGGGAGTGAAGGCACTGAACCAAGTTTCCAGGACTTAGGATTATAGACAGTGGGTTTTTTTCTGTTCGCGTGTTTTTCTTTTATTGTGAGCAGTGTCGTGCTGTATTGTGTTGTGTGGTACATCCATTGTCTGTGGTGGACCATCCAACTACGTAACGTGGGGACTGCTGCCTGATGGAGAGAGCACTTCACTACCACCTTTCTTCTGTTTTTCTCTATTTTTGCAAGTGCACGTGTTTCCCTGTGAGTTGGTTGCTCTCCATAATGTAGCCATGGCTAACTTTCTTGTTGCCGTGAGCTCTCTTAATTGCACTAAAAATACTTTACAAACAAGACCTTGCTTTATCGGCTTATTCAAAAGACTACCTTCCAAGCCACCATTTACGTCTGGCAAATGAGAGAAAATCTAAGAGATGAATCATAAGCCGTTCTCTTTGCGATCGGTTCATTTGCTTTGACACAAAATCGCTCTCAGTGTAAACAATGTACTCAAACAACACAAAGCAATGCTACAGAGCACCAACAAGCATAAAGCATATAGCATGCTCAGGCAAACCAAAACGTGATCTAGCACATACATGCAATGACAGAACATTATTGAAAATGACATTTTAAGAGAACAGTGCTACATCAAAATAACACATCAAATGCAATTATCAACACATTTTGCATTAAGGAAAATATACATGTCACATGCGAGTTAGGTGACTTTGTGCAAGAAGAAGACAAAGCGGTGGTGAAGTGATGATTGACATCATCAGCATCAGTGCCATCACCATCATCATCACCATTATATATCATCATCATCATCAACATCATCATCATCATCATCATCATCACTAGCGTAACATGTAATGGAATATAGAGTGAGGGAAGCAACCCTTTTGTTTACCTTAACCGACTAGAGAGTGCTCCCCCTTGGAAACAGAACATGGCTGCAATGACATGTTAGTAACCATCCATCTGCAACGGAATGCTATGCGTTCTATCAGTAAATTGTAGGAACCATCCAATATAACATGGCGTCAGAATTGGGATCAGTGTTTACTAGCATGTGGTTACAGCCATGATACTTTTCCAAGGAGAAGCACTCTATTGTTGCTTATGGTAAACAAACGGGGATGCTTCCCCTTCCCCTCTTGATCCAAGGGATGCCAGTGTAGCAATCCGTGGACCACACTACGCAATGTCCATGCCTTGTCCAAGATGACAGGAGCCCAGTTCTTCAGCAAACTCAACGTCAAATCAGGGTATTGACTGACCACTAACAATAATAATAACAGTAACAATAAATGAAATTTATATAGCGCTATATCTTGCAAAAACAAATCACAGCTGGAGGGAAAGTTCTGTTTCCTGACCACTTTCAATACTCGATTTTGGAAGATACCGATTTAAACGGTTGCCTTTTGGGTCATCAGTGCCCAGGATGAGTTAGTTCCAGTGGAAGGTGGGGGAGATTTTTGAAGACTTCAATGGTGTGACCCTAATGGTGGATGAGACCACATCTCTGGAGACATCACGGGAAGACCATAATCTCAACCCTCAAGCAGCACTGGAGAATGCTGCACTGAAAGGACAATCTAGAAAAAAACACTTTTAGTTGGAGCACAACAGGTAGAATACTGTGGTCACATAGTGATAGCTGAGGGACTCAAGCCTGACCTATCTAAAGTCGGCGCCACAGCCAGCATGCCAGCACCACGGACAAGAAAGAGCTCCACACTGTGCATGGAGCGTTCTTCTACTTTGCCATGCAAGTTCATGCCCCAGATGTCTGAGATGACAAAGCCGATGAGAGATCTCCTGAAAGATGACGTTGAGCTGGGTTGCCCCAAACAGCAAGCCTTCAGGAAGAGAAAGGAAATAGTCCAGGCAGTCCTGGCGTACCTTGATTCAGCCAAGCCCTGGCATACCTTGATTCAGCCAAGCCCTGCCATACCTTAATCCAGCCAAGTCCGTAATTGCCCTTCATGGGATGATTAAAGTGGTTTTGACTTAACTTGACTTGATGCTTAAGTCGATGGCAGCCATCATGGACTTGTGTTATAAGGAACCCCTTGGGCAGGCATCATAACACAAAACAATAATTACTAGTATCTGCATACACACCAAGCATGCTTGATCTTGCGCATGCATCAGCACACGCACACATCAGAATCAAATCGACTGCAAACTATTTTAGATGCAGATGAATGTCTGCATCCTGTGTTGTGGCTGCACACAGCAAAGTATTATCAGAAAAAGGAAACTGTAGTGTCAATGTCACCAGACATGCAACACGCCAATGCTGGATCAAGTCATAGACGAAAATGACATTTTCCATCCACCAGATATAACCACAATCTTTTTTTATTTTTACCGGGAAAAGGTTCCCATTCATGCAATCTCATCATCTGTAGATATCAAGCGCACTTTCTCGTAACACTCACCACACATTGTGCATTCATAAATCACCACGACAATACCAAAGATTGGACGGAGATAATACCATAATACGTAAGTTCGGACAGGGATGTCAGGCAAAGCTTTTAGTTTTATACTGTTCTAAGATCACAGATTAAGTATTCTGTGTAGCCTGCTTTGAAGCCTTTTGCATTGATGTTTGCTGTGTTCTGTTGCGCTGTGGATAATACTCAAAGAAACCAAGAGACTGGTTTTGCAAGTAAGAGGCATTTGATGTCACTGGATCTATTCTTCCTTCTATATTATTTTCTGCATTCTTTTCTGACAAAGTCCGCAACATTCGCTCTAGTTTGGATCAGACTTCTTTTCAGCCTGCAATTTCTGACCACCAATTGTTCTCTCCCGTCTCCAAAAAACTTTTGGTATTAAAGGCACAGACCTCAGCTGGTTCAGTTCATACCTTACATACAGATTCCACACAGTTTCAGTGAACAAGATGCAATCAACACCTGCCAAACTGGAAGTGGAGTCCCACAGGGATCAGTTCTCGGCCCTGTTCTTTTCACTCTCTACACTGCTCCTCTTTCACACATAATAAATCATCATCAGATCAACCATTATTTTTATACAGATGACTCTCAGATTCTTAGCTGTGATACCCCTGAAAATCTGCCTTCTCTCTTGATTGATATGTCCTACTGCCTTCAAGATATCTAAAATTGGATGATACAGAACATGTTACAGCTAAATGAAGATAAAAGCGAAGCCATACTTGTAGGGACCAAATACAAACACTCTTCCATCACAACAGCTTCAATACAATTCGGCAATACGTCCGTCCTTCTATCTACTGCTATGAAATATCTAGGGATCATTATAGACAACACACACTCCATGCAAACATTCATCACCCAAACCTGTCAGTCGTGCTACTATCAATTGCGGCGCATCGGTGCAGTTCGAAAGTACCTGTCCACTGATGCAACATCCAAACTAGTCACGTCTCTCATTCTCTCACGTCTGGACTATTGCAATTCTCTTCTGACTGGTTCTGCCAGCATCATCTATCCACTCCCCTCAACGTATACAAAACTCTGCAGCTTGACTAGTCCTCAGAAAGAAAAAAATTCTGAGCACATTACTCCTCTCTTGCGATCTCCATAAAACAACACTTTTCTACCTCTGTAAATGTCTTCACCTGTACACTCCTTCTCGTTCCCCCCGCTTTGCTGCAGATACCTTGTACTTAAGAATACCTAGATTCAACCAGTCCACCGTAGGCTGTCGCTCTTTCTCTGTTTCTAGTCTATCGATCTGGAATAACCTCCCTCTCTCCCTTCGTCAAAAGCCTTCTTATGACGCTTTAAATCCGGCCTCAAGACACATTTATTTCAATATGTGTGTGGGTGAGTGTGTGTGTGTGTGTGTGTGTGTGTGTGTGTGTGCGTGTGGTGCGTGCGTGCGTGCGTGCGTGTGAGCGTGTGTGTATACATTTGAATTTGTAAGGCTGCATGTAAATGAGTAGGATGAATGAAAGCGCTTTGATTTGTTTTTTTGGCAAGATATAACGCTATATAAATTCCATCTAGTAGTAGTAGTAGTAGTAGTAGTAGTAGTAGTAGTAGTAGTAGTAGTAGTAAAACATAAGCATTTCTGAAAAAGTCACTGATTTTCGTCCCTTTCAATCCTGGGTACGGGATAGCCTAGTGGTTAGAACACTGCGATTGCAATTTGACGACCCAGGTTCGATTCCCGTTCAAGGGGATATTTTCCCCTGGAGTTAACATCAGTGCAGACTCCACTCTCTCCAAAAGTCCTTCGGATGAGACTATAAACCGAGGCTCCGTGCATGAACGCACGCAGAACATCTTGCGCACACGTTAAATCCTGTTCCGCTTTTCGTAAGAGTAGGCCATTGTGTGCCGTTGGGAACAGATGACAGAATTTACAAAACCGCATATACACGGGAACTTGATTTAAAAAAGCACATGAGTCCTTATTCCATTATCGTCGATATGAAAGAATGAAAAAATAAACAAAAGATATACATAAAAGTATACGGCATGTGTTCTATGATGAATGTATAATCAAACACAATGGTCTGCAGGGAAAACAGAAATCCAAGATAACCTGCCGTGTCATTCCTCCACTTCCAGAAGAAAATCACCCCAGTGTCACCCTCCACTTCCAGAAGAAAATCACCCCAGTGTCACCCTCCACTTCCAGTAGAAAATCACCCCAGTGTCACCCTCCACTTCCAGTAGAAAATCACCCCAGTGTCACCCTCCACTTCCAGAAGAAAATCACCCCAGTGTCACCCTCCACTTCCAATAGAAAATCACCCCAGTGTCACCCTCCACTTCCAGTAGAAAATCACCCCAGTGTCACCCTCCACTTCCAGAAGAAAATCACCCCAGTGTCGCCCTCCACTTCCAGAAGAAAATCACCCCAGTGTCACCCTCCACTTCCAATAGAAAATCACCCCAGTGTCACCCTCCACTTCCAGAAGAAAATCACCCCAATGTCACCCTCCACTTCCAGTAGAAAATCACCCCAGTGTCACCCTCCACTTCCAGTAGAAAATCACCCCAGTGTTACCCTCCACTTCCAGAAGAAAATCACCCCAGTGTCACCCTCCACTTCCAATAGAAAATCACCCCAGTGTCACCCTCCACTTCCAATAGAAAATCACCCCAGTGTCACCCTCCACTTCCAGTAGAAAATCACCCCAGTGTCACCCTCCACTTCCAATAGAAAATCACCCCAGTGTCACCCTCCACTTCCAGTAGAAAATCACCCCAGTGTCACCCTCCACTTCCAGTAGAAAATCACCCCAGTGTCACCCTCCACTTCCAATAGAAAATCACCCCAGTGTCACCCTCCACTTCCAGAAGAAAATCACCCCAGTGTCACCCTCCACTTCCGGATCTGGTGGGGAAACAGGAAATAGAACATCCCTACTGTCATCGTGCCAGTACCAGAAATAGTTCCCACTCTATCACCCCTGTCTGCTTTTGCGTTTTGTCCTGAAACCACCTCAGTTCCCTTCCTTTGCCTACTCCCTAAAATAAAGTGACAGGAAAGGGTCAGACTGAAAAAAGTGGTGAGCTCTGAGAATTAACCACCTCAGTTCCCTCCCTTTGCCTACTCTCTAAAATAAAGTGACAGGAAAGGGTCAGACTGAAAAAAGTGGTGAGCTCTGAGAATTAACCACCTCAGTTCCCTCCCTTTGCCTACTCTCTAAAATAAAGTGACAGGAAAGGGTCAGACTGAAAAAAGTGGTGTGCTCTGAGAGTGACGGTGAACATTGGTGACACTCTCAGTTGTATGACATCATTTGGCCACATTCAGCTTTACTCTGAAAGAGGTGTCGAGAAATGAGACAGTCTGTAGAACCGTGACTTGACTTGATGAACTCCTTGAGAAGTCGTCAGGGAATGACACTGGTTGTTTTGGGGCTGAGAGTTGTAAGCAGATTAACCCTGCAGCAGTCCAGCCATGACCAGGTTTCTTCTTGCATGCCAGGTTTGTTCCTGGCATCCATGCTGTGGATCATAGCTGATTCGCTCTTTTCAGAAAGGTGGACAGACATGTTCACGGGTGTGAAGGATAGTACCTGTCCACTAAAATGTGTGTCTTCGATTTTACGTCTGTTCACTTAAAGTGATATTAGACGATAGAATGTGGTGTCCTGTTTATTGCTCCACCCAAAAGATAGCCACTAGAACAAAGCCAAACGCCAGTGTGAGCTCTAGGTGAAAAATTCTCTGCAACAGACAGTTTAGCATAGCTTATATTTATTATGATTTCAAAGAGCAGGGCCGTCAATCACCACAGTGATTCTACAAAAGACTTCTGTACTCTGCGCTTCCATGGCTGTCATTCAACTGAGGGCAGATCAGAGCACTGGAGGGAAAAAGGGGAGGGAACATCCTGTCTGTGATGTCTGGCATTCAGGCCTGGCTTCAGCTGGGCTCCTGATGGACTGGAGGGCACTGGCTGAATGGCTCTATTAGGCCAATAATCTGAAAGATCTTCTGTCAGGGATGAGTTTTGCATTCTGTGCCTGATTTCCACTCTATCACACTATTGCCTCTCTCACTTTTTAAAAGTTAACATGCTTCGTTTTTGTTTCACTGATACCTTTGCTTTGTATTCATTACAATAATTTCAACCACAATTTCTCACCTGATTGGAAAAATTTAAATGATACTTTGTGTATGTATTTTGACTAAATGTAAAGCAAAGTAATACACTAGAACTTCGTCTTTCAGTCTCCTTCATTTACCACCCATTGCTGTGGGGCTTTGTTGATTTTAACCCAACCAAAGAATACTTCGCACAAGAACTCATCAGCTCTGATATCTGTCTCTTCACCAAACTAATCATGGCAATGATCATGAGTCAACTCAGAGATTTGCAGCCAGACAGTTTCGTGTACCAAACAAACCCCTGCCGGACTTTTTAAACAGGGGAAAGCGATCCCTATAACTGCGGGGCTGCTACCAAAGACCTACAACACACATCTGCTGTCTTCATGTCTTCATGTCTTCATGTCTTCTGCTGTCTTCATGTCTTCATGTCTTCATGTCTTCTGCTGTCTTCATGTCTTCTGCTGTCTTCATGTCTTCATGTCTTCATGTCTTCTGCTGTCTTCATGTCTTCTGCTGTCTTCATATCTTCTTGTCTTCTGCTGTCTTCAAGTCTTCATGTCTTCATGTCTTCTGCTGTTTTCATGTCTTCATGCCTTCATGTCTTCTGCTGTCTTCATGTCTTCTGCTGTCTTCATGTCTTCTGCTGTCTTCATGTTTTCATGTCTTCTGCTGTCTTCATGTCTTCTGATGTCTTCATGTCTTCTGCTGTCTTCATGTCTTCTGATGTCTTCATGTCTTCTGCTGTCTTCATGTCTTCTGCTGTCTTCATGTCTTCTGCTGTCTTCATATCTTCATGTCTTCTCCTGTCTTCATGTCTTCATGTCTTCTGCTGTCTTCATGTCTTCATGCCTTCTGCTGTCTTCATGTCTTCATGTCTTCTGCTGTCTTCATGTCTTCTGCTGTCTTCATGTCTTCTGCTGTCTTCATGTCTTCTGCTGTCTTCATGTCTTCATGTCTTCTGCTGTCTTCATGTCTTCATGCCTTCTGCTGTCTTCATGTCTTCATGTCTTCTGCTGTCTTCATGTCTTCTGCTGTCTTCATATTCACACGGACACTAGCACTGTTTTCGCTGGCGAGGCAGCGGACTGACCCCAGCAGTATGGACCGAGTTTGGTTTGGTGTGTGGTGTGGCGGGTTTGGTGTGTGGTGTGGAGGGTTTGGTGTGTGGTGTGGCGGGTTTGGTGTGTGGTTGTGGCGGGTTTGGTGTGTGGTGTGGCGGGTTTGGTGTGGCGGGTTGGTGTGTGGTGTGGCGGGTTTGGTGTGTGGTGTGGAGGGTTTGGTGTGTGGTGTGGAGGGTTTGGTGTGTGGTGTGGCGGGTTTGGTGTGTGGTGTGGCGGGTTTGGTGTGGTGTGGGGGTTTGGTGTGTGGTGTGGAGGGGTTTGGTGTGGCGGGTTTGGTGTGTGGTGTGGCGGGTTTGGTGTGTGGTTGTGGCGGGTTTGGTGTGTGGTGTGGAGGGTTTGGTGTGGTGGGTTTGGTGTGTGGTGTGGTGGGTTTGGTGTGTGGTGTGGCGGGTTTGGTGTGGTGTGGCGGGGTTGGTGTGTGGTGTGGCGGGGTTGGTGTGTGGGGTGTGGCGGGTTTGGTGTGGCGGGTTTGGTGTGTGGTGTGGCGGGTTTGGTGTGTGGTGTGGCGGGTTTGGTGTGGTCGACTGTCGGGAGCGGAACAGGCAGAGTTGGTGTGATCAGTGGATGAAGAAAGAGTCTGCCAATAATAGAATGAGCTAGCGACAGACAAACTCTTAGACAGACAGACAGACAGACAGTTGGTTATGCAGACATATGGATTTTTATACAGACAGACATGTGGTTCTACACACGCACAGACAATTATAATGTGTGTGCATTTATGCATACTTATTTATTTATTTATTCTTTTATATTTATTTATTCTTTTATATCGAGGATAATGGAATAAGCTCTCCTGTGCTTTTTTACATCCAGTCCCCGTGTGTATGCGGTTTTGTAAATTTTGTCATCTGTTCCCACCGGCACACAATGGCCTACTTTTTCGAAAAGCGGAACAGGATTTAACGTGTGCGCAAGATATTCTGCATGCGTTCGTACACGGGGCCTCGGTTTATAGTCTTATCCGAAGGACCTTGACAATCAGTTTGATTTTTTTGTCAAACTGGGAAGAAAGGGCGAGGCTAGGAATCGAATAGATATATATATATATGGGGGAGAGATATGTATGTATGTATGTTTGTATGTATGTATGTATGTATGTATGTATGTATGTATGTATGTATGTATGTATGTATGTATGTATGTATGTATGTATGAATTATATGCATACACACAGAGATTGGTTGAACTGTTGCAACGGTGTTGTTGTCAGTGGTGCTGGGGGATCTTTGTTCCTTTGCTCTTGTCTGATTTTTGTTGGCGCTTTGTGTGTGTGTGTGGGGGGGGTTGTTTTGGTTTGGTTGCAGTTTTCTTCCTCAAGGGATGGTTTGAACACGAACAGGAACGCACACGTTTTTAAACACAAGCGTCTAATTATGTGAAGGTCGACATTGTTGACAATCGGTTCCCTCCTAACAGCAACGACTGCCTGGTACATGTTGTTGATGTTGTTGTTGTCTTCAGTTTAACGTCTGTTCACTCTAAGTGATATTAGATGAGAACATGCTGCAACTGCCTGGTATATGTCGGTAAGTCTGGTCTGTAGGAAAGTGGACAACAGGGGTGATGTGATGGTGCGACAACTTGGCTGCTTTGAGACATTGTTCCTTTCTTCTGCTTTGTTCTCATCTTGATATTGTTGTTGTTGTTCATTGTTGATGATGATTATGTCAACTGACAAACCAAGGTAGGATCAGAATGAAGAAAATGAAATCAGCCGCATGGGAAATGGTGAATGTGGACGTCACAGAGGTGGGGCAGCAAGAAACGGGTTGCACTGAAGAACACGATAAAGGGGAGGGAGTCCCATGACCTATAAGGTCGTAGGGCGCGAGGCGTCAGAGACCTCACTTGTCAAGGGCCAGCATATTGAGGGCGGCGCCCATCTCCTCTCCCTCGCTGCTTTACCTTCTCTGACCCTAAAGAGGCAGGTACCCATTTACAGCTGGGTGAGCTGGGGGCACTGTACTGATGGGAAGTGTGTGTGTGTGTGTGTGTGTGTGTGTGTGTGTGTGTGTGTGTGTGTGTGTGTGTGTGGTAGGGTAGGGTAGGGTAGTGTAGTATAGTGGTGTGTGTGTATCTGTGTGAGTGTGTAGTTATAGTGTAGTGTAGTGTAGTGTAGTGTAGTGCATGTGTATGTGTATATGTGTGTGTTTTTTTGTCCTTGTCACTGTATGTGTGTTCTTTTCTTTATTGAGAGTATAATGGAATAAGCATTCATGTCCTTTTATCATCTAATCGCCCTGTGCATACAGTTTTGTAAATTTTATCATCGCTCCCCCTAGTACACAATGGCCTACTCTTCCAAAAAGCGGAACAGAATTTAATGTGTGCACAACATGTTCTGCGTACATTCGCACACGGGACCTCGGTTTATAGTCTCATCCAAAGGACTTTTTGGGTGGTGAAGTCAGCACTGATATTAACTCCAGGGGGAAATAATCTCCTTCAATGGCATTCGAACCCAAGTCAGCAGATCTTGAGCGCAATGCTCTAACGCTGTGTGTGTGTGTGTGTGTGTGTGGTGTGTGTGTGTGTGTGTGTGTGTGTGTGTGTTGGTGTGTGTTGTGTTTGTGTGTGTGTGTGTGTGTGTGTGTGTATGTTTTTGTGTGTGTGTGTGTGTGTGTGTCTGTGTGTGTTGTTATGTTGTTTTAAATACATATACGACAGTAGCAGAGAGATTTGTGCGACGACTTCGTACTGTGCACTTTGATGGCTGGTAGTCAGCTGAAGGCAGAGCAGAGCAGAGCACTGGAGGGAGAGACTGGAGGAACATCCTGTCTGTGGTGTCTGGCATTCAGGCTGGCTTTAGCTGGCTCCGAAAGGACTGGTGGTTTTGGGGGGGGGGGGGGGGGTGGGGGGTGGAGCTGAACGGCCCTCTTAGGCCAATGATCTGAGGGCCTTTCTCCTAGTCCTGATTTTAGGATTGCGTGGATGTTGTCACTATTCCTTGACCTGTCATTTTGTCTGTCTGTCTCTAAATCTCTCGGAGTTTTTTGTGTTTGCTTGTCTGTCTGTCTGTCTGTCTGTCTGTCTGTCTGTCTGTCTGTCTGTCTGTCTGTCTGTCTGTCTGTCTGTCTCTCTCTCTCTCTCTCTCTCTCTCTCTCTCTCTCTCTCTCTTCTCTCTCTCTCTCTCTCTCTCACTGTATAACATAACACAAACAGAAAAATTGTCTAGGTAAAGAACAGCCCTTCTCCTTTTCAAGATACGACATGTCATTTTACAACACTAGTTCCTTGTTTGGTTATTTGTGTGTGTGTGTGTGTGTGTGTGTGTGTGTGTGTGTGTGTGTGTGATGTGTGTGTGTGTGTGTGTGTGTGTGTGTGTGTGTGTGTGTGTGTGTGTGTGTGAATATGGGGCTGCGATCAACCAGGAGGTGAAGTGACCATTACACCAGGAGTCATGAAATCAAACCAGGAGGTGAAGTGACCATTACACCAGGAGTCATTCAATAAGAATGCGCAGAGAAAAATCAGCGGTAGTTCTCGAAGATGTGTAAACGGACAATTCTCGTGTTGAAGAAATTTTTTCATTGGGACTAAAATTTCTCAGACCCGGCCAACTTGTCTAAGAAAGATGAAGTGCATGGAGACATCACTGAGTTTGCCAGCAGGGCCCTTTCTGGAACCAGCAGAACTGAAGGAATCAACCACTAAACACCGCCAAGTGAGTGAAGCGAGAGAGAACAGGTCTGTGTGTGTGTGTGTGTGTGTGTGTGTGTGTGTGTGTGTGTGTGTGTGTGTGTGTGTGTGTGTGTGTGTGTGTGTTCTAACTCCGCCAAGTTAATAATAATAAATGGAACTTATATAGCGCTATAGTTTGCAAAGACAAATCAAACCGCATACATTCAACCTAATCTTACACAATCATGCAATCAATGATAAATAATCAACCGTTTAAACAAACCGATATTTACAAACATGGTGCGCTACAGACAAATCTATGAAATAAAATTTCAATAGTCAAATGTTTTTCAAAAGCACATACACGCTCACACAGGTCGTATACTTTAGCAGGGTGATAGGACATGGGTTAGTGAAGGTGGGATAGCTCTGATATGAAACAGGAGGGGGGAAATCTTAGGTTTGAAATAAATATGTCTTGAGGCTGGATTTAAAAGCGTCATAAATAGGTTTCTGGCGAAGAGAGATGGAGCTCATTCCAGGTCGATGAACTCGAAATAGAGAAAGAGCGGCGGCCAACAGTGGATTGGTTGAATCTAGGTATTCGTAGGCACAAGGTATCTGCAGCAGAGCGGAGGGAACGTGAAGGAGTGTACAGGTTAAGACATTCACAGAGGTAGGAGGGTGCAGTTTTGTGGATACATTTGTAACAGAGGGTACTGATCTTATAATTTACTCTCTGTGGCACAGGCAGCCAGTGGAGAGATAGCAAGAGAGGGGTAATGTGCTCAGATTTTTTTCTTTCTGAGAACTAGTCGAGCTGCAGAGTTTTGTATACGTTGAAGGGAGTGGATAGATGATGCTGGCAGACCAGACAAAAGAGAATTGTAATAGTTCAGACGTGAAAGAATGAGAGAAGTGACAAGTTTGACTGTTGCATTGGTGGACAGGTACTTTCGAATTGCACTAATACGCGGTAATTGATAGTAGCACGACTGACAGGTCTGGGTGATGAATTTTTGCATAGAGAGTGTGTTGTCGATAACAACACCTAGATACTTCACAGCGGTGGATAGCGGAACTGATGTAGTGCCAAGTTCTATTGAAGCTGTTGTAATAGAAGAGAGTTTGTGTTTGGTCCCTACGAGCATGGCTTCGGTTTTATCTGCATTTAGATGTAATTTGTTCTGTGTCATCCAGTTTTGAATATCTTCAAATCAGCGGGCCATATTTTTCAGGAGAGAAGGCAGATTTTCAGGAGTAGCACTGCTTTGAATCTGAGAGCCATCTGCGTAAAAATGATGATTGCTTTGATGACGGTTTATTATATGTGACAGTGGGGCAGTGTAAAGAGATGAAGAGATATAGGGCTGAACTGATCCCTGTGGGACTCCGCATTCCAATTTGGCAGGTATTGATTGAATCTTGTTTACTGCAATTATCTGGAATCGGTCAGTAAGGTATGAATTAAACCAGTTTAGGGCTGTGCCAGTAACACCGAACGTTTTTTAAAGACGGGAGAGAAGAATTGAGTGGTCTATAGTATCGAAGGCTGCAGATAAGTCGAGTAGAGTAAGAAGGGAGATTTTCCATGAGTCAGAAGCGAATAGAAGCGTGTTTAAAGTGTGTACTAGGGTGGTTTCAGTGCTGTGGTTGACGCGATAGGCAGACTGAAACTCAGGAAGAAGATTGTTGGAGAGAAGGTGGTTGTTGAGCTGTTTGAGAACTACTTTTTCTCGTAAATCAGCAGATTTTGTCATTTAGTCAGACTATTGGTTGATTTAAGCTTGTGAATAAATTTGTTTGTCAGCTGATTTGGATGTGTGGTCAGAATTTACTAGTCTGTTTCCAAATGTATTCATTGGTCAGTTGGAATTAGTAGTCCTGCAAGTAAACCAATATAACAGGGTGTACATGGCATTTTAAAGTCTTTCTCTGCTGGCTGTCTGGTGCAACAGTCTTCCTGAAGTTATACAGGCTGTTGTGTGGTGAAACTGGACAGAATGATCTAGAAGGAAACAACAGTTGTGTTCTTCTGCTTGAGCTGTAAGTGAGAATTTCTCTTTTTGATAGAAGTTGCTAGTTAAAGAGATTTATTAATGTAAAAACTGATTTGATAAGTGAATTTCATTTGTATGTACTAGCTGAATTTAGTTATTGATTGAATATTGTGACTGGTACAGTGAAACCGTGTGTAGCTGTTTTACACATGAAAGTTGGCTTAAGTCATGAAACTTTTACTATTTAATTGTGTGATCTTGGATTTATTCCATAATTGAGTGTTCATGTTAATAGTGGATTTTCCCAAGTAATAATCAATATTTGATATATGTGTTATATTGAGATGAAGTTGACAAATCGCATTGCTCACTGGTAAAAGAGTGTGGATTGGTAACAGAGCTATTGGGATAGACTGCCATGGCAAAGTTCAATTGAGATGCAGAGTTGACTGCTCAAAGAGTTGAAGACTTGAAGGTTAGACTTGAATGCAGTACAGGACTAGGCCTAGCTGGGCCCATGTGGTAATTGCCCTTCTAAAGTAGGCAGTCTGACATGTAGGTGTGACTTTGTATATGGTTAGTCATTTGTGTCAAAAGTGGTTAATTTGCATGTGGTTTTGTGACACACTAGATTGTGCCTGCTCTCTCTCTATCCCTCTCTCTCTCTATCCCTCTCTCTCTCTTTCTCTCTCTCTCTCTCTCTCTCTCTCTCTCTCTCTCTCTCTCTCTCTCTCTCCTCTTGTGCTACAATATCCATAGGATATGATAGGGACCAATGTTGTGAAAGAGATCTTAGTATAAACTAAGTTCTGTGGACATTATTAGAATAATGTCAGTTGCGAGTATTGAGAAAAGGGTTTTCCTGGTCTTTTTTTAGATTTAGTTGTCTGATTTGTAACTGTATACTCTCTATTGGTTTCTCTAGGATTAACTTGGTATTTTGGTGTGAGTGATAAAAGGAATTTGGTTTTCTTACAATTGGCTAGACGACCATATAGCTAGTTGCTGTGTGTGCCTTTCATGTAGCTGGTTAAATATAGATAGAGTAGTTACCCGAATTTTATGTTTGTTTCAGGTGTGTGTTGTTTGGTAGATAAAAATAAATTGTGTTACCATAACACCCCTGCATGGCCTCACATCATTCCTTTGAGTGTGGAGTGCCAGTGTCTTAACATCCCCTTCCCCAAACCTACCACCCTCCAACAAAAGAAAGAAAAATGAAGAAAAAAGAAGAAATACAGAAAGGAAGAACGACGGCAGTAATTAATAAGGAAGAAGGAAAAAAAGAAAGAAAGGAAGGAGAAAAAGAAAGAAAGAATGAAACAAAGAGAGACAGACAGAAACAAAGAAAAAGACAGACAGATAGAAACAAAGAAAAAGAAAGAAGACAGACAGACTGCAAGAAAAAGAGAGAAAGAAAAAAAGAAAGAAAAAAAGAAGAAAGAAAGATGATAGAGAAGCACACCGACTCAGATATAAAAACGTCTAAAAACAGAAAGAGAGAAAGGCAGACAGACAGAAACAGAAACATACAGACAAACAAACGACCAATACTATGCACATAAAACAGAAGCAGGGTTATGTACAGCCAGAACAGGCGTCAATGTCAGCCATGCTGTCTTCCACACCTCAGGAAGCCATTGATTTGACCATTGTCTTGGCAGGAGGCCCATCAACAACGGTGCAGAGGGCCGTTAGAGGCCACCTCACCCCTCCCCTCCCCTCCCCTCCCTGCCAAGCCACTGTCTAACAGCCCCAGCTGTGTCAAATCCTCGGCGTGGTCTTCTCCCTCATCACCCCGCCTTGACCTCTGTCCAGCCCAGTAATACCTGACAGAAAGACCTTCCCTCAGGCAATAGAAAACCTCAGAGCCCCTGTCCAGCTTAAGACATACTTCACTGAAAGTCCTTCCCTCCTGCTGTAGATCTGTTTTAGAAACCATTGATGTCTGTGTCCAGCCAAGTACATACATCACTGACAGTCGTGTTCTTGTGTCTACAAAACCCTGGTGCCTCTGCATACTTCACTGAAAGTCCTTCCCTTCTGCTGCAGAGCCTCTGGTGCCTCTGCATACTTCACTGAAAGTCCTTCCCTCTGCTGCAGAAGCCTCTGGTTCCAGCTAGATCCAGATCCCGGGCTTCCTGCTGCTGCTGGCTCCACGTAGATGACCATTTCCATTGCGTTCAGTAAAAACAACAAGAGACCAGGGTTGTTTGAAATGAATCTTGTTGGGTTCTGTTTTTTGTTTGTGTGGTTTTTCTTGTTGCTGTCATACAAATGCGTGTTGTTGTTATTGTTGTGTTGCTGTCGTCGTCGCTGTTGTTGTTTTTGTTGATGGTGTCATGGTCGTTGTCTTCGTAGTTGTTGTTATTGTTATTGTCGCTTTTGTTCTTGTTGTCGCTGCGTTTGTTGCATATTTATAATTTAGTACAGTCTGTATATTATGTTGTGTTCCTTTATCCGACACTAGGACAGGGGGAAGGAGGACACAAACCACACATTTCTCCTTATGCTGACTGAGGAACACTGCTGACAGAGACAGATGGTACGTTGTGGGCTGATCGTCCTTTCCATGACATGCTTCATGTTGAAGATCCCATGGCATTTGTAATCGAAAACTTCATAATCAGCTATCCCAATTTGAATGAAAACAGACATATACCACCTCTCCGATACACCAACACCAATATCAATACCAGTTCTTTATCACCTCAATGAACAGGGAACTATGAACACGCGCATAAAGCTTGTGCCTTCATAATGGCTTCCCTACGCTGTTTAAAGAAAACAGAAACACAGCGCCTATCCACCACGAAAACACAACAAGCTTTCCCCTTAATGATAGCTTCCATATGATTTATGGAATGAGCTTTCGTAACGTTTGCGGTTACACATTTCATAAACTGTTGACTGATTACTGCCTGTCCGGGTTGATTGGGTTTGAAATTGTAACCAATCATGTCTTGAGCAACTCCATACTCAGTTTGCCAGATCGTTAAAACTCCTTTCTACACTGCATGAAAGTCCTCTTGCTATGTGTCTTTTCAGTATCTATGAAATGATACATACACAGGTAATACCATAATTCATGGTTATCTTAGGTTCACGCACACGAACCCGAAGCTCCATGGAGCAAGTTTCTAGTGTGAAATGAAATTCAATATGCCCCGAGTCTCACTATATACAGAACGGTGGAAAAAGTAGCAGCTAAAAAAATAGTGTCGTGCATTTGACCTCAGATAAAGAGAGCGTTGGAAGCTCACCCCTGCAGTGTTTTTTCCTTTGTCCTTCTCTGAGTCCATTCTAGTCTCTGTCTTTGCTGTCTGTCTGTCTGTTTGTCTGTCTGTCTGCACATTGTCTGTGTTTCTGTCTGTCTCTGTCTCTTTCTTTTCTGTTGTCCTATTCTTTCATGGAAGGAAGTGCCCCGCGTGTGATCTCTTCTTGCTGTTTGTTTCTTGGACTGGTTGCTGTCTGCTTCTTTCCCGCGGCCGCGCTCTTTCTTTCCCCTCTGTCTGTCATCTGCAGGGGTCAGGGGTCAGGGCCTGGCCTTGCTTCTTCCTTCCTTCTTCTGCAGGGGTCAGGGGTCAGGGCCTGGCCTTGCTCCTTCCTTCCTTGACAAGCAGACTGCAGAAAGTGGGCATTGGGGACAGCTTCGTCTTCCTCCTTTCCTTTCTCTTCTCTCCCACACTCCTCCTCCCCCCCCCCCCCCCTGTTATCTTGCCACCTGGTTAAGCTGTGTCTTTTCTGTCTGTCTGTTCGTCCGTCTGTCTCTCTGTCTCTCTGTCTCTCTGTGTCTGTGTGTCTGTCTGTCTCTTTCCCTCCCTCCCTCCCTCCACACCCCTCTCTCTCTTCCTTTTGTTTATTTTTTTCATTGTATGTATAATGAGTAAATCGCTTTTTCTGGATTTTTTTAATTCATGCGATTTTCAATATTTATGATAGCTATTTGTTGCGTTTTCCTTTGTTTTTTTTTTTATTTGTTGTTGTTTTGTTGTTGGTGGTGATGGTTTTGGTCATAATAGAGAGAGAGAAATACAGAGAGAGAGAGAGAGAGAGAGAGAGAGAGAGAGAAGAGAGAGAGAAGAGAGAAAAGAGAGAAGACAGACAGAGACAGAGAGACAGACAGTCAGACAGACAGTCAGACAGACAGACAGACAGCGGAGGTAAAACACTAATCACCTTGATCTGTTTTCAATGACTATGGATTAATCTTTTGACTCTGTTCTTAAAAACCATGTTAAACACAGGAACGTGAAGGCAGTAATTACTTTGAAGAGGCTTCAAGAAATCAGCTGAACCTGTATGCTTTTTCAGCACAGTGCTAGAGACGGGACCGTTAACTACACAATTAGCTTGACGGGTTTTCTATTGAACCTTCACATCCCCAAGGCTTTGACACGAACAAACCGCAGGCACGGAAGTCAAGAAGAAATGGAAACTAAGGTCAACATGGGACAAGAGCCACAAAAGTCATCACAGCAGAAACAGTTGATGGCTGCATGATGAAGGTGACGAGGAAGATCACGGACCCCGAAGCTGCTGCCTGCTTCAAGCTACATTCCACAGCTGCTGTTTTTGCCTTCTAACACAATAGTCCTTGACAAAGCTGTGCGTTTCTTTCTTTCCTAATATTCATTCGCTAAGCTGTATCCTTCTGACACAACATTCCTTGAACATACCGTTAATCAAATAGTTCTGATGACTCTGCTCTGGAAGATCTGTCTAATTCCCATGTCATGTATTTTAAACAAGTTGAGGAGTTCTCCTCCTGGTGGAAACAGAACTGTCTTGACCTTAATGTTAAAAAGACTAAGGAAATGTTGATTGATTTTCGCAGGGACCCCCAACCCATACCAGATCTTTACATTGATGGTGTAAAGGTAGAGCGTATACACCAATACAAATATCTAGGTACTATTATTGATGATAAACTAAACTTTGATGCTAATACAGATCTTGTAAATAGAAAATGCCACTCACGCATCTTTTCCTTAAAAAACTCCGGATCTTAAAGTAAATGTAAAAGTTTTTACAAAATTTCTACCGATGCTTTATTGAGTCTGTCCTTTCATTTTCCTTGGTTTGTTGGTATGGGGGCCTGACTGTTAAAAACAAAAACATAGTAAACAAGATTGTAACCAGATGTGGCAAAATTGTGGGCTGTGAGCAAATGAAACTGAATGACTTGTATGAATGCCGTGTGAGAGACAGAGCTAGACAGATTGTGAGTGATGACACACATGTGCTTGCAAAATATTTTGAACTCCTGCCTTCTCAAAAGCACTACAGAGTTCCCAAGTCTAGAACCCTGCGATTTAAAAATAGTTTTATTCCAACCTCAATTCTGCTAATTAATAAATGTATGACAATAAATCTGAATTGAACTAAAGCCCACGACAGAGAGAGGGGAGAGAAGAGAGAGAGAGAGAGAGAGAGAGAAGAGAGGAGAGAGGGGGGGGAGGGAGAAGAGAGAGAGACTAAAGGCTACCTTTTATTAGTGTAAACTGTGTTCAGTTTCTAATAGAATAGAGTATTAACTTCACTGATGTTTATCTTATCATACATGTTATACAAATGATTTTTTTTCTCTTTAAATACGTGCGCGTGTTATTATTTTAGACTGTTCAATATCTTAAAAGAACGTAGTATTAATTTAATTAATATTTGTCTTATACAACATGTTATAACAATTTGACTTATATTATTAAAATGCGTGAGCATGGGTACGAATGTTTACAATGTGCGAGCGTGCGTGCTGAGTGACTGTGAATGTGCGGACGTACGGGTTTACTTGTGCGCACATGAGTAAAGTGATTTTTGTTGGGGTGGGTTTGTGGCTGGCTGAGATATTTCTGATTTGTGGATGCATTTTATCTCATGATGGGTGCGTGCTGATGTTGGACAGTGTGTGTGTGTTTTAAATATTATGTTTAAATGTTTATTGCTTTATGTATGGCGAGTAACCCGCCGGAATTTCTCTGTCTTTGAGATAATAAAGCTTTTGAATTGAATTGAATTGAATTGACGAAGCTCTAATGGTCTCTTCTTACATAACAAACCTTGAACTGAACTTTTACTTCTTCCACAATTCTTTTTCAACAACATACCGTGATATAGCCGTGCATTTCCTTCTTACAAAACATTCCTTGAGAAAGCTGTTCTTTCCCCTCTTTCACATTATTCCCTACCAAAGTTCTATTTTGCTTTCTTACATAATATTCCGTGACCAGTCTGCAGTGTTTCCTTCTTACACAATGTCCCATGACAAAACTGTTTATGTTCTTCTTGCACAGCATTTCTTGACAAAGCTGCACATGTTTCCCCTTACACCACATTCCTTGACAAATCAAGTCCAGTCAAAAACACTGTAATCATCCCATGAAGGGCACTGGCATAGGTGTATAGTACCTTCTGTCACCCTGTTCCTTGACAAAGCTGTATATTTCCCTTGTTTACACACTATTCTGGTATCAAACACGTGAGGTAGAATCAGAAGCCTGCAGTGCTTATAGAGTAGATTCAGCAACACTGGCACCCAAATAAAGCAAATCAAACGTTTGAGTTTATAAAATCGTTGATTACATGTCTAGATTTTCCAGGGTTCAAACAGCAAACTCACTCTGGGTAGACATAGGCTGGAACCCCCCGCAGAAAGTCGACTCTTGTGGTCAATGAAAAGCACGACCTTCTGACCGGCATGCAGCCCAAGGCACCCACAACCTTGCTACAGCGATAGATAGACACACTTACAACTGCGCTAGGGCGATAGATAGACACGCTAACAACTGCGCTACGGCGATAGATAGACACGCTAACAACTGCGCTAGGGCGATAGATAGACACGCTAACAACTGCGCTAGGGCGGTAGATAGACACGCTAACAACTGCGCTAGGGCGATAGATAGACACGCTAACAACCTTGCTACGGCGATAGATAGACACGCTAACAACCTTGCTACGGCGATGTGTAGACACGCTAACAACCTTGCTGCAGCGATGTGTAGACACGCTAACAACCTTGCTGCAGCGATGTGTAGACACGCTAACAACCTTGCTGCAGCGATGTGTAGACACGCTAACAACCTTGCTGCAGCGATGTGTAGACACGCTAACAATCTGGTTACAGGGATGTGTAGACATGCTAACAATCTGGTTACAGTGTAAAAGTCTGGAAAATGTGTTGTGTGTGTGTGTGTGAGTTTGTGTGTGTGTGTGTTGTGTGTGTAAGTGTGAGTGTATTATGTGGGTGTTATGTGTGTGTGAGTTGTGGTTGGTGTAAGTGTGTGTGAGTGAGTGTGGGTGTGTGAGTGTGTGTGTTTATGTGTGTGAGTGTGCGTGTGTGTGTGAGTGTATGTGTTTGTGTGTGTGCGTGGTGCGTGTGTGTGTGTGTGTGTGTGTGTGTGTGTGTGTGTTACGAGAAGAGTGTTTGAGTGCGTGGGCGTTGTGTGTGTATGAGTGTGTGTATGAGTGTGAATGTGTTATGTGTGAAGGTGTGTATGTGTGTGAGTGTTTACGTGTATGTGTGCGTGCGTGCGGGTGTGTGCATAACCTTGAATACAATTATGTAAGTCTGCCTATTGTGCCTCTTTGGGGGGGTGTGTTTGCCATGCTTGGTGAAAGATGCATGCATGTTTTGCTTCCTGATGGGGGGACGCATGTTGCTCGAGGTGGATAACAGGTGTATGTTTTTCTTGCTGAAAATTTTATGGTCTAATTCACGGGGAGGCAGGAGGCCATGCTTGCTGAGAAATGTAGACACGTTTCCTTAAAGGCGTATGCATACTGTGCTTCCCGTGAGAATATGCATACTGTGCTTCCTGAGTTTTGCTGCATGCTGTGCATCCCGGGAGGTGCGTGCATGTTATGTGGGCTGACAGGGTGCATGTGTGGCGCTGATCCAGACGGAGGCATGTATGTTATGCTTCTTACAGGCGAGTGAGAGCACGTGTACTTGCATTTGGATGAATGCATATTTGCTGGATGCGTGCGTGCGTGCGTGTGTGTGTGTGTGTGTGTGTGTGTGCGCGCGTGCGCGTGCGCGTGCGTGGGCGTGCACATGTACTGGTGAACAGACATTGGCTTTGTGGGATGTTGTCATGAACTGCCTACTTGCTGGCTTTGGATTGACGGACAGAGAACGTTGGTCCTTATTTCATCATTGCTTGACATTTTCTGGTTGCTGAAAAGTTTCTGCCTCCGGAAAATTGTGGATTTTTGGGGTGCAATTTTCTGATTTCGAGAGTTACTTCTCTTGGTGGGGTTTTTGTGGGGGGTTTTTCTCTCCCTTTTTTCCAAATAAGCTCTAGAGTTGTGGATCAGTGGTTTGTTTTTTTGTTTTGTTGTTGTTGTTTTTTGGGGGGGGGTTGGGGTTTTTTGGGGTTTTTTTTTGCTTTTGCATTATTGTTATCTACCCTTACCTAATTTTCATTTCTGTCAACTTTCCTAATAATTATGTCTAACACAATCAAGCCCTGGCTATTTAAAGAGGGTCTACGCATTTGTCATTTAAACATCAATCATGCAATAAACAAAGTAACAGAATTTTCATCAATATTATCGAATACAGGGAAAAACTTTCACTTATTTGGCTTTTCAGAAACACACATAACTTCTCACATTTCTGATAATGATATTTCAATACCAGGATATAAAGTAATCCGCAGAGATCCTACTCGTTTTGTGAAACCGGTTTAGTAGTTTACATTCATCAGTCGATACAGTTTAAACGCATTTGTAATTTAGAACAGCATAGTGTAGAAACAATATGGATAGAAGTTAAAATAAAACAGTTCAAGCCAGTTCTTATATGTTTTCTTTAAAGACATCCTACAGAAACTTCAGAGTGGATTGATAACTATTATTCTATGATGGATGACATTAATGAAGATTCCAAAGATATTATACTATTAGGTGACTTTAACATTGATTTATTTAAATCTAATAACAGGTGGACACAGACATATTTCAATTTAAAGCAATTAATAAAATCACCAACTCGTGTAACTAAAAATTCTAAGACTTTAATTGACCATATATATGTTAACAACCAAAATTCAATCATAGAAATAAATGTTCCAATATTTGGCTGTAGTGATCATTTCCCCATCTGTGTTACGTGGTGTAAAAAAGGGTTAAAATTTCCAAAAATGATTCACAAAATTATCACTTATAGGAATTTTTCTAATTTTGATAATAATGAATTTCTTTCAGATCTATTAAACTCGCCTTTAAATCATCTATATCAGTGTACTGACCCTAATCACTCCATAGAACTATGGTACAATATTTTTTACAGTATTTATAATAAGCATGCTCTACTTCAAACTAAAAGAGTCAACTACGAATCCAAACCTCCATGGCTGACAAAAGAAATACAAAAACATATTTATCAAAGAGATTATCTTTTGAAAAAAAGGAAAGAATCAAGAATATAAAAAGCAAAGAAATTATGTAACCTACCTACTACGCGCTGGAAAAAAGAAATACTTCGAAGATCTAATCAACAAAAAG
Organism: Rapana venosa; assembly: GCA_028751875.1. Classification (NCBI taxonomy): domain Eukaryota; kingdom Metazoa; phylum Mollusca; class Gastropoda; order Neogastropoda; family Muricidae; genus Rapana; species Rapana venosa. Next base: position 570,327 of record CM054147.1, on the reverse strand, counting down.
AAAGACAGCAAGTCTGTATGGAAAGCTGTCAACCTTCTTACCAAAAAGAGTTGTAATAAAACAGAAAACGTTTTAGATGAAACCTCTGCTGATGACCTAAACCACCACTTTGCAAACTATCTCAGATGGAATAATAAACAATGATAACTCAAAAACTAATGACTTGAATGTCTTAGAAGAATTCTGCTGCAACAAAACGATTGATTCTGAACTAAGAGTTCCATGTATGAGTGTGCATGAAGTATTTACTGCTTTAAAAAGTATGAAGCAAACAGCAACTTGTGGCCTAGATGGCTTGAATGGTAAAATCCTGAAATTAGCTGCACCAGTTATAGCTGAGACACTCACATACATCTATAATCTTTGTATAAGGAAAAAATGCATTTCCAAATATGTTTAAGCAGAGTAAAATTATTCCTTTGTATAAATCAGCAGATCGAACAGACCCCTCTAACTATAGACCCATCTCAATTATATCTGTCCTTTCAAAAGCATTAGAGAAACACATTAATAAATGCCTACTTACTCATTTAAATGAAAACAGCCTTATTCACCCCAATCAGTCTGGGTTCAGAGCAAATCACTCATGCCACACTGCCCTTGTAAAACTTATAGACAGATGGTTAGTTAATATGAATAAAAAGGAATTTACTGGAGTTCTTTTCATAGATTTTGCAAAGGCTTTTGATGTTATCGACCACAATCTGCTAATAAGGAAACTTGTATATTACAAACTATCCTCTGATACCTTAATTCTGATATATTCCTTCCTTTCTAACAGACAACAAAAAATTTATGTCAATAAATACTTTTCGACTTTTCTACCCAATACATTTGGTGTCCCACAGGGTTCTATTCTGGGTCCCCTATTATTTTCTATTTACATTATTGATCTTCCCTTATTTACTAAAGCTTCCTGTGATTTATTTGCAGATGACACCACTATTGATATTAACTATGTTAACTCGTTTGAAGTCTTTCGCAATTTGCAAGAAGATATAAATGTACTTCTGGAATGGACTCACTTAAACCATATGGCCCTAAAACTAAATTTTAGAAAACTAAATTTAGGCTCATTTCCACAAGACAGAAACGACAGAACCTTAATAGCAATCTACCATTTCTCTACATTGGCAATGAAAAAATTGAAGAAGTCTCAAATCACAAAATTTTAGGAATAACTATTGAAAACAACCTATTATGGTCTGCCCACATCCAAAACCTGTCAAAAAACATTGCCTCAAAAATATACCAACTCCGTAAGATAAAAAACTTCCTAACTCTGCATGCCAGAAAAATATTCTTTTATTCTTATATTCAAACAGCAATAGATTATGCACCTACACTGTGGGATATGGCCAGCAATAATTTACTTAAATTAATAGTGAGGTGCATAAACGCGCCCAAGTTTAAACCCAAAAATAAATCACATCTTTAACGTTGCTGACCTTTTCAGATATTAATATTTTTCCCCCCTTAAGTCCAAGCTTTCTTTTCAATAAAGGAGTTTTGATGCATAATAAGTAATGTCCTTTTTATTACCGACCCAAACCCCCTGCTCATGGGGAGATCCCGCCCAAAAACCCCAAAAATGCAAATAATTAAAATGGGCCCGCCCCCAAGAATCCAGGGGCCCCAAAATCCCCGGAAAAACCCAGGACAACCTGCAAGGAAAGACATCCGGATCTTTGGGCCCGGAATACCAAAAAACCGCGCCTTCCTTTGGAGCTTCCAGATGGAGGGGGAAAAATTTGCGACGGACGCAAAACAGCAAACAAACCTGGGCTGAAAGGACCACATTGGTACATGGAACATCCGTCCCTTTTCACCATGGGGAACTCCAAAGAGCTAACCCCAAAAGAACTTCGAAGATACAAGGGGCTACTTGGACGGCCGAAGTCCGGGGGGCGGATTCGCGAAACAACACAAAAGAAGATCACAAACTAGGTATAGTGGCATACTCCAAACACCAACACGGATAGGATTTTTTTGCAACAAAAAGAGGACTAACATGTCCACGTACCCCAATCTCAAGAACGATCCCAGCTGTCGCAAAAAACCCCAAACAACGCCCATCAACAAGCTATCACCAACACAGACTAAATGATGAACAACGAGTTTTTCTACAAGATTTGGAGGCCCCAATCAACTCCAAAAGGGGCCCCACGTGACCAGGGCGACTGGAATGCAAAGCCCCGGCCGAACCTTATAACCAAAGGCCGGGACAGCGGGCCTTTTGGGGACAAACAAGATAAGGCCCAGATTTTGGGTTTCCAACCCCAACAAAATTTCTGCGCCAACACCTTAACCCCCCAAAGACACAAAAAAACCCAAAAGGAACCCCAAAAGGAAAACAAAACCAAAATTGCTAAAATCTTAAAGTTTAAATGGCCCAAAAAAACCCCAACAAGAATTTTCCTCCAAGGATGACCACACAACCATGACCCTACAAAAAGGAAGAAAAAAAAAAGAAGAGAAAGGGGCAAATAAAATAAAAAAGAATGGAAAAAGGGAAAAAGGGGGGAGAGAGAAAAGAGAAAAAAAAAGAGAAGAAAAAACCATTCGGGAGACGGCGGGAAACCGGGGAAAGAGAGGAAAAAAACCAACCGGGGGGGTTCCCAAAACGATATCCGGGACCTGTGCGACCAACGTGGGGACTAAAGCCAGTGAAGAACAAAAACCCAGAAACGGCCGAAGAAAAGAACATCAACGGGTCAATCAAAAAGAAAAATGACGAGGCCAGGGGGAACGGGAGTCAAACAATGCCCAAAGGTTAAAGGAATGGCAAAAGAGACAGCAAAACGAAACCCCAACCATCAAGGTACAAACCAACCCCAGCACCCAAAGACCCCTTTATTGAAGACAAAGAAGGGAAAGTCCTTACAGAGAGCGCCACTATCAGAAAGAGGACAAAATATTGCAAGACCTGTACAACACAAGCGAAGGCTACCGAACAAACTTCACGGCGGGATCCCAGACCATCAGATCCGAAAGCACACAGGGCTGGAGAAGATAAAGAAGCAAAAGATCCCTGAAAGGAGCAAGTCCCGGGGATTGACAAAAACCCGGCTAGCTACAAAACGGAGGCCCGGGATGACAAGGCATTAAAATCATCTCCCAACGCATTGGACCACAAAGAGGGGGCCAAACGGGACCCAATCCATCATATTCCATCCAAAGAAGGAGACCTGAGAAGTCCAAAATTACAGAACAAAACTGATAAGCACCAAGCAAAGTTTGCACCTTCCCTTGAACAGCTGAAACCACAAGCAAAGAAATCCTATCAGAAAAAAAACACCCGGGATTCAGACCATTCGAAGCACCCGTCGCGTTCTTACACAAAAAGCTCATAGAGAACATCTCCAACATAAACCCAGCCAAAAAAATTTATTAAGAAGGTTCGACCAGTGGGGGCAAAAGCTTCGTAAATCATGGTCTAAAGCTTCGAGAGGCCGATTTCAAGCACCACCGGACAGCCACGGAAACCCTCATTGGGAGAAAGGGGATTCCCCCTTTTTGGGCCGAAAGGCTCCCGACCCCCTTCACCACCCGGAAACATCAGCAAGGCCCCCTTATTAGACCCAAAACAAAAGGGGGAAGGCCATGAACTTACCAACAAACACTCCCGCATAAGAAAATCCGGAACAAGATGGAAACTCCCAATGCCCATTGGAATCACACAAAAAGGAAAGAGACCAAGTGAAAGACAACCGACCACTCCCACCAGACAAAGTGGCGAAAAGGGGGGGAAACCAAACCCTTAGACACAAAAAAAGGGCAGACCAAAAGAGGGGAAAACTTGCTTTTAACCCCCCCTTTACAAGGGGGAAAAAGTTGGAAAACCCAAAACTCAAACCCCAAAAAGGGTTTAAAGCCTGCCTATTTTTAACGGGCGGGCAAGGGTTTGGCCCAAGCCTTTGAGATAAGTCCCTCAGGCGGATCCGAACATACCTCAGAGACCGAAAACCAATGACAACGTCGGGAGCAATCGGGGCACGGGCTGGCAAACAAAAAAACCAAAAATTGCTAGATACAGTCAAACGAGGAAACTAAAGGGGTTTTCCACCCAAAAACATAACACCTTCAAAACATCCTGCAGGGAATGGGGGGAAGACAACAGGGCGCCACGCGCTTATATCCAACTAAGGAGGGGAAACCGGCCTTACGTACCAAACCCCTGAAAAAGCCCAGACAGAACCCTTTGCGTCCACTTGCAGCCCCGTGCGGGTACCCCAACGGCCGTCCCGACCAAGGATGAGTGGGGTTTTTGAGTGATGATGCAAAGATCTTGCTGGAAAGCCCATCTTAATTCCCAAAAATTTTCACAGTAAATATTTTAGACCCTCATTTGTTTAAACTACCTCTACCTAAGAAACACTATTCAAAATAACACATTTTTGGGGGGGCGGCTGTGGAATGGTTTCCGTACCACAAAAAAAAAAACTTAACTGAAAAAATTTTAAAAAAATGTATCAAACTTTTTAGAAACAATTGAACAACAAAACTCCTTCCCCAAAATTATTTAAAACAACACTTTTTTCGCTTTCCATATTCTTTTTCCTCTCTCGTTGCTATCTCTGCCTACTCAGAGGGCTACTGTCCCCCTGTTTTGCGTCGCTATCTGCTGTCTGTCTGCCTGCCTGCCTGCCGCCTCTCGCTGTTTTCTGTCCGTCTGTCTGTCTCTGTCTCTGTCCATCTCCTTTTGTGTATTTTTTGATACAATGTGTTGTCCATTCATAGTACATAATTACTTTTTCTTTTCTTGCGCTTTTTTTTTCTTTTTATTTTTAGGGGTGGTAAAAAAAGTCTTTACTTAAACTATTACCCTCGTAAATAAAAATTCTTTTTTCTTTTCGTTTGCATTTGCATTGCTTACAGCGAGTGTAGACACATAACAACTTTACGCGATGTTAGACACACAAGAAACTGGGTTTCAGTGATGTGTAGACAAAAAAAACAATCCCGTTTCAGCGAGTTTTAAAAACACAACAATCATACAGCGATGTGTGAACCCAAATAAGAAACTTATTACAGCGAGGTAACCACAAGAATCTATTTCAGCAGTTAGCACACAAAAATCTTTATACGATGTGTAGACACACTAAAACTTTATAGCGAAGTGTAGACACACAAAAATCTGTTTATAGCGATGTGAACACACAAAATCTGTTAAGCGATGTGTAGACACACAACAAACTATTCGCGATGTGTAACACACAAAGAACTTAATTTCAGCATTTAACACACTAAAAACTTTTTACAGTTTATGTTAGACACGCTAACAACTGCACACGGGGAGATAGACCGCAACAACTGCGCTACGGGGAAAGGAACACGCTAATAACGCCTAGCGATAGATAACACGCAACAACCTTTTTACGCAAGATAGAACCTAACAAATGAGCTACGGCGATAATAGACAAAGCAACACCTTGCACGGCGATAAGACAACACCTAACAACTGCCCCTAGGGCGATAGATAGACACGCTAACAACCCGGGTAGGGGGATAAAGACACGCTAACAAAAGCCTAGGGCAAGAAACACCATAACTGCCTCACGATTTTAGACACCAATAACGTGCAGGGCGAAGATGACACCTAACAACTGCGCAGGCGAAAAAATAGACCGCTAACAACTCGCACGGCATAATAGACACGCTAAAAATGCCACGGCGATAAAGACCGCAACAAATGCGCTACGGGGGATAGATAGACACGCAACAACTGCGCAAAAGGGGAAGATAACACCTAAAAACTGCGCTACGGCATAATAACACGCTAACAAAAGCGCTAAAGGCGAGAGATAGACACGCAAAAAATGCGCTACGGCATAGATAACACGCAAAAAACTGCGCTAAAGGGGAAAAATAGACACGCTAATAACAGCGCAGGGCGATAGATAGACCGCTAACAACTGCGCTACGGCGATAGATAAAACGCAACAACTGCGCTTAGGGGATAGATAGACATGCTTACAACTGCCAAAGGCAAAGATAACACCTAACCAACCTTGCTACGGCGATAGAAGACACGCTAACAACCTTGCTACGGCGATGATAACACGCAACAACTGCCTACGGCGATAGATAGACACCTAAAACTGCGCGGGGGGGGATAGATAGACACCAACAACTGCACTACGGCAAGAAGACACCTAACAACTGCGCTACGGGGAAAAATAGCACCAACAACTGCACTACGGCATAGATAGACACCTAAAAAAGCGCTACGGCGAAAAAGACACAAAAACTCGTAAGGCAGAGTAAGGGGCCTGTCATCATCCTTTTGCACACACGAAGTTTCACCATGTGACATGTGGCTGCTGACATTTTTTCGAACAATGGACAGAGCTGAAGGGTTTTACCAAAAGTGCAAGTCAAGCCTTTCACAGGGTTGGGGACACTACTTGGGATCCATGTGCAAACACGGGGGTGAAGGAATATCAATGCGGGCAAATCAATGTCAAAGAAAAAAAATTTGATTTTTAGATGGTACTCTGCTACTTTTTAAAACTACAACAAAAAACACACGATAAAGCAATGATACTGATAATGCTGCCGCTTAAAAACTAACTACACTATACTACACACTACAACCCATGATATATGATATGAAAGATATGAAGAAGATGATGATGAATGAGATGAAGGTGGTGGTGGGGTGGGTTTGGGGGTGGTTGGTGGTGAAATGATAATGATATGATAATCTCTAAAGGTGTCATAAAATGAAGAAAGAGAGCATAAGATGTTCATAAGAAAAGAAAGCACAAAATGTGTCATAGAATAAATAAGGGGAGCTCTAGAGGTGACAAAAATAAAGAAGACTCTGAAGGGGACATATAAAAAAAGAAGAGCATGGAGGTGTCAATAAAAAAGAAGACATGAAGGTGACATATCATAAAAAAGCATGAGAGGTGACATATAAAAAGAAAGCAGTGGAAATGCATAATAATAAAGAAGAGCATGGAGGTGTCATATAAAAAGAAGACAGTGGAAAGGGTTTTATTAATAAAGAAAGCATGAGAGTTCAAAAAATAAAGAAGAGCAGTGAGGGTGTCATATAATAAAAAAGACAGTGAAGGTGTCTAAATAAAGAAAGCATGAGAGGGGACATATAATAAAGAAACATGAAGGGACAAAAAAAAAGAAAACCAGTGAGAGGTGACAAAAAATAAAAAGACAGTGAGAGGGCATGAAAAAGAAAGAGGAGAGGTACATATAAAAAAAAAGCATAAAGGGCATATAAAAAGGGAGAGGGAACAACCGAAAAGTCCCCCCCCAAAAAAGCAACAACAACCCCAAACCCAAACCAAAACGAACCAATTAAAGCAAACCTCCAAAAAATAAAGGAGAACAAACCACTAAAAAGTTTCATTTGGTATAATGTAAAAGGGGGCATCCAGGTCCCAGGGCACCACGGTGGAAGACCCCGACACTTTGGCTCTCCGGGGTCAAACAAGGGGTGCTTTTTGCCCACTCCCTTTTTAGTGCGGACTGGTGACAAGGGCGGCCTACCAAATTTCGGGGAAAGGGGTCCAATGGACCCCAGACAAAGCGGGAAAATCTCGATTTTGCCCAGCCTGGCTATGCACCACCGCCTGCAGCCCCAAACAAAGTCCTGCCCAATACCCCAGCTGACGGTGGCCCAGGATCAGTCAAGAGAAACCAACTACTGCTACCAACAACCAGCAAAGGGTCCTGCACCCTCTCGGGAAAGCTAAGGATTCATGAATTGTGTACCGGGGCATAAACAGCCAACAGGAGGGACAGACGAACACAAGCAAGAATAAAGAAAGCCGCCAAGCTTTGCCATCTTTAAAACCCTAGGGGAACAAATGCGATCTCCACCACCACCAAGCCAGGACTTCAAATCCAACGGAAGTCTGTGCTTCTCTAGTTTTTGGGGCCTATAATTTGAGGATCGAATTTCTCCAGATTTGTGGATCGGAACCACCTTAGCAGTTTCGAAGGCGTTGGGTAAATAGTTCTTCAAAGACAAAGGTTATAGATAATTTTGTCAGAGTGTCTGAATAACTGGAGCTGAGAGTTTCAGTATTCTGCCATATATTCCATCAAGACCATGCGTACTTGATTGTTTGAGGTGAGTCGATAATTGTAGACCTCAGAAAGGGATATCAATGGTTTTGTGAGTTTTGATGGAATACGCTTTTCTTGGCAGTATTGTTTATTTCCCTTTGAGATCATTGGACTTTGAGTTATCATTGTTAATTATGTTAGACGAAATATTAATGAAGTGATTGTTTAGTTTTTCAGCAGAAATATCTTTAATCATGTTAGATTTGGAAGACAATTGGTTATTTGTTATTTGATTGATTGCTTCCATACAGTCTTTGAATTTTGTTTGGATGAAAGTAGATCTTGGAAATATAAGCCCTAGTATATGAAATGGTTTGCCTTGGTTTGTGATGAGTCTTGTTATATCCTCGATTTTATTGACTGCATGGTTTATATTTAGGTGTCAAATTCAAGCCATCCGGAGGGCAATGAACGTGTCTTGATTAAAAAAAAAAAAAAAAAAAATAAAAATGTAGGGAATTTATATAGCGCTGAATCTTGTAAAGCAACAAATCAAAGCGCTCAGATTTGAATTCGGGCTGATCTCCCCGGGGAGAGCGGGAGAACGCGTCGCCACTTAGCGCTGCGCCACCCTTTCACCCTTTTTTTTTTTTTTTTTTTTTTTTTTTTTTCTATTGAAGTTAGTTTTGTGAGGAACAATGGTGAAGATAAGGAAGAAAAGAGAGACAATACATAATGATAGTGGGAGGGGGGGAGTGAATACTTGATAGGGGTATAGGGGTGGAAGGGCGAAGAAGGGAGTAAAATCAATTACCACTCTGTAGCACACAATTTGTGTATAACTCAATCAGTCCGACAGTAGTCTAAGGAGAAAAAAAAAATCCACAGGTGGTGTGGTTGGTTACCGAGAGAAAGGGGAGATATAAAAAAACCAAAAACAACAACAGAGCAACCAAATCACCCTCATCAAGCGAGGCCAGACAATACAGTAAAGCACCTGTAAATAAAAGATGCCAGAATATGAATAATAAGCAAAACTACAATCAGCACAGTTCCTGGAAATATGATTTAAAAAAGAAAAAAAAAGAAAAAAAAGAGAAAAGAAAGTGATGAGCACAATCAGCACTGTTCCAAAACTTGCCCCTGGTGTAGGAGATTGTCACTGGTTTGTCCGTCCCTGTTTGCTTCACACTGCAGCACGGGTGGGCGTGTCTCCAGCACAGTTTAAAGAGATATATAATTTTAAAATTTAAAAACTGCCCCAAAATTGATATTTCAAGCCATGGTAGCAGAACACAGAATAAGTCCTTGTAAATGTTATGCAGCTTCTAACTAATGATTGGTTAAAGGTAGTGGTTCATACACATGCATGCACATAGAACGCACATACATATCCTTGTTCACACACAACACACAATACACACACACTAGTGCACACAACGCACACATAGTGCACCGCATACCCACCCACCCACCCACACACACACACACACACACACCTACACAACATCACACAACACACACACACACACACACACACACACACACACAACCCCAACCCCTTAATATAAAAGAATAAATAAATAAAATAAATAAATAAAAAATGTGGAGAAATTGGTTGTGAATTTAATCACACCAGAGTTTCTAGTGTAACCCTAAAAGAAAAGTTGGAGCGGGGTGAAGTCTGGTGCGGACACTGCTGGGTAGGGTGGGGGCTGGCGGTGGGGGGGAGTAGGGTCTTTCACTATCGTAGACGTGGGAGGGTTTGTTCTGTTGGCCCAGACACCGTCATTCAGGGATGATGGGTGGGTTTTCGTCCGACATCCGCGATGAAAAAGGGTATCCAGGACACTGGAATCTGGTTGATACCCTTTTTGAAGCAGAGGTAAGGGTGCGCCCTCTGTACGTCAGTGGCCGTGTAATTGGGGTTTGTCAGGAGAGGCTGTCGTTGGTGTCGGGGATCAGCGTATTTGAGGCTGTAGGCTAACCTGTCTGTACCTTTGGGGCTGGGATGGAAAGAGTCAGAATATAAATCTTTGCGTGGGGCCCCACTGGCGGTTGTAAATATGGAAGTGTTGTCTGCAAACGTGATGTTTTCTGCAGAACACACTTTGGCAAGGGACATATTGGATAAGTGAACGGTCTTCTTTAGAGGATGCCGTCCCATTGGGGGGATAATGGAAGATGCCAGCAGCCTGGCTTGGGGGAACACATGCTTGATATTTCTGGTAAGTTGTGTTCATTTATTGTCTGCGATGGAGTTATTGCATGTGTTGAAATTTCCCGTATAAAAATGAGGTCTGTACTTCTTTGTTGCGGGAATGGTTGAAGCCAATGATAAGGTCATAAACTGTGAGACCTGAGATGCTGATGTTTTGATTGCCGCCTTGTAATATAGAATAACGACTTAATGTGTCGTGTCATGAGTCACCCAGGATGAGCTTGTTGCGCTGGAGTGTACTCTTTGTACGCTAGTTGTGGCGTGATGTGAGGGTGTTGTTGGTAGTAGTCTGAGGTGCTTCAGAATGTGTGATTGCAGTTTGTCTTTTCTTTTTCTTTGAGGGACTGTTGTCCAAACATTTTTGGTTTGGGTCTTTCTCCTCGGTATTTTCACGGGTTGTTTGCCAGAGTCTGTTTGGTTGTTGATGCGGGGCAGTGTTGGCAGTGTTGATTTGTGGGTGGTTGTTGATTTCTTCAGTAATTCGGGTGCTTGTTACAAGAGTCTTTTTTGGTTGTTGATGATGACAGATTGTCCTGGCTTGTAGTGAAGTTGTGATAAGGTGGGGTTGGCTTCTGGTCAGGTGTTTTTCATGTTGTACATTGATTTGTGTTCGTCGTCGTGGTAGAGAAGAGAGAATCTTTGGTGTAGGGAAGATGATAGTAAGGAGTCCTGTTTCTTTGTCTGACTGCGTGCGTGAGGTTGAGTGTTTGTGTATGTGTGCTTTTGATAGTGTTTTTCAGTTCCGTGAGTTCTGATTCAAGTCATGGTTTTCTGTTTGCAGTTTGAGAATAGCTTGTGAGGAACCCAATGCTTTAGGGATTGAGCAAGACATGAGTGTATCTTTTTTTTCAGTCGTGTGATGTTTGGGTAACTGTTTTTGCACAGGAAACGAGGAAAGCGACGTGTTTTTGGTGAAGGGGTAACGATGGTGAGACGTGTGTACAGTATGGTGAAATGTTTTTTGTGCTGTTTTTGGACTGAATGTTAGATGGACTGTGTGGTTGATCTCTACCCTGCTTTCTGTTGAGTGAGGAGAAACTTGCATCTCACAGGGTGTGGGGTGTGGGTTTGTGCTGTGTTTGTAGAGTGGTTTGTGTTGGTTCCCCTGTTTGGGAAATTACCTGGGCTGGCTGCTGAACTGGGGGGGATAATAATAATAAAAATAATAATAATAAATGGAATTTTAATAGCGCTGTATCTTGCACAGACAAATCAAAGCGCTTGCACTCAACTCATTCTTACACAGTCATGCAACCAATAGCAAGTAATAGTTCTAACAAGTCCAAAAGCACAAAACACCACACACACACACAACAACACACAACACACACACGTTATACAAATTTTGGGAGGGTGATGGAATTTTTGGCTGTTGAACAGCAGGGATAGCTATGAAATGAAACAGGAGAGGAAATTCTTAGGTTTGAAACAAATATGTCTTGAGGCCAGATTTAAAAGAGTCACAAGAAGGCCTTTGGCGAAGAGAGATAGGGAGGCCATTCCAAATCGATGGACCAGAAACAGAGAAAGAGCGACGGCCAACAGTGAAATGGTTGAATCTAGGAGTAAGCACAAGGAATCTGCAGCAGAGCGAAGGGAACGAGAAGGGGTGTACAGGTGGATGAGGGTGGTGATGGATCAGACAGTGGAACATCAGGACTGGGTGGTGGGCTGGTGGTGACATTGGTCAGTGGGAGCAATCTGGTTGGGGCAGGACTCCTGGATGGGGAGGGGATGTCCTGGAGAATTATTCCGCCAGAGGAGGAAGGTTTGGGTTGGGGTAGAGGTAGTTCAGACAGGTCACGCACAGCCTCGTCCAGGTTTGGCTGGGCTTCCTTCTGTGTCAGGCAGAAGATGGCTCGAATCACTTGTATCAGAGTCTGAAAGTCTTTTCTTAGCCATCTTCTGCACAGGTTGCCTTGCACAAGTACGGTTCCTGTTGTGTAAAAGGTGGTGATGGTGATCAGTTTTTTGTCTCCACAATTCACCTGTATTTTAGTTTTTAAAAGTTTTTCACTGGGTAGGTGTCACAGTTAGCGTAATTCTGCGCATAACTCCGTGCATTACTCAGTGGTATTTCTTTCTCTGTGTTTCTGGTGTCTTTCTGTGTTTACATTCGGGTCTTTTTTTCGTACGTAGTAAACTCCAGCTTAGTGGCATTCACATCCCCTTTTCTCTGCAATTTTGCATGCTGGTTAGCTTCTCGGGAAGTTCCTGGTCGTGAGTTAGGGTTTGCTTCATCAGCTGAGTAGCAGCAGCTCTAAATAGGAGGATGTTTTGACTTGCGGTTAGGAGGAGGAGATTCAGTCTTTGGCTGAAGTTCGCTGGTCGCCGTTCCAGCTGGGCTGTTGGGCGCCTCGTGATGTTGTCTCTCTATTCGGAGAGCAGGGGGGAGCAGCACTTGGAGTAGTTCAGGCTCCTGTGAACCCAGTCTTCGTTGTTACGTCGTGTTCGTCCTGTCAACGTCTTCCTCGAGGTGGAGGAGTGCACCGCACTTCCTGTGGTGTTGTGTCTCTGCTTGGAGTGCAGAGGGGAGCAGTCATCTCTGAAGTGGTTCAGGCTCCTGAGAACCAGTCTACTTCTTCGTTGTGCTGTCCGTCTTGTCAACGTCTTCCTGGGGTGCCGGAGTGCACCTTGTTCTTTCTCAGTGACAGGTGAGGGATGTTCCGTAGATATAATTGAGTTCTGTGATGGTTCATTGTGCCGTTGTGGTTGTTGTTGTTGAGTGTCTTGTGTCACTGCAGTGCTTGGATGGTTGGTTCTTGAATGAATTATTGTAAAATGTTTTCGAGGGAAGTTTCCTCTTCTGCAGGTTTATGGTATATTGGACAGGCCTAGGTTTCTCCTTTAGTGAACGACGGGATACGTTCTTTAATATGTTTTAAATGCTAATGTTTTGTCTAGAGAGAGTTCTCACTAGGGTTTAGAACACTCAGTATTTCTTAAGGTTAATAATCAATATGGGTGAGCCCTGAGTGATTCGGGATTTAGTGCTATTTTGCATGTTAAGCAGTTGTGTGTGGTTATTATTTATCTGTAAGAACAGTTCTCTCTTGTGGAAAAATAATTTTAAAAGATTTTAGCTTGACTGTATTTGAAGATAAATAATTATAAAGTATACATTAGACGGGATTTAGATTCGGAATGTAAACGATTCCTTGGGGATACATGATGGAGATTTTGGGTGAATAAACTATTTGTCAACTAGGTGGACACACGGAAAGTAACCCTAGTTGCCTTAGCGCTAGTTATGGGTGTATGCTGAGGAACGGCAAGTATTGCCAGTTCCAGGTTCCTGTGGATGCCTCCAGTGGGAGTCGTGCCTGGAGAGGGTGCAGCCCGGTGTGCCGTGAAGAGTCGCCGACGGCTTGTCCTTGACCCTCTGACCCTTGATTCCCTGGATCCACCTTTTTCCCCTTTGACCCGTTTCCCTTCTCCCTGCTGCCCTGTCCATCCGTGACCATCCTTGTGGACTTCAGCCTGTGATGGTGACTGTGCTCGGAAATCCGAACTATGACTGTGAGGGATGAGGGAGGGGAATATTCCTCAAACAGGTTTCTGAACTGTGCAAAAGAGGGGAGAGTAGTGTAGATAGAATTTAGAGTGTGGTTGGTGATCGAATCTATGTGTCTGTGTGGAAGCGATTTTACGTATTTTTCTGATGATTGCTTTTGGATTTTGGAAAGTAAAGTCTGGAACATTTTTCTTCGGTGTTCTGTTTTTGGTGTTGTCAGAAAGATAGTTAACTGTTTGGGGTCAGTTTTTATATTTATTTGGGGGGCCCAGTCACAAAGGGTTTTATTGGTGACAGCAGACTTTTTTTTTTTTGGGGGGGGGGGATAGACAAAGGGAATAGTGATGTGAGATGGAGTGGGGCGAAAACGGGGAGATTGGTGGTTCTGATGTTTCTAACCCATGGCCCCTGGTCCCACAGTTCACATCTTTGAATATAGGGAACACTTCAGTATATATCTGACCATGGAGAAGTGTCAAACAATACTAGGCCTATGTGAAATAAAGGGTAGAAGGCTTGGACTGAAGGAAGAAGAGAGGAGGAGGGGGGGTGTTAGAGCAAGGCCATCAAAAGCTGTGAACTCAGACTAGGTCTAGTGATGGCACTAGGGGCACAATACTATGAAGGCCTATACACACAAATACACACATACACACATAACTTCCTGATTGGGTAGGCCTAGCCTAGCCTAGACAGCCAGCCAGCCAGAACTTGGGAGCACTTCACACCTCATGCTGTAACACACCTTGGTGGCTGGCGACACCGGACACCCCACATCTGTAGCACAAGCCAGTGTGGCTGACTCGGTCACAAAGGAACAGTGTGGTCAAGGGTTATCATTTCAACCATCCATGTGCAGTCAACTGTGACGGGCAAATGGACATCCGTGTGACAAAATGAAAACAATATCTCACAAGAACACACCGTTACAAGATAACCAACAGCACAGGTGCAATCCGCATAATGGAAGAGGACCACTGGTCAAAACTGAATATGTTGGAAGACAGGTTCTCTATCAAATGAACATTTTTACAGAGCACATGAGCACACGTCTGCACACGTCCAGCCACACTGGAGAGAGCAGTGAGAGGTGACATATCATAAAGAAGAGCAGTGAGAGGTGACATGGAATAATAAATAATAATAATGTATGAAATTTATATAGCGCTGAGTCTTGTAAAGCAACAAATCAAAGCGCTCAGATGACGTTTAAAAAAAATATATCGAGGATAATGGAATAAGCACTCATGTGATTTTTTTACATCCAGTCCCCGTGTGTATGCGGTTTCGTAAATTTTGTCATCTGTTCCCACCGGCACACAATGGCCTACTCTTTCGAAAAGCGGAACAGGATTTAACGTGTGCCTAAGATGTTCTGCATGCGTTTCCACACGGGGCCTTGGTTTATAGTCTCATCCGAAGGAGAGCAGTAAGAGGTGACACATAATAAAGAAGAGCAGTGAGAGGTGTCATATAATAAAGAAGAGCAGTGAGAGGTGACATATAATAAAGAAGAGCAGTGAGAGGTGTCATATAATAAAGAAGAGCAGTGAGAGGTGTCATATAATAAAGAAGAGCAGTGAGAGGTGACATATAATAAAGAAGACCAGTGAGAGGTGACATAACATAAAGGAAAGGTCTGAGAGTTGACATGAAACACAAGAAAGAAGAGCAGCTGTAAGAGGCGACATATGATACAATAAAGAAAGAAGAACAACTGTGAGAGGCGACATATGATACAATAAAGAAAGAAGAACAACTGTGAGAGGCGACATATGATACAATAAAGAAAGAAGAAGAACAGCTGTGAGAGGCGACATATGATACAATAAAGAAGAAGAACAGCTGTGAGAGGCGACATATGATACAATAAAGAAAGAAGAACAGCTGTGAGAGGCGACATATGAAACAATAAAGAAAGAAGAACAGCTGTGAGAGGCGACATATGATACAATAAAGAAAGAAGAACAGCTGTGAGAGGCGACATATGATACAATAAAGAAAGAAGAACAGCTGTGAGAGGCGACATATGATACAATAAAGAAAGAAGAAGAACAGCTGTGAGAGGCGACATATGATACAATAAAGAAAGAAGAAGAACAGCTGTGAGAGGCGACATATGATACAATAAAGAAAGAAGAAGAACAGCTGTGAGAGGCGACATATGATACAATAAAGAAAGAAGAAGAGCAGCTGTGAGAGGCGACATATGATACAATAAAGAAAGAAAAAGAGCAGCTGTGAGTCAAGTCAAGTCAAGTCAAATTTTTATTTCCAGATGGTACATTGAATAAGCAATGTATTTGCTTTTTTTATCAAGCCATCTGTCTAAGAACAAATTTCTGAATGATTATACTGAAATACTACATTTTTGCATCCTTTACCATTAAAATAAACCAGTAAAAAAGAGGAAAATCGATAAGATAATACAAATTACACACATATACATATACACACATACTCATACACACCTGCACGCGTGAGCGCTTACGTACACACACACACACTCTTGAATAAACAATGTTTTAGGAATTTAAAAAAATAAAATCATAAAACCTCAGGACAAACATATTACTTCACCTACTGTTTCATCCATTCTTCCACGTTTATACTTTAGATAATAAAAAGGTACAGGAACAAAACGTTAGAAAATACTAGGCATTCGTTGCGTCATCACTGACAATATTGCCTTCAATGACCTCCCTCCTCTCCTCCACCCCCCAGCAAACGTGTGCTTAAATGCGCTCATACTCTTCAAATAGCGCTTTTTAAAAATAATATATTCACACATTAACTATCAAACAAGCAAAATAAGTCAAATAAGCCAATGATAATGAATTTTATAATAGATACAACAATAACAACAATCACCCATCGCCATGAGACAACAATATAACAAATAATCCCCATCACCATGAGACAACAACATAACGATAATAACAGAAAAGCATTGGAAAGGATGGGGGGTGGGGGTGGAGTATCAAGGGGGAAGGGGAAAAACACATTCAATCAAATAGAACAATAATAATAAAAAAAACAATTATTCAAACAAGTAAAACCCCAATACGATACAACATTCAAAAGCCCATAATCAACTGGACTATCAAACTAAAACAATATCGCTTATAATAGTACTAATAATCCCATCTCTAACTGCAATAAAAACAACATCCACGATAAAATCTATTGAACTGGACAAGAGAAAGGGCATGAGGAGAGGAGAGGAGAGGAGAGGAGAGAGAGAGAGAGAGAGAGAGAGAGAGAGAGAGAGAGAGAGACAATGACAATGACAATGACAAAATAGTTTATTGTTCAGACTCAGAGTGTCCATAAACAAGGGGAAATGAATGTATATATACACAATTTGCAGCAAATTTTTGTTAATGGCAAAAAAGAAAACCTTGAATTTCTCATTCTTTGTAAGAGAGTGGGAGGGGAGAGTGGGAGGTCTTTGACCAGTGCCAGGTAAACTTAATATTTTGATTGAAGAATAGGGTACCCACTAAGTAGATTGTAATTTTCTGCATTTGAAGGCATAGAATATATACTTTGCCAAGTGAATGATTTGTTCAGGGCTCTGTAACTTTAATAAGGATAACTTCTGGTTTTTGAAAGGTTCTAAATTAAACTTGCCTAGATAAGTGTGTCGCAACTCAGTGTATGCTGGGCAGTAGAAAAGAAAGTGAATTTCATCCTCAGGTGCATGACTGCACTTTGGACAAGCCATAGAGCTACTATCTGCTGTGTACCTAAATTTGTTGCTATTGAGTTCTGTTACTCCCAATCTAAAGCGTGTAAACATAGTACGTACATATCTGGAAGTGATCAAGTTCATATATTTTTCTGGTTCTAACATACCTTTGAAGGAATTATATAGATTGTAGCGTGGTCTACTGGCTATTTTTTCTGACCATTGTTGTATGAAGCAGTCAATCATTCTTTGTTTGAATTCCCGTAAAAAAGCTTTATGGTTTCCTACTCCCTGAAAGACCCAGACATATCCGAATCCAGAGGAGCAAAGGAGATTTTTGATATCTGTGACCCAAGTTGTTTTGCCTTTTCATACAGAGATTTTAACATATGGTAGGCCATGCTAGCATATCTCTGACTAGGTAGAGAGCACAGACGTAGCCAGTAGGACACACTTCTGACAGCTGACAGAACAAGGAGAGGATAACGGCCTAATTCTCCATACACCATGTAGTTTGGCGTGTGCATACTGACATTCAAAAAACGTTTACATGCAAACATATGACTTTTTTCAATCTGGTTAAATTCATGAATACCCCAAACCTCTGCTGCATATAGTAGCATAGGGGCAACACGTGCATCAAAAAGTTTAAAAAATATCCTAGGAGATGAGCAGCCTAATCTTCGCAGTGTTCTACATATTTCTATGACAGATCTTTTGGCCTTTGATGTTAAGCTTTCTGTAGCAGCATTTAGACTCAGACGTGTTGTGAAAATAAGCCCAAGGTATTTGTATGAGTTGACAACTTTTATATTATTTTGCTGTCCGAAATGCCAGTGTTCGTATTTTGATAGGTGTCCACCATTTCGGAAACTATGATTTTAGATTTTTCTAGATTTACCTTTAAACCAAATTTACTTGCAATATAATGTAGATTGTTCAGCTGATTTTGTAGGCCTACAGGAGAGTATGAGAGAAGTGAGAGGTCATCTGCAAACATCAGAAGGAACAATTCTGTGGCATTTTGACTAAGTTGAATTCCATGATTCCCATTTCTTATGATATATGTTGCCAGTTTATTTATCAAAAATGAAAATAGAATAGGTGAAGCAAGACAACCCTGTTTGAGGCCCTGAAAGCATTCAAAGTAATCAGAGTACCCTGTAGATGTGCGAATGCAACATAACACAGATGAATACATAGCTTGCAAGGACTGTAGCATTTTCCCCCTTACACCCACATTTATTAGGATTTTCCACAAAGCATTTCTGTTCACTGTGTCAAAGGCCTTTTGGAAGTCCACAAAGGCAACATAGATCTTTTTCTTCTGGATTAGGTATTTCTGCACAATCGCATATAGAGTGAAAATATGATCAGTAGTTCTGTAGTCTTTCCGAAATCCTGCTTGTGATTCTAAGATTTTATTACTGCTTTCAGCCCATTTTGTTAGGCGGGTGTTCAGAATATGGGTATATAATTTACTGACGCAGCTTAGCAAAGTGATACCACGATAATTTCCTGGTTTTCAGCGTCTCCCTTTTTAAAGAGAGGTACAATTATTGCTCTACACCATTCTCTGGGGTAAAGGCCGCAGGAAAACAGTGTATTGAAAAGCTTTACAAGAAAAGGGATTATCACATCTGATGACTTAAGAAGTTCATTTATAATTCTATCTGGTCCAGCAGTTTTTCCTGGCTTTGCATGCCTTATTGCATTTTTAACTTCGATTTCAGTTATATCACCATTCATGTCGTCAATAGTGTCTTCAGTGTTATCTAAGTCAGGCGTTTTGTCAACTATTGCATTGAAACTAGTATCAGTCAATGTATCGGGATTTCTGTCATTCAATAAGGAATTGAAATGGTTAACCCATGTTTCACTGGAAATGCTGTTTACCACATAACTTTTATGTTTATAGGGTTTCATTTCTTTCCAGAAATCTTGTGAATTGTGGACCGAGTCAATAATTTTATTTATCTTCTCTTTTTTAAAAGTCCTTTCTTTTTGTCTTAAGAGAGATTTGTGGGAATTTCTTACTAGAATATAGGATGCCCTTTTTGATCTGTTCTTTTATTATTGTACTTTCTAAGGGCTCTATAGACTTTCTTTTTTGAATCCTTACATTCTTTATCATACCAGCAATTCTCTGAATTTTTTACAGATTTTGGTTTCCCTACTTCTTTTTTTCATGCAAGATGCTGATTCTAGAATAGCACGTGAAAAGGTCTCTACAGCAACGTCACATGAGGAATCTATTTGCGAGGTTGCTAAGGATATTTCCTCTCTAAAAGATGGGCTCTCTAATTTTTCAATAAAGGTATCAAGCCTTCTAGGGTCCCATATGTATTTAGTAGTTGGAACATATTCACTATTGTTAACTGAGACATTCAGACTAGTATTTACAGATAAAGTTAGCTTTAAAGGCATATGGTCAGATTCTACTCTTTCCTGTATTTCAAGTGCTGAACAAAGGTATAGAATGTCTGGTGAGCTCAAAAAATAATCATTTGTGCTACTTCCAGCTGCTGATATAAATGTGGATTTCTTAGACAAATCAGGTGTACACAAACCATTGACGATAAGCAATTCTAAGCATATACACATGGACAATAATATCTTTCCAAATTCATTTATGGTTTTGTCTTCTGAGTATCGACTTGGTATAAGTTCATCACAGTTAAATTCTGTTATGTCCTCAGGGTCAAGACTGAATATTTCTGGATTTGGTTGAAGATTCCCAGTTCTGGCGTTAAAGTCTCCACAAACAAGGAAACTTTTGGCATTGTGTTCAAGGAGAATATTAACTAGACATTCTTCAATATCATGTATGTGACAATTGGTCTGGGCAGATTCATAGAAAGGGGAAGCAGAGGGTGGACAATAACAACTAATAAGAAAAATATCAGAGTCAATGTCAAAAAGAGTTTTTGAAAACTTAATACAAACAACATTTCCACAGTCTGTCTCGATTTTGGTCACAAACTTGGCAAACACTTTTTTCACCATTACCAGAACCCCACCACTACATCTGCCATGGTACGAAAGTTTAACAGCTGGGGAAGAAAAACACATGTAATCAGGGAAGCTATGCAATGTAGTTATGTCTTCATTACAAAACGTTTCGGACAAACAAATTACATCATATCTACTTACAAAATTAATGAAGTCACTGTCAGAAAGTTTTCCAAATAGCCCCCCAATATTCCACGAGAGTACAGATATTTCATTTCCTTCCAAAGAGGCACCAATATCATTTTCTCTGTCTAATTCCTCCAAAAGAGCCCCCGTGGCTAGACCCTCCTGTCATGATTCCTCTTCCATATGCAGATCAGGTCCTGTAGATTCAGACTCCGGGGTACTTGGAGGACGACGTCTCTTTGAAGGATTGGCGGATCTTGCTCTGCTCGGAGTCGTCAGTGCAGGCCACTCTCTGGTGTTGAGCAGAAGGTGTAGACCCCCTGGCTGCAACCTCCGGGGAGTGGGAATTGCCACGCTGGGGAGCCAGTGTTTTGCCGCTGATGTTCTTGGCTCTCTTGGCCCCTTCAGATGGACGCCAAGTTCTGCTCTGGTTTTCTTGGGTTCTCAGCGGGCCTGTGACAACCAGCTTTCCTGCTTTGTAGTAGGCGTGTAGGCCCTTGTCCCTGTGCTCCTTCAGGACTGCTCTCTGGCGTGTGGTCAGGTCACCGGCTACCTTGATGCCCTTCTTCTTCAGAGCCTCCCTTCCAGAGTTGATGATGGCCATCTTGTCTTTCCAGCGCACCATTTTTACGATCATAGGTCGTGGGTTGGAGATTGATGAAGTTGTGCGTGGTCCAAGGCGGTGTGCGCGTACAATATCATCAAGGGACCAAGTTTTATTGGGAACTGAGTCTTTCAAAACATTCAAGACTTTGTCCGAGCAGGACTCGTAGGTCTCCTCCGGGGATTCTGGAATGTTGAAGAATCTCAAATTGTCCCGGCGAGAGAAAGCCTCTAGTTTGTCAAGTTCATCATTAACTTTCTTTTTCACTTCAGTGATTTCCTCTTCAAGGTCTTCCACTGTCAGCTGGAGTTCCTCCTGCTTGTCTTTGACTTCTTCGCATGTAGCTTCCACCGTCAATGTTCGTTGTTTGAGCTCTGTAATGTCACATGAGAGGTTCTGAACAGCAGTCCTAATAGTTGACATCTCTGTACAGATACTCGTGAGTTTTTCATGGAAGAGGGCAGTTTGATTGTCTATAATTCGCTGGACATCTTCCCGTGTACACGGCAATGCTAGAGGAGGGCACAAAGAGGAATCTTCATCAGTGCATACTGCAGCATTGCTGGCCATACTCAGTGTTGATTATTTCACTCAGCGTCTTGTTGGCAATACAGGTATGAATTGTTTGTTGTGCCCTTCACTGCAGCAAGTTGCAATAAACGTCAATATCTCAACAAATATCAACATAAACATAGAAATTTTTATATGGTTTTGTTCAGTAGCACCTTCTGCAATATTTGGTACAGGTTTTTAGTTTCTAAGAAGTAAATTGATTAGGCTAATTAGAAAAATTAACAATTTTTTCAAGAGCTCTCAAATTATGCTGCAGTCCAAAAGCGTGAGAAGCGCTCACCCCGAGAGAGAGAGAGAGAGAGAGAGAGAGAGAGAGAGAGAGAGAGAGAGAGAGAGACGTCACACCATCAAACTATCAGGTCTACCATTTTAAAAAAAATCTTTCTTTCCACGTTGTTTTAAAATTTGTACATTATATACTAGCTTGTATAGATTAATCTTACTTCTCTGCATAATAAGTGTGCCTCTTTCCTGCCTCCCCCTCCCTCCACACATATTCAGCGTGTGACTGTATAATTTCTAGTCACAGCAAGACATACTTGAATTTTTTTAAAAAGAAGAAATGTAGTAAGTACTGATAAATGTAAGTATGATTGATTTTCCGTCTTAGTCATGCTTGATTTGCCTTATTAGTCAATTCCTAGGCATTCATGCATTAGATGGCTTTTTAGCTGTTTCTTGAACTGAGTTTTGTTTTTGATACATTTTAAGCGTTTTGGGAGCTTGTTCATGAAATCACTACCTGAGTACAAGAGCTTGTTTTGTAAAGATTATTTCTTGGTCTAGGAAATGTTAGTAGATGATTATGTCTGTGTTCATTGACTTTGAAGCTACTGGTGATCTTTGGAGGGGTATTTCCATTGACAACTTTGTGGACAGATAGCCCTTTATTTAGATAAAGTCTGTTTTTGAAGGTTAGGATATTTGTTTGCTTATATTCGTTGATGGTTAGGAAGCTTGATTTTAGTAGAACAAGTTTCTTGTTCTACTAAAATCAAGCTCCCTAAGGAGAGGCGACATATGATACAATAAAGAAAGAAAAAGAGCAGCTGTGAGAGGCGACATATGATACAATAAAGAAAGAAGAAGAACAGCTGTGAGAGGCGACATATGATACAATAAAGAAAGAAGAGCAGCTGTGAGAGGCGACATATGATACAATAAAGAAAGAAGAAGAACAGCTGTGAGAGGCGACATATGATACAATAAAGAAAGAAGAATAGCAGCTGTGAGAGGCGACATATGATACAATAAAGAAAGAAGAGCAGCTGTGAGAGGCGACATATGATACAATAAAGAAAGAAGAATAGCAGCTGTGAGAGGCGACATATGATACAATAAAGAAAGAAGAGCAGCTGTGAGAGGCGACATATGATACAATAAAGAAAGAAGAAGAACAGCTGTGAGAGGCGACATATGATACAATAAAGAAAAAAGAAGAGCAGCTGTGAGAGGCGACATACCTTTTTGTCATCTAGTTCCACCACAGCACATTCCAAGATGGCGGTGTGGCCCACAGGCACAGAGTAAAAAGTAGGAGTGGGCAAGAAACGAGGCAGAGGACCGCTCAGCTCCACCTCGTCCAGCTTCAACACTGCAACACAAAGACAGCACAACACTACAACACAAAGATAGCACTGCGACACAAAGACAGCACAACGCTGCAACACAAAGATAGCACAGCACTGCAACACAAAGATAGCACAGCAACACAAAGATAACACAACACTGCAACACAAAGACGGCGCAGCGCTGCGACACAAAGATAGCACAGCACTGCGGCACAAAGATAGCACTGCAGCACAAAGATAGCACTGCACCACAAAGATAGCACTGCAACACAAAGATAGCACAGCGCTACGACACAAAGATAGCACTGCAACACAAAGATAGCACAGCGCTGCGACACAAAGGTAGCACAGCGCTGCGACACAAAGGTAGCACAGCTCTGCAACACAAAGATAACTCAGCACTGCAACAAAAAGACAGCACAACACTGCAACACAAAGATAGTACTGCGACACAAAGATAGCACAGCACCGCAACACAAAGGTAGCGCTGCAGCACAAAGACAGCACTGCGACACAAAGACAGCACAGCACTGCAGCACAAAGATAGCACAGCACTGCAACACAAAGATAGCACTGCAACACAAAGGTAGCACAGCGCTGCAACACAAAGATAGCACAGCACTGCAACACAAGGACAGCACTGCAACACAAAGATAACACTACGACACAAAGACAGCACAGCACTGCGACACAAAGATAGCACTACAACACAAAGACAGCACTGCAACACAAAGACAGCACTGCAACACAAAGACATCGCAGCACTGCAACACAAAGGTAGCACGGCACTGCAACACAAAGATTGCACACCACTGCAACACAAAGATTGTACTGCAACACAAAGATTGCACAGCACTGCGACACAAAGGTAGCACAGTGCTGCAGCTCAAATATGGCACACCACTGTAACACAAAGATAGCACTGCGACACAAAGGTAGCACAGCAATGCAACACAAAGGTAGCACAGCAATGCAACACGAAGATAGCATTGTAACACAAAGATAGCACAGCAATGAGACACAAAGATAGCCCTGCGACACAAAGATAGCGCAGCACTGCAGCGCAGGCATAGTACTGCAACACAAAGGTAGCACAGCAATGCAACACAAACATAACACTGCAACACAAATATAGCATAGCAACATAACGAACACACCACTGCAACACAAACACAGCACTGTAACACTAACATAACACAGCAATGCATCACAAACACAGCACTGTAACACTAACATAACACAGCAATGCATCACAAACACAGCACTGTAACACTAACATAACACAGCAATGCATCACAAACACAGCACTGTAACACTAACATAACACAGCAATGCAACACAAACACAGCAATGCAACACTAACATAGCACTGTAACACTAACATAACACAGCAATGCAACACAAACATAGCACCCTAACACATACACAGCACTGTAACACAAACACAACACAAACACATCACAAACACAATACAAACATATCATAAACACATCACTAACACACCACAAACACATTACAAACACAACAAAAACACAATACAAACACATCACAAACACAACACAAACACAACACGAACACAACACAAACACAACACAAACACATCACAAACACAACATAAACACAGCACAAACACAGCACAAACACAATACAAACACATCACAAACTCAACACAAACACAACACAAACACATCACAAACACAGTACTACATCACAAACACATCACAAACATATCACAAAAACAACACAAACACAGCACAAACACAGCACAAACACAGCACAAACACACCACAAACACATCACAAACACATCACAAATACATCACAAACACATCACAAATACATCACAAACACATCACAAATACATCACAAACACATCACAAACACATCGCAAACACAAAACAAACACAACACAAACAACACAAACACATCACAATCACAGCACAAACACAATCACAAACACAGCACTACATCACAAACACAACACAAACACATCACAAACACAATACAGACACAACAGAAACAGAACACAAACAACACAAACACATCACAAACACATTCAAAACATCACAAACACTCACAAACACAATGCAAACACAACACAAACACATCAAAAACACAACACAAACACATCAAAAACACAACACAAACACATCACATACACATCACTGCGACACAAACACAACACAAACACATCATCATCATCACCATCATCATCATCATCATCATCATCATCATCATCATCATCATCAGACCCGTGACCTTGGCGGTCGTGGGGGAGACACGAAAGATGATGCCGTGGTAAGCCACCTCCATCCACCTCGGTCCTCGGCTCTGCGCAGTAGTGTTGAGTCATTCATCCTGGTCCATTCTCTGATGTTGTCCATCCATGACTTGTTCTGTCTTCCCCTCTTTCTGCCACCTTCGAGTGTTCCCTACAGTACTGTTTTTGGCAGAGTGTTGTGGTGGGTGACGTGGCCGAACCATGTCAGCTTTTTCTTCTTGACGATGGTGAGAAGGGGTTCCTGCGGACCTGCCAGCCGTGTTATTTGACTCTTGACAAATCCATTGGTCTTTCGTTCTCTCCAGGATATGCCTAGTAGTTTTCTATGGCATTTTGTTTTAAATGACTGGATTTGCTTTGCTGTTTCAGCAGTCAATGTCCAGGTTTCACTTTCGTACAGCAGGATAGTCTGAATTAGGGCTTTGTAGAGCTTTAGTTTGATTGGGAAACTGATCTCTTTACTTTTCCATATGGTGGTGAGTTTTGTCATGGAAGATGTTGCCGTGGCTATTCTGACTTTGATTTCTGTCGTCGATCGCCCGTCCTTTGTGAGTGTAGCGCCAAGGTATTTAAAAGCGTCTACCTCCTCCAGTTGTTGGCCGTTCATGTAAATTTTAGCAGTGGCGTTGCTCGTGCTGTTCACAAGTACTTTACTTTTCTCCGAGCTCACCTCCATCCCATATGCTTCAGCTCTGTTCTCAAGTCTGGTCGTAAGATCTTGCAGCTCTGTGTTACCTCCGCCCATGAGGTCAATGTCATCGGCAAACCGCAAGTTGTTGAGGGGTCTGCCGCCAATGGAGATGGTAGAGTGGAAGTCATGGAGGGTCTCTCTCATAATGTTTTCCAAGAACAGATTAAACAGGACTGGAGATAACAGGCATCCTTGTCGGACCCCAACTGTGGTTTTGAAGTAGTCTCCGACCTGATTGTTCAGAAAGACTGCACTGCTTGCGGTGTTGTATAGTGCTTGAATGGTTTGCACTAGTCCTTCTTCAATGCCAAACATTCTGAGGACCTGCCACAGGCCTTCGTGCCATACTCTGTCGAAAGCCTTCTTGAAGTCGATGAAGTTGTGGAACAGGTCTCTCTGATGTTAAATATGTTTTTCCATCAGGATGTGGCAGTTAAAAATCTGTTCGATTGTGCTCCTGCCTGCCCTGAACCCAGCTTGTTCCTCTGCAAGGTGTTCTTCTGCCTCCTTATTTAGTCGATTCAAAATAACTTATGTGTCTGTGTTGTGTTTGTGTTGTGTTTGTGTCGCAGTGATGTGAGTGTATTGTGTTTGTGATGTGTTTGTGATGTGTTTGTGTTGTGTATGTGATGTGTTTGTGATGTGTTTTGTGTTGTGTTTGTGTTGTGTTTGTGTCGCAGTGATGTGTTTGTGATGTGTTTGTGTCGCAGTGATGTGTTTGTGTTCTGTTTGTGATGTTTTTGTGTTGTGTTTGTGATGTGTTTGTGATGTGTATGTGCTGTTTTTGTGTCTCAGTGATGTGTTTGTCGATTTCGAGGAACATGCGCGGGCATACGTCATCGACTGCAGGGTGCTTCCCCTACCTCTGCCTCCCTCCTCACTTCTGACGTCACTACCACAACAACTGTCACCAGCCTCAACACTGCTTCAATTTCTTGTCCTCCAGACACTTCATTCTTTGTCTGTGACTTTAACCGTTCTATACCTGAAGTGTGCAAGGACTTTCTTGAGACTCTAAATCCCTGACTGACCCAGTTCTTTTACCATGCTCGACACCTGACTCACCACCCAAACTTCTGTCTGCTCCTCCACTGCACACATCCCTACCACCACCCTCACCCCCTTCTTCTGATAGTCATAGTCACTCACCACTGTCTTCTCCAATCTCTCAGCCTCCTTCAAACCGTCTCCATGTGTGTCTTCTAAACGCGCAATTTGCTCTGATGGTAAAGCCGATTACATTTCTGATTTCATATCTGAACACAACATAGATCTAATTTTTCTTACAGAAACTTGGCTAAAACCACTAGGTCACGAACCAAAGATTAAACAACTGACGCCACCTGGCTACAAAACTCTTTCTTTCCCCCGACTCTCCCGTGGAGGTGGCATTGCCATCGTCTACAAAGACACTCTGCATCCAGCTCTGTCTATCTGTCACTCCCTTCCTTTTTCACCCGAATCTTTCGAAGTCTGTGAACCTTACCCGGCCACTTTGTTACTTTCTGTTGCCTTTACCGTCCACATCCTAACCGTAGAAACAATGTGACATCTTCAGTTTTCCACCAAGAGTTATACTTGGTGACTTTAACTTCCACTTCGACAACCAATCTTCTCCTGATGTCAAGCGTCTTTTTCTTTCTCTGTCAAATCACTCTCTTTCTCAGCTGGTAAACGAACCAACATACAGGTCAGGTAACACTTTAGACTGGCTTATCACCGATGTCTCACAAGGTCTAGCCACATGTCAGTCCGTATCTGTCACCGACGAACTGCTCTCCGATCATTCTGCCATTCTTTTCTTCCTCAACATTGCAAAGCCTATCAGAGAGAAGAAGCGCATTACCCGTCGCAACCTCAAAGTCATAGATATTCAAACTTTTCTTTCTCAAGCTGCTGAACGTCTATCACAAATCCCTGACCATACTGACCCTTCTAAACACTACAATACTGTTCTCAGCCAACTTCTTGATGAGCATGCACCTCCTACTGACCATCTCCTGCCTGATAGCATGGTACACCCACGACATTCTGGTCGCAAAAAGCAAATGCCGACAGCTAGAGCGGCGATGGCGAAAAACAAAAACTGAGAAAAACAAACAGCTTCTTCGTAAACACATCACCAAAGTTAAAACTTTAATCCATTCAGCAAAAACAAAGTATTACTCTTCTCAAGTTCTTGATGCCACGTCTATGAAATCTCTCTTGTCCTTCACATCCACTCTTCTTGGATCTGCGAAGGCTACCCCTCTGCCTTCCCATCTACGACCACTCTGAACTTCCTTCTATATTTTATGCATTATTTTCTGACAAAGTCCGCAACATTCGCTTCTAGTTTGGATCACACTCCTTTTCAGCCAGCAGTTTCTGGCCCCCAGTTTTCTGGCACTCCTCTCTTTTTCTTTCATCCAGCAAGCGAGAAAGAAATCTCGACAATTCTGAAAGAAATGACTATAAAATCATGTGATCTTGATCCTATATCTACTTCTCTTTTCACTCAGTGCCTTCCACAGCTTATACCCACTATCACAAAAATAGTAAACACATCACTTCTTTCAGGAATTTTCCCAACAGCTCTCAAAACTGCAATAGTTACACCCCTACTCAAGAAGCACGACCTCGATTCTAACACTCTAAAGAACTATAGACCTGTATCCAACCTACCGTTCATCTCTAAAGTCCTTGAAAAGTTGTTCTGACACAACTCAACAGCCACCTTCATTCAAACAGTCTCCTTCCTCCTTTTCAGTCTGCCTATCGCGCCAACCACAGCGCGGAAACCACCCTAGTCCACACCTTAAACACGCTTCTACATGCGTCTGATTCAGGAAAAATCCCTTCTCACTCTTCCCGACTTATCTGCAGCCTTCGACGCTATAGACCACTCAATTCTTCCCTCCCGTCTCCAACAGACTTTTGGTATTAAAGACACAGCCCTCATCTGGTTCAGTTCATACCTTACAGGATGATTCCACACAGTTGCAGTAAACAAGAATCAATCAACACCTGCCAAACTGAAATGTGGAGTCCCACAGGGATCAGTTCTTGGCCCTGTTCTTTTCACACTCTACACTGCTCCTCTTTTACATATAATAAATCGTCATCAGATCAACCATCATTTCTATGCAGACGACTCTCAAATTCTTAGCAGTGACACTCTTGAAAATCTGCCTTCTCTTGATTAATATGTCCTACTGCCTTAAAGACCAACAGGCACAAAACAAAACAAAACAAATTAATACGATGCTAAAAATTTGTGTAAGTTGGTCAAGGATTTTTAGGGGTAGAAAAGCAAGAATTGGCACGTTGTTTTTCACGGGGTCCTTTCCCTATGAGAATGACGTTTTCTATAGAGTTCTGTTTGGAGAACATCTTTTATCGCCGTGGGTTCTGCAACGTGCAACGAATGTCTTTCAAATGGCAACTCGGTTTATCGTTTCCTTTGAAGGACTAGTGTCCGGACTATGGTTTAAGACTAACAGGTGGAGGCCAGCTCAGGCTGAGACAGGTATCACACCTGCCACCTGTGCCTTCTGCCTCACCACCACCAGCCACAACACCTTGCTGCACATTTCAAGGCAAACAAAACATCAGCAGAAGCAGCAGCAGCAGCAGCAGCAGCAATAGCAATAGCAGCAACAACCAACCAGACGTACAAACAAACAAAAATACAGATAAACATCAAGCGCTGCTTTCTTCCACGTCAGACCGCAGAAAAACTCAACACGAGCACGGTGCCATGGTTTAGAGGAATGAACTATGATTTTTTTCAACAGGCACAGTTAATATTAATTTGTTTGTGGTTTGAAAAGCCGCCCACTCTTACAGCGTGCGTGCACCTTCACTCTTCCAGGCAAGCAGGACGGTACAGACACTCTCTCTTTCACACACACACACACACACACACACACACACACACACACACACACACACACACACACACACACACACAAGGTACACAGCAGCACGTGGTACACAGCAGCACAGCACAGTCACTAGAAAATATTTGTCTGCTGATACAGTCATAACTATGATAAAAAATAAAAACTAAGAAAATATCTAAGAATAAAACCAAATAAAATTGTAGGATCAACAATTCTGCTACAAGGAAGTCAGGTTGATTACTGCAGCAAAACGACTTGCCACAAAGCACAGAGAGAGACAGAGAGAGAGAGAGAGAGAGAGAGAGAGAGAGGAGAGAGAGAGAGAGAGAGAGGATGAGAGAGAGAGGAGAGAGAGAGAAAGAGAGAGAGAGAGATAGAGAGAGAGAGAAGAGAGAGAGACAGACAGACAAACAGACAGAGAGCGAGAGAGAGAGAGAGAGAGAGAGAGAGAGAGAGAGAGAGAGAGAGAGAGAGAGGAGAGAAAAGTGAGAGAAAGAGAGAGAGAGGAGAGAGAGAGAGATGAGAGAGAGATGAGAGAGAGAGAGGAGAGAGAGAGAGAGAGAAGAGAGAAGAGAGAAGGAAGAGAGAAGAGAGAGAGAAGAGAAGAGAAGAGAAAGAGAGTGAGAGAGAGGAAGAGAGAGAGAGAAGAGGAGAGAGTGAGGAGTGAGAGAGAGAGAGGAGAGAGAGAGAGAGGAGAGAGAGAAAAGAAATGGAAGTAAGAATAAAGAAAAGAACACAGAGTGTTTCAGGAAGAGTCAAAAGGAGAGTGAGAAGAAACCGCAACCAAAAGGACGACATCCCCAAATCGTGGAGAGACTGACACATGATACTGACACATGATACTGACACATGATGCTGACACATGATACTGACACATGATACTGACACATGATACTGACACATGATACTGACACATGATACTGACACATGATACTGACACATGATACTGACACATGATACTGACACATGATACTGACACATGATACTGACACATGATACTGACACATGATACTGACACATGATACTGACACATGATACTGACACATGATACTGACACATGATACTGACACATGATACTGACACATGATACTGACACAGCTGCTGCTGGTTGTGGGTGAGGAGGCATCAGTGGATAGGGGAAAGAACCTTCAGGGGCGCCATTTTCTGGATGACTCTCTGCTCCATTATCCCTTACCTGTCATACCCCAATACATGCTACTACTCCATACCTGCTCCCATCACCAAAACTGCCACCTACCCCAAATCCTTTTCAATCTACTGCCACTACCTGCTTCACCTTACTCATACCTGCTCACTACTCCACTCCCTGCTCACATACTCCACTACCTGCTCCACCTACTCCACTACATACTCACATTACTACACAAAACATACTCCATTACCCCAATAGGTCCCATCTATCCACTCCGCTCATTACTTCCATACCTCTCCATCTACTCCACTCCTGCTAAATTTACTCACTCCTGCTCCAATCAAATCCACTCCTTGCCCCCATCTACTCCACTCTCTGTTCCATCTACTCCCTTCTTCCATCTACCCCACTCTGCCCCATCTCCCTCCACTCCTGTCCATCTACTCCACTACTCCCATTACTCACTCTCTGCCCATACACACTACCTGTCATTACTCCACTCTCTGTTCCATTATCCACTACTTTTCCATCACCCACTACCTTTCATTACTCCTACTGCCCATCTACCCCATTTACTGCTCCATCTCCCTCCACTACCGCTCCATCAACTACACTCTCTGCTCCATCTACTCCACTCTCCACCCTCATCGAATCCACTATCTGCTCCACTCTATTCCACTATTTGCTCTCATAAACTCCACTCTCTGCTCCGATCCACTACATTTCGCGTGGTAGTCTGGGGAGTATCTTCAGATGACGTGCTACACATGTGAACGACAGTGTAAACTGAGAGTAAGTGTGCTACACATGTGAACGACAGTGTAAACTAAGATCAAGTGTGCTACATATGTGGACGACAGTGTATACTAAGATCAAGTGTGCTACACATGTGAACGACAGTGTAAACTAAGATCAAGTGTGCTACATATGTGGACGACAGTGTAAACTGAGATCAAGTGTGCTACACATGTGGACGACAGTGTAAACTGAGATCAAGTGTGCTACACATGTGAATGACAGTGTATACCGAGATCAAGTGTGCTACACATGTGGATGACAGTGTAAACTGAGATCAAGTGTGTTACACATGTGGATGACAGTGTAAAATGAAATCAAATGTGTTAATCCTGTCTAGCACATGTATAGAACAGAAAAATAATCATGGCAGCTAAAGAATTGTCAATTGTGTAATTCTACAGAAAAAATCAACTCTAAAGAGGAATGAAGTACGCTCACCAACATTGTATGTGCGTGTGTCTTTTTATTGATACCCTTTATTGGTTAAGGTTGCAGCAAGGTAGTACCTCAATATAATCATTAAGAAATTTTTGTTCTTAGATAGATGGCTTGATGGAAAAACCAGATGCATTGCTTATTCAATGTACCATCTGGAAATAAAAATTTGACTTGACTTGACAAAACAAGTCACAAACTAACAACACGCAAAACCTCAAACTGACACAGTGCCGGTGGCATGCACTCTTGCTGTGGAGAGCAGAGCAGCGACTTTGCAGGCAGAGGAGTGAGGCAGGCCTGACAGGGGTGTGCAGCCAACAGCCAGCAGTCAGCAGGGGCTAGGAGAGGGGGGTCGTGGTCTAGTGGTAACGCGCCTGCCTAGACAGTGAAAAGTCCAGGTCGGAAGTGTGTGGTGGTTCGAATCCCGTTTGGACCCGAAACTTTTCCCTCATCCATTAGACCATGAGTGGTGGTCCGGGGGCTAGTCTTTCGGATGAGTCGATAAACCGAGGTCCAGTATGTGTTACACATAATTATTTAGCGCACGTAAAATAACCCACCATGGTCAGGTCAGAGACTCCCTCTGCTACTGGTAACCATGTAACCCAGTACCACCTGCCACATGTGGGGAGTAAACCCAACCAAAAAATCCGACCTGGAGAGGGATGGGCTCCGCCAGGTTTGATTTGCCCAAGATACACCAATGACAAAGACAGCCAGAATTTCCATACCGGATCGGTCGTCGCCCGGGTTACCAAGGACTGCGCCTTCTGTTGCTCATCAGGACAGAGGTCGAAAGTATGTAGATGTAAAACAAAAGCAAAATCCGTGCCAGGAACAACACTATCATTGGAAACATGGAATGTAGGGGGACACAAAGAGTTGCAGGCAAAGGGGAAAGAACTGACACATGAGATGTCCAGATATCAATGGCACATCCTTGGGCTCTGCGAAGTTAAAGGGGGAAAACATGGGAGAAACAAAGACCCAGGAAGACCACAAATTATATACGTGGAAACAGGATAAAAATGAACACGGCGTGGGGTTTCTCGTTCACAAAGACACCGTGGGAAAACCGTCATGAGCTGTCACCTGTTCCAGCAGACTTATTACCATCCGCCCGAGAGCAACCCCCTTTAACTAACTTGTAGTACAGGCATACGCCCTTACTCAGACTGCACAGATAAAACTAGAAAGAATTTTATGACCAGCTACAAGAGGTTTTTGAATCAAACTCCCAAGAAAGACATCCCCCGTTGTGCAAGGTGACTGGAACGCCAAGGTAGGAGAAGATGCATGGAAAGATTGGGAGGGTTGTTTGTGGGCCACATTGTAATAACCAATCAAATGAAAGAGGCTTGAGAATCCTGGAGTTTGCCAGTAACAACCACCTCCAGCTAGTGAATACACTTGGGCCCCCTCAAGAAATCCAGAAAATTGACATGGCATAGCCCAAAGGAGAACACCACAACCAAATAGATTCATCATGGTGAAAAGACGGTTTCAGTCTAGCGTTAACATCGCACAGACACGAAGTTTTCCAGGAGCGACATAGGGAGTGATCGTGATCTTGTGGGTGATGACTTTCCCGGGTACGGCTAAAGAAAATCCACAAGCGGAACAACATTTAGGATCAAAATTTTACCCCGAGAAGCTGAAGGACCCCGAGTATTAGAAATTTTTCAAAACAAGAATAGGGGGAAAGTTTGCAGCACTCACTGTGATGACCAGACATAGATACACTGGGCGAATAGTTCAATACAGCAGTGACTGAAACAGCAAACGAGCTTCTTGTCAAACACCGACCAGTCAAAAAACCATGGGTCACACCCAACATCCTACAACTAGCGACAGGCGTAGAGATTAAGAAAAAAGAAAAATGAAAAAAAAAGAAAGAGCAGAACAATATAGGGCAGTCAACAAAAATATCAGGAAGTCCATGACGGAGGCAAAAGAGAAATGGATCGGGAAACAGTGCCAAGACATTGAAGAGAACATCAAGAAAAACAATAGCAAGAAAGCATATCAGCTGGTGAAAGAAACCCGACTAGCACGAAAAGGGAAAAAAGTTTAACAATCCAAGACCAAAAATGGTTAGTATCTCCTGACGACCAGAATATTCTGAACGATGGACAGAATATGCTCCGACCTGTATAACGATAGAACCGCAGGAGATCCAGATGTCCTTAATGTTTCCAGCAAGCAAAGACACAGACAGTCACCCTATCCTCCGAGAAGAAGTGGAAACAAGCAGTCAGATCGCTGAAAAAGGGGAAGTCAGCAGGGGCTGACAACATTCCAGCTGAGTTGGTTTAAGCTGGGGGAAGCCATGATCAGGGGCCCTACTAAGAAAACTGCAACAAGATTGGCAGACAGGAAAATGGCCAACACCATGGACACAGTCACTCATCATCACCCCCCCCAAGAAAGGAAATCTTAACAATGCCATAAATTTCGCACAATCAGCCTCATATGCCACCCAAGCAAGGTCATGCTGAGATAATATGAATAGACTGAAGCCACAAGCAGAGACCATCATTGCTGAGGAACAAGCAGGTTTTTAGAGCAGGGCGCAGCACAATCCGAACAGATATTCAACCTCAGAATACTATGTGAGCGGTACCTTTAACATCAACAAGACCCTTTTCCACGTATTTATCGATTTTAAGAAGGCATTTGACAGGGTGTGGCATGCAGCTTTGTGGGGAACCATGAATTTGTACAGCATCAATGCAAACCCGATCAAGGGCATCAAACATTTTACAGAGAGGCCACCAGTGCAGTGTACTACAAACAACAATTTGGGGAAGGTTTGAACAACAGTTGGAGTAAGGCAGGGCGGGTTTTCTTCTCACCACTCTTTTCAACATCTTCCTTGAGAGAATCATAGCTGATGCACTGGAACATCATGAAGGATCAAATCAGCATTGGTGGCAGAAACGATCACAAACCTCCGCTTCGCAGATGAAATTGATGGATAGCAGGATCAGAAAAAGAGTTGCCAGCCTAACAGAACACTTGAATAAGGCCTCCAAAACATACGGCTGGAAATCAGTGCAGAGAAGACCAAACTGATGACTAATAACACCCAAAGGCATTAGCATGATATCAGGGTTAATGACCAGAATCTGGAAACAGTTCAAAGCTTCAAGTACCTGGGGGCCATTGTATCAGACCAGGGACCCAAGCCAGAAAGTAGTATTCGGGGATGCACAGACATTAACAGCTTTGTCAAAACTAAACACCATCTGGAGAGATAAAAATATTTCACTTATCTCCAAGATCAGACTAATGCGCTCCCTTGTCATACCCATATTTCTGTATGCCGTGAATCATGGACCTGAATGCAGATTTGGAGAGAAGAGTACAGGCGGTGGAGATGAGTGCTTTCGGGACTCCTTGGGATCTCCTACAAAAGACCCCATAAGCAACGAAAGCGTGCATAACGAATCCAGCAAACCATTGGACCTATTTAGAACCTTCTAACGATCGTGAAAAAAACGTAAACTTAATTGGTATGGGATGTACAAAATCCAAGGACTTGCAAAGACAGTTTTACAAGGCACTGTCCAGGGAGGAAGAAGAAGAGGCAGACCAAGGAAAAGCTGGGAGGATAACATCAGCGAATGGACAGGCCTAGAACTCAACAAAACCCTGATAAAGGCAGAACAGAGAGAGGAATGGAGGGAACTGGTTGTTGAGTCTTTGAGGGTGCCCCCACGGTCGTCAGACTACGGGACAGATAGATAGATAGAGATAGAAAATAACCCACCCAACAAGAGAGTTGTCCCTTGCAAAATTCTGTAGACAAAAGCCACTCTGATAGGGAAACAAATACTGTTACAGAGAGAAAAAAAAGGGTGGCGCTGCTCTTGTGGCGACTCGCTCTCCCGGTGGAGAGCACCCCGCATTTCACGCAGAGAAATCTGCGTGAGTTAAAGTGGTCTAAAAGTGTGTTTTTTTCAAAGTTAAAAAAAAAAAAGAGGGCCGATGCCAGCCTGTCTGTGAAATCAGTGTGAGGCCACAGCTGTACAGCAGGGCTGGAGGTGTGCCCAGCGTGCAGCAGACAACAGGCCAGGGCTGGAGGTGTGCACAGCGTGCAGCAGACAACAGGCCAGGCAGTGATGGCGGGCTGATCAATCCCGCTCCACCACAACCTGAATGGCTGCAGTCCCAGATTTGGGGTTGGAGTTTGACTCGTCCCTCTCAATGTTTTGCATGGGTTGAAGTAGAATTTGGATGACTGTGGCATCGATGTATTCTTATTTTCTCTTTCCTTTAGCAAACAAGATAAAGAGTTGAAAACAAAGCCCTATCTTTTGATGGCTTATAAACTTTCTGGTATATACAAGGTGTTTACTCTTTGTGCTCACTCTCGAGACCTTAAGCTTCAACTAGATTGGATGGAGAGAGAGAGTGAGAAGAAAGAGAGAGAGAGAGAGAGAGAGAGAGAGAGAGAGAGGACGAGACCGAGAGAGAGAGAGAGAGAGAGAGAAGAGAGAAGGAGAGAGAGAGAAGAGAGGAGAGAGAAAGAAGAGAGAAGAGAGAGATGAGAGAGAGAGAGAGAGAGAGAGAGAAGAGAGTGAGTTAGAGAGAAGATGAGAGAGAGAGAAGAAGAAAGAGAGGGATGAGGGAAAGAGTTAGAGAAAGAAGAGAGGAAGAGAAGAGAGAAGAGAAAGAGAGAAGAGAGAGGAGAAAAAAAGAAAGAGAGAGAGAGAAGAGAGAGAGGAGATGAGAGAGAGAGAGAGAGAGATGAGAGGAGAGGAGAGAGAGATGGAGAGAGAGGAGAGAGAGATGAGAGAGATCCGCTTTTGACGCTTTGACGCTTTGACCAATTTCACAAAATCACATGATGCATTTAACGTAATGAAAACACCCCCCCCTCAAAAAAATGAGCTCTCTATGAACGGATACGACTTTAAGCTCTGACGTAAGCTCAGTTTCAAACTGAACACAAAGTAATAACAAGGATGAACAATAGGAACCAATAAGCAATAACTAAAATAACAATAAGAACATTCTAGAATGCTATATTAGACCATCCATTGAAATTGTATGTGAAATTTTCAAAAAATATTCTTGCTGGAGACTACAGCGTAATTATAAATGTTTCTTTAGGTGTGTCACAAAATGCTTGAGTTTACATAATATAAATGTTACTCTAGTTTAGTCACAAATGTTAAGCTAATTGGAACTTTAGCTGTAATTGTCTTAATTTCAGTGCTTCAGCAATAAACTTTGCAACCGATTTGATCACAATATCATTATCAGACGATAAGATAGAAATTGAGAACACCACAGTTTTCACGTATGGAAACATATGATTGATAATGAAACAGGAACTGCA
Organism: Rapana venosa; assembly: GCA_028751875.1. Classification (NCBI taxonomy): domain Eukaryota; kingdom Metazoa; phylum Mollusca; class Gastropoda; order Neogastropoda; family Muricidae; genus Rapana; species Rapana venosa. The sequence goes on along the minus strand of CM054147.1, from coordinate 532,387 downwards.
CTTCATCATCAAGAATATGACCACACATAGGGCATGGGAACTGTGTGGACGTCTCAGGTTGAAACCATCTTTTGTTTGCATTGAAGCCGAGTGTTTTTAGTCGAAATCTTGCATAATTTAGTCGGTGCCATTTGTCAGTGACTATCCGAAGATACTTTCAGCTTGAAAAGCACACTTAAACGAAAAAAACCAGCAGTATTTATCTTTACTTTCCATATCCGAGTGCCAATTTTGTTTAAATGAACATATGAGTCTGTCTTTCATTTCAGAAATAAACCCATAATCACTACCTACTTCCTGAGACAACCACACGATTCCAAAACCATGTTCTGATAAAAACTTTTAAACTTGATATGCCCAATTCTTCTTACCCAGCTCCATTTGTATAACCATCATGTCATAAGACTGCCTACATAAACGTGACCCTGGAAGTTTCAGTAGTTTTAGCCAGTGCTTAATACACTTAACAGACGTTCTGATGTTTAAAGGATATCTTCCCGTTTCTCCATATAGTACAGTATTTGACGAATGGATTGGGACATTTCAGAAACGTTTGATAGCATATGTATGTATTTTTTCTACGTGTGGATTAACAGTAAGTCCCCATATTTCAGATGCATATGTAAGTAAAGGTTCTATTTGAACATCAAACAATTTCCAAAATAAAGAACAATCTACTGAATTCAGCTTTCGTAACAAAAACATATGGAGACTTGGAGAGGAGATTCGCGCCACCAAGGAATATCCTAAGCCCACAGACAAGACATGAAAGACAAATGCAAAGCCAATATAATACCGGATCGGTCGAGGCCCGGGTTACCAACGACCGCGCTTTCCATTGATCAACACCAGGGTGGAAGTGACAAGTCAGCTACTGGAGTTAAAACATTACTTAAGCTCCCTAGAGAACAGATCACCATTGGTACATGGAACGTCCGTACACTCTACCAGTGCGGAAAAATCAAAGAACTAGAGTATGAGCTTAACCGCTATAAATGGGACATTATTGGGCTAGGAGAAGTGAGATGGACAGGATTTGGTGAGACATTGACTGAAGAAGGCAACAAGATCTGGTACAGTGGCCAAGAGAAACATCACCAACATGGAGTGGCATTTATTGTCAGAAAGGAAGTAGTGGGGTGCATTATCAGCTGTACACCGGCTTCCAGCAGGATTATCAGCATCGGGGTGTCGGCCAATCCCAAGAACATCACCATCATACAAATCTATGCACCATCATCTGACCATGCAGATGAAGAAGTAGAAGAATTTTACGAAGATCTTGAAGAGACCATTATGAAGATACCCAAGAAGTACATCATCATCATTCACGGGGATTTTAACACCAAAGTGGGTCCTGACTCTTACAACCAATGGGCCGGAACAGTTGGTCAGTTTGGAACTGGAGAGACCAACGACAGGGGACTACGTCTGTTGGAGTTTGCCAGCACCCACAGACTTACCATTGCCAATACCCTCTATCCCCACAAGCAGTCAAGGAGGACAACCTGGCATGCGCCAAACGGCAAGATCCATAACCAAATAGATTTTATCTTAACACCACGGCGCTTCAAATCCAGCATCAACAGAGCCAGAACAAGAACCTACCCTGGAGCTGACGTAGGCAGCGACCACGACCTTGTGCTGCTGGTATTCAAAATGAAGCTGAAGAAAACAAACAGCCTGCAAACCCACGTATCAAATTTGACGTGGACAAACTGAAAGATCCAGATGTCGAGGAGATCTTCGAAGCTAAGCTTGGCGGACGTTTTGCGGCATTAACCCTCCTGGATAATGACATCAATGACCTCACTAACAACTTTAATGAGGCAGTCCGAGAAACAGCAGAGGAGGTACTCGGTCGTCAGAGGAATAAACACCAGCCATGGACTACCAATGACATCTTGGACCTCTGCGATACAAGAAGAGCACTGAAACCAATCAGGTCTTCCAACCCTAAAGAATGCCGGGAGGCCAACAATCTTGTGAAGAAGTCAATGTTAAAGGCCAGAGAGAAGTGGATCAGTGATCAATGTGATGAGATCGAAAAGAGCATGAAAGTGGGCAAGAGTAAAAAGCCATACGACACCCTGAAGAAACTCACAAAACCACTTCAAACCAAATCATCAGTCATTGAAGACAGCTCCGGAAACCTCCTCACGGAAAGCTCAGCTGCATTGAACAGGTGGTCTGAGTATTGTCAAGATCTGTACAACTACCCAATCCAACCTGACAAGAGCATAATAGAAGAGAAAGCAGCAACATCAAGAGCACCCTCGCCATTACCTATACTGAGGGAAGAAGTGGAAGAAGCCAACCGCAGCTTACCAGTAGGAAAGTCCCCAGGAGCAGACAACATACCAGCAGAGCTGCTCAAGCATGGTGGCGAAACAGTCATCACACATGTTACAGCTATCTGTCAGAAGATTTGGGAGATAAAACAGTGGCCAACAGAATGGACACAGCCACGCCAGCAAGATCATGCTCAAAGCTATTTTGAATCGACTAAAGAAGGAGGCAGTAGAAGACCTTGCAGAGGAACAAGCTGGGTTCAGGGCAGGCAGGAGCACAATCGAACAGATTTTTAACTGCCACATTCTGATGGAAAAACATCTTCAACATCAGAGAGACCTGTTCCACAACTTCATCGACTTCAAGAAGGCTTTCGACAGAGTATGGCAAGAAGGCCTGTGGCAGGTCGTCAGAATGTTTGGCATTGAAGAAGGACTAGTGCAAACCATTCAAGCACTATACAACACCGCAAGCAGTGCAGTCCTTCTGAATAATCAGGTCGGAGACTACTTCAAAACCACAGTTGGGGTCCGACAAGGATGCCTGTTATCTCCTGTCCTGTTTAATCTGTTCTTGGAAAACATTATGAGAGAGACCCTCCATGACTTCCACTCTACCATCTCCATTGGCGGCAGACCCCTCAACAACTTGCGGTTTGCCGATGACATTGACCTCATGGGCGGAGGTAACACAGAGCTGCGAGATCTTACGACCAGGCTTGAGAACAGAGCTGGAGCATATAGGATGGAGGTGAGCTCGGAGAAAAGTAAAGTACTAGTGAACAGCACGAGCAAAGCCACTGCTAAAATTTAAATGAACGGCCAGCAACTGGAGGAGGTAGACGCTTTTAAATACCTTGGCGCTACACTCACAAAGGACGGGCGATCGACGACAGAAATCAAAGTCAGAATAGCCATGGCAACATCTTCCATGACAAAACTCACCACCATATGGAAAAGTAAAGAGATCAGTTTCCCAATCAAACTAAAGCTCTACAAAGCCCTAATTCAGACTATACTGCTGTACGGAAGTGAAACCTTGACATTGACTGCTGAAACAGCAAAGCGAATCCAGTCATTTGAAACAAAATGCCATAGAAAACTGCTGGGCATATTCTGGAGAGAACGAAAGACCAATGAATTTGTCAAGAGCCAAATAACACGGCTGGCAGGTCCACAGGAACCCCTTCTCACCATCGTCAAGAAAAAAAGCTGACATGGTTCGGCCACGTCACCCGCCACAACACTCTGCCAAAAACAGTACTGCAGGGAACACTTGAAGGTGGCAGAAAGAGGGGAAGACAGAACAAGTCATGGATGGACAACATCAGAGAATGGACCAGGATGAATGACTCGGCACTACTGCAGAGAGCCGAGGACCGAGATGGATGGAGGAGGCTTACCACGGCATCGTCTTTCGTGTCTCCCCCACGACCGCCAAGGTCACGGGTCTGATGATGATGAAGAACTTTTTTAATATTTCGATTACACCTTTTTTCCCTTTCCTGCAACATTCACTCCATGCAACATTCAGACTTAGCTTCGTTGAAAATGTCATCCCTAGGTATTTTTAAGAATTCACGAATTTCACTTCAGCATTTCCATAAAACCATTTTTCACGCTTTGATAAATGTCGACCCATTCTAAAAATCATGATGTTCGTTTTTTCCATATTGACTGATAAATCTACGGGATCTGCCTCTTCCTTTAGTATATCTAGTTGGTTTTGTAAACCTAGTACCGTGTCAGACAATAGAATCATATCATCGGCAAATAGTATTAAAAATAAGAAAGAGAGAGAGAAAGAGAGAGAGAGAAAAGAAAGAAAGAGAGAGAGAGAGAAAGAGAGAGTAAGAGAGAGAGAAAGAAAGAGAGAGAGAGGAGAAAGAGACAGAGAGAGAGAGAAAGGAAAGAAAGTGACAGAGAGAGTAGAGAGAGAGGAGAGAGAGAGAGAGAGAGAGAGAGAGGTGAGAGGAGACGAGAGAGAAGAGAGTGAGGGAGAGGAGAGTGAGGAGAGAGAGAGAGGAGAGAGAGGAGAGAGAGAGAGAACAGAGGAGAGAGAGAAGAGAAGTGAGAGTGAGAATGAGAGAGGAGAGAGAGAGAAAGAGACTGAGAGTGAGAAGGATGAGAGAGAGGAGAGAGAGAGAGTGAGAGAGGAGGACAGACAGAGAGGAGAGAGAGAAAGAAAGATAAGAGAGAAAGAAAAAAAGAGAGAGAGAGAGAGGGTAAAGTGATGAGAGAGGTGAGAGAGAGAGAGAGAGATGAGAGAGAGAATGAGAGAGAGGATGAGAGGGAGAGAGAGGAGACATGAGAGAGTGAGAGTGGGAGAGAGAGAGAGAGAGTAGAGAGAGTAATCGAACTCGCCCCCCGAAACTCGAACTCGAACTCGAACTCGAATACTCGAATATTTTAATGAGGGTATTTGGATAAGCCAGAGGCTTCTTACACCTGGCATCATGGGGGAAAAAGTGAAACAACATAAATAAACCAATTGATCAACAAACAAGTAATGTCAAAATATCAAAGAAATGAATCATTTCAAATTTGCCATTTCAATGATTGACTAAGTCATGAAATCAATGAAAGACCACATAGTAAACATCGAATATATAAACAAAACAATTAAACACTGGAACAAACTCCCATCATTGACACCGTTCCCTAAACAGATAACCATCCCCAAAAATCAAACACACACACAACAACACTCAACACTCACGCACAGAACGCACGAACGCACCGCACTAATAACACACACGAACACATCATCACACACCTAAGCGTACATATGAACGGAAAACGCAATACACGTGCAGAGGCTGCACAAATAACACCATAATCGTACAGGTACAAATCCATACAACATGTCATTTCCTACATATCATACAGGCCTTATGTCATAATCTTCAAAATACCATAGCCACTCATTACACCGTCAAACCAATTAATGAATATTATTTGAAGCACCAACCCCCCCCAAAAAAACCCCAAAAAACCAACAACAACAACACCACAGAGCATTCAAAACACACACACACAAACACACAACACCACACACACAAACCACACACATCCCTCACAATAACAACCACACACACACACACCACTACGCGTACATATGCACGGAAAAACGCGCTGCACGTGCGAGCTTGCACAAAATCACACAAATTCGTTCTGGATACAAATCCATACCACATGTACATTTCCTCACATTATCATAACAGCCTTATATCACAATCATCAAAAATACATAGCCAATTATTACCCATCATAAACCAAACAATGATAACTTTTTTTTGGAGGGAAAAAACAAAAACAATAACAAAACCACCAACCACAGAGATCAAACACAACACCACACACACAACAAACATCACTCACACACATTTGCGCGCGCTTGCTCGCTACACACTCACACACACAGAGTTCAAAAAAGCACGGCCTCACAATTAATGCATATTACAGAAAATTAAACAAGTGTGTGTGGTACGATTTTTTGAAGATGTAGGCTCTTTTCTCTTTTATATTGACTGGGATTTCGTTCCAGGATTTGCTCTACCAGAATAAAACAAGGATGGTCATAACAGATCGGTTCTTGGATGAGGCGTAACAACACTGCTTTTGTTACGAACATATTAAACAGGGAAACCGCTGACAAAGATAATGAGGGGCTAGTTTATTCATTAATCTTATACATAAAATACTCTTTAGTAAGAGACAATGTAAAACTAAATGGAGAATGTTCAACTTCTTTGTAGTATTTAGTTTCTATAAGGAAGTAGTTCTAAGCAGATTAACTGGAGGAGAAAGTTTATTACTCTTCTCATAGTTGTCGTTAAACAGTTTTACTTGCCAATCCCAGCATGTAGATGCATAATCAAGATCAGGTTTTATTTAAGCGTTCTAGAAGATTAGTTTCGAGGTTGTGGTCAAGGATAATGTTTTATTCGGTTAAGTTGAAACTAGCTTCTTAGATAATTTTTTTGTGAAATTCATAAAAACATGTTCAGACCATTGACAAGTTTATTTTCAATATGTAGACCAGTAGTTTATATGAGCTGACATCTTCTAAGACTTTATCGTAAATTTTATTCTTTTAGTTTGGTTTTAAAGTTTTGGCGCTTTTGTTTTGTAGAACCACCATGAATTTTGATTTCAGTGGATGGAGAGCCATGTGGTTTGAACTCTGTCCATGCTGCGAGATTGTTTAAGTCCCTTTTGCAAATTTTTACCTTAAGAGTTTACATCATGATACGTTGTATGTATGGTTTGTGTCGTCCGCAAGAGTTCCCATGTGGAAGAACATGGAGAGGAAGATCATTGATATATATTGAAAAGAGGACGGGCCCTAGCACAGAACCTTGAAAAGGTGGGGAAATACCATACTTCACTGACAAAAAGGGACGGACATAATTTGGAATCTTGATAAAAAGCTTGTCTTCTTTTATTCATGAAAAGAGGTAATTAGTTTTGAGTGTAGTCGTGCGGCTCATAAACCATACATAGCAGTTCCTTTACTAGGATGTTTGTGATTCCATTACAGTTCAAATGCTGTGCCAAAGTCTACAAAAATTGCCCAGTTAAGATATTATTATTAATTTTTAAATGCCATTGCTATATGATGTTGCTGAGTGCAGTATGACAGAATGATTTTCTCTATAGCCACTTTGATTAGGATGAAATAAGTATTTTGTAAAGTGTGACAGAAGATGTTGCTTTAAATGCTTTTCTAAAAGGTTTAGATAGATAGATAGAATCGAAATAGGTGATAGTTGGAAGGGTTAATTTGGATCTCCAGATTTAAGGAACAGGTATAACTTTGGCATCTTTAAACTTTGAGGATAGCAACTTTTTTCAATACAGTGATTATAGATATACGTAAGATGTTCAGACGATTATTGCGCAGAAATTCTTCAAAATTTGCGTCTAGATTATCTAAACTCACGGAGCTTGTTTGCTTAATGAAACCACAATTCCTTAATGCTCTTCATGCACCACCAATATATTGAAGGCAGTTTAGACTTTATTGACTCTGAGTTACAAAAATCACTGTAAAAGATGTAAGTCTTTGAATTCTGATCGGTATGTTTACAATTTTTTCTGCCATAGAACAAAAGTGTTTATTAATCTTTTATGCAGTTAATAGACCAATACCTGATGAAAGAAATTATGAAGATGATTTTCGTCTAAAACAGATGAATTGCTTTCCAGAGAGACTTTGTGTCCTTTTAGATGTTATTTAACTCACTAAAATATTTCTTTTTTGCAATTTCGTTTCATGAATGGACTTTATTTCGCTTGTCTCCTTACATTTTTCATCTCGTCCTGTTGATTTTAGTAAATTATCTCGGACGGCTATGGCTTCAGTTGTTTTTCATTAGCTAAACCAGGGTGGTTTTATCTCTAGCTTTTACACGTTTGATTCTAAGAAGAGCATGGCCTATCAAAAGATTGTTGAAAAAACTACTCACCAAATTTCAAGTGCTTTGGCTGGGTCAGGTAAACTGATTAAAAACATAAGAGAAGTTAGCTTTACATAAGTAGGACAAAAAATGTTATGCTATTTAAACGTTATATAGTCTGCGTAAAAGAAATGTATGTGTGTTTGCATCTGGGTTATTTTTTAGCCCTTTTTTTGACCATGGTTAAAACATTGCAGGATGTGATCGCTTTATGGCCTTAGACGGTACAGACAGGTCAAACATTGTTTGAATGGATTGGTTGTGTATATTGGTCATCAATGTTTCAGATAACGTGGGAGTTTTACTTGTTGGAATATTTACCAATGTGTGACAGGAATATACACCTGAATGATTTTTTTCATTTATCATTAGGCTTAAGCAAATTCAATTTTGGAAATCACCATAGTAAAATTTATTTTCAGTTGAGTAGTTACAAACATCATCCATCATTTGTTCAAAATTATCAAACCAGCTATTGCTTTTCATCTGGGTTTCGATTACAAAAATCCTACTAGTACTGGTTTTTGATCCTTTCAGGACGTTCTTCTAGCCATATACATTCAATAGCCATAGTTATCAATAATGTTATCTGCTGTATAAGATACTGACTGAATGTATATAAGTTATTATCCTGTTTCTAATTTGGTTTTGGCATCTCAGGTCTGAAGAATTATTAGCTCGGGAACTGAAATTATATCATCTGCCTCATTACGTGACAAACTTGATTCGGAAGAAGCCAAATAATATGAAAGGAACTATTTACATGTGACAAAATGGAGGGCAAAAATCTGAAACTTTATTTAGCGAGACAAACACTTAAAAAGCCTACTTTGAATCCATATCAATTAGCCAACCATCGGAATTGGACACATTTGTCATAATGTATAGAATTAGTCAAAACAATGAAATATTCTTCACTACAACATAATTCTTATTCTGAATTGCAATCTAATAAAACAACGATTACAAAGTTGCGCTAATGGAGACTAATTATTAATGCAAAAATATTTCTGCACAACACTCGAGGCCTATTACACCACCAACAAGCTCAAAAACAAGAGCAGAAAGGCAAAATTTGTGGAATGAAAATTCCAATATTATTATGCGATGTTTATATAAGCAGAAGCGAATGCAAGCAAAATCTTGAAGTGATGCAAAATCCAGCCACAGACTTAGAGTCAGTCCAAAATACTGTTCAATTGTCCAGTCTCTCATCTCTCTCAAGAGTGAATAATCTTGCCTGACCTTATGTTTTTCATACAGAATAAAGCCCCTGTCCGAAGAACCAGGCGTGGCCAAATCATTCACTTCTTGACAGCTACAACTCTGTACACTCATAGGAAAACCGGCAAAATACCAACAACAGAAAACACTTTCAGGAGCTGGTTAAGTCAGAAAACACATTTACGGGTTATTTTCCAAGTGTTAAATTATCAGCATGCGCATAGTAATAGTTTCATCTATATCATCAAAATACAATATATTACTTACGTGTTCATTTTGTACATACCAAACACACAGGCTACGTTTATATTCACATGCAGTTCACATTCTATATGCCATCATTGGGATGCTACAATTAATAAGATGGTGACGCACTATTGGCCAGCAGGATTAGGTGAAGAGCCAGCTGCGATTGTCAGCCCCCCCATACCATGAGGGTAAAACCTGGGGCTAAGGGTTGTATGGGGATTTGCCTGTTTAAGGCAAAGTCTCTACCAAGGAATAACCGTAAGGGGGTTAGGTTAAGCAGCTGAAATTGGGTAGGAAGTGTTAGGGTCATGTAATTTGGGCTTAGGCTGTAATAGGGGGGTGGTAGTTGAGGAGGGGGGGGCAGTGATTGAGCATAAACGAAGGTCATGTCACTGTCAACCTGGGTCTGAAGCTTACAGCACCTGCAGATCACATCGCACCGTACTTCCTCAAATCCATTCTCCAGTGGTCTGGACACAGGAGATGGATCCTGAAAACAGTGGTCCATCATATCCCCAACAGAGAACGGCTGTTACCGGGAGGGCAAAGAGGGGAAAATCTTGTACAGGATGACATGGGTGGAACATTTAAGTTTTGGAGGCACCGTCTTTCTGGGTTATCACCCCCATGCCAATGCTGTGCTGACGCTTTTACATCTCTTGTGTTGGATACAACACGAACGATTACGGGGCTCACCAGCTTGCTCTCCAAGAGCGTTCTCTTTGTTTGCTGGGCCGTAAACGTTCATTGCATGTGGCAGGGGAAGGTATCTGTTTAAAACGGACTTGCAAGTCGAGCTGTTACCTTTTACAATGGGGTGAATTACATCATTGTACAGAGCCTGCATGTCGTGGGCCACCATTTGGGGTGGTAAAAGGTTCTATAGATGATCTAGCATATCAATGTGCATGTTTAGTACAGCTTCGTGAAGATTTCTATTTGATGGCAGCAATACAGTTATTGAGTTGGTGCCTTCCACGTACGCAGCTGGATGCACAGAGCTTAAATTGTGATTCAGGCATAGGGAAAGCACTCTTTACATGAAGAGATTGATTTCTTCCAAGTCTGGGTTGGGATGGGTCCACTAGAGCTGTCATTCACCCCCAAATGCACAATGACTGTGGCTGACTTGGGCTTGTGCGCTGTATCAGTGAGCCAGTGAATAAGTCTGGGGACAGTTAAGCCTAAAATGCAGGACTTTAAATAGAGGTATTAGCTTGTGTTTCTATCGTCTTGGATTAGATACTTAATTGATAGAATCACCAATGATGATGGAGGAAAGTTTATGCAGGAATTGTTAAATTCCTCAACACCTGTTCTGGGTTTATCTAACTTTTTCTGTGGGCAGTCGTTTACTGTCAAGACTAGTTACTTTCCTGGCTTTTTGAACAATAGACTCTGTGTTTGAAAATCTAGGAGTTTGACTGCTATGTTCCTGATCCTGGTCAAGAGTTGCAAGTACCCCAAATCTGTTTTCTACAGGTATACTGGCTACATCAACTTGAGTGCTTGGGTTTTGAGGTGGGGGGTTATCTTTAGCAGACTCTTCCCCACTGTTGCTTTCATGTCCAGACTGATCAAGCGAGTTGTTCTGTATTACTGACAGAGGTGGCAAAGGATCACCAGATGCCTGTTCCTCTGTAGCTGTACCACACACGATTTTGTCAGCGGCTGCCACTTTTATTTGGGTGTGCTTTTTGTTTTAACTGCCTTAATTCGGAGTGTACTGTCCCTAGAGATGTTTTTAGGGGGTGATTTTCCTTAATGAGACTGCCGATTGTTGCATCACATTTAGCCATGCTACATTGTACATTGTCAATGGCGGAAAGAACTGATTTAATCTTGAGGTCAATATGATGTTTTAGTTCCTTTTGATGGGAGCAGTTTGCAGTCTTCCAGACTAGTGGAAACTCAACATTTGCCGTTAGTTAATCTGTAAAAATGAAGGTCAAGTGATTCTTCAATGTCTGCTGTTTTTCCGTCAGTGTTTTGTTTACATGTTGTGAGGGCACTCGTTCGTCGTCGTAAACGTCTGGAGAGCTTCACCTGTTTAGGTGTGTGCTTCTCACTCTGTGCCCTGTGTGGTGTATTGGCACCAGGGGGGAGAAGAAGACGTTGTCTGCTAGGGCTGTGGGTTGGTTCATCATGTTTGTTGTTTTCATGTACCAACCTCTGGTTATCAGTGCGGGATAAAGTGCATTGCTTCTGTTCTGTTGATGAAAGGGGACACAAGAGGAAGTGTCTAGCATGTAGCCATGGAGGGACAATATCTGTTAGAGCTCCTATGCTGTAGTAGAAGGTGGAGGAGGAGGAAGTAACCGCTGTGAATCATTTAAGGGTGCAGTCAGTGGTAAACTGCTTCAGTCACAGTTCAGAAAAGGTTAGAGGAAGTGTGAGTAGTGCCTGTGTGTTGTAGTGCTGGGGGAATCAATCATTTTCACAACACTCCATCACAATATCTTTCAGTTCTTAACATTCATATTAGGGCCCAATTTCCCAATTTGTACTGGCCACTCCCTGACACAGTGAGTTCTTTTCCTTGACGAGTGAAGTACAGAGATAGAGTCTACACACTTTTCGTCAGTGTGAAACACAACGAAGCACTGACTTTGACAGGTGGGTGGTGTTGGTTCCTTGATCCACAGTGGAGAGACAGAGGATTATCTTTACTGTCATAGTCAGTTTTTTCTATTACAGTACAATCATTGTTATCTGCAGCGTAGCGATAAAATAGACTGTTTCTCCATGATATCAGTTCCTTTTCATCACATGTAACTTTTTTTTTGGTAAGACAGTCCAAGGTAGGCTGCAGTTTGCCTTTCTAAATTTTGAGAGTATCACACATCACACTTGTCTAAGTAAAACACCTTTTCTTTTGAACAGGTTGCGGTATAAAGTCATAAATTTATGGCCTGTCAGCTCGGACGTGGGTCAGGCAAGGGAGCTATACAGCAAACCATGACACACACTGTACCCAGCGTTTACTGCCTAGCAACGTCAACACAACACGAACACGATTGGGAGTCAGGGGAGTTAAGTCATGCTTACCACACACTGTACAATGTGTATCTATCTATCTATCTGTCCCGTAGTCTGCCGACCGTGGGGGCACCCTCAAAAAGACTCAACACCAGTTCCCTTCCCATTCTCTCCTGTTCTGCATTTCTCAGGGTTTTGTTGAGTTTCTAGGCTCTGTCCATTCGTGATGTTATCCTCCCAGCTCTTCCTTTGTTACCTCTCTTCTTCCTCTTGGACATGCCTTGCAAATCTGTCTTTGCATGTCCTTTTGGTCTCTGGTGACATGGCCATACCATTTTAGTTTACGCTTTTTTCACGATCGTTAGTAGGTTCTCATTGGATCCAATGTTTTCGCTGGATTCTGTTTTTGCACGCTTTCGTTGCTTATGTGTCTTTGTAGGAGATGCCAATGGAGTCTCCAAAAGATCTCATCTCACCGCCTGTACTTTCTCTCCAAATCTGCAAGTCAGAGGTTCATGATTCTACAGGCTTCATGAAATATGGGATATGACAAGGGAGCGCATTTAGTCTGATCTTGGAGATAAGTTTTGAGATATTTTTACTCTTCAGATGTGTGTTTAGTTTTGCAAAAAGCTGTTATTGCTGTCGCGGTCCTGCTACTACTCTGCTTGGATCCCTGGTCTGTTACAATGGCTCCCGAGGTACTTGAAGCTTTGAACTGTTTCCAGCTTCTGGTCATTAACCCTGATATTTGTGCTAATGCCGTTGGTGTTATGTAGTCATCAGTTTGGTCTTCTCCGCACTGATTTCCATGCCGTATGTTTTGGAGGCCTTATTCAAGTGTTCTGTTAGGTGGCAAGCTCTTTTTCTGATCTGCTATTCCATCAATTGTCATCTGCGAAGCGGAGGTTTGTGATCGTTCTGCCACCAATGCTGACTGATCCTTCATGATGTTCAGTGCATCAGCCATGATTCTCTCAAGGAAGATGTTGAAAAGAGTGGGTGAGAGTAGACAGCCCTGCCTTACTCCAACTGTTGTTCGAAAACCATTCTCCAATGTTGTTGTTGTAGTACACTGCACTGGTGGCCTCGCTGTACAGCTGTTTGATGACTCTGATCAGGTTTGCATTGATGCTGTACAAATTTATGGTTGCCACAAAGCTGCATGCACACCCTGTCAAATGCCTTCTTAAAATCGATAAATACGTGGTAAAGTCTTGTTGATGTTGAAGGTACCGCTCACATAGTATTCTGAGGTTGAATATCTGTTCGGTTGTGCTGCGCCCTGCTCTGAAACTGCTTGTTCCTCAGCAATGATGGTCTCTGCTTGTGGCTTCAGTCTATTCAATATTATCTGCAGCATGACCTTGCTTGGGTGGCATATGAGGCTGATTGTGCGGTAATTATGGCATTGTTGTAGATTTCCTTTCTTGGGGAGGGTGATGATGAGTGACTGTGTCCATGGTGTTGGCCATTTTCCTGTCTGCCAGATCTTGTTGCAGATTCTTAGTAGGGCGCTGATCATGGCTTCCCCTCTAGATTGGACCAACTCAGCTGGAATGTTGTCAGCCCCTGCTGACTTTCCCTTTTTCAGCGATCTGACTGCTGTTTCCACTTCTTCTCGGAGGATAGGGTGACTGTCTGTGTCTTTGCTTTCGGGTACATTAAGGACTTCTGGATCTCCTGCGGTTCTATAGTTATACAGGTCGGAGCAATATTCTGTCTATCTGTTCAGAATATCCTGGTCGTCAGTGAGACACTTCCCATTTTTGTTTTGGATTGTTAAACCTTTTCTCTGTTTTGTGCTAGTCAGGTCTTTCACCAGCTGATGTGCTTTCTTGCTATTGTTTTTCTTGATGTTCTCTTCAATGTCTTGGCACTGTTCACCGATCCATTTCTCTTTTGCCTCCGTCATGGACTTCCTGATTCTTTTGTTGACTGCCCTATATTGTTCTGCTCTTTCTTTTGTTTCATTTTTCTTTTTCTTCAACTCTCTACGCTTGTCGCATAGTTGTAGGATGTTAGGTGTGACCCATGGTTTTTTGACTGGTCGGTGTTTGACAAGAAGCTCGCTTGCTGTTTCAGTCACTGCTGTATTGAAACTATTCGTCAGTGTATCTATGTCTGAGTCTATCACAGTGAGTGCTGCAAACTTTCCACCTATCCTTGCTTGAAAAATTTCTAATACCTCTGGGTCCTTCAGCTTCTCGAGGTCAAATTTGATCCTGATGTTGTTCCGCTTGTGGATTTTCTTTAGAAGTAATCGGAAAGTCATCATCACAAGATCATGATCACTCCCTATGTCTGCTCCTGGAAAACTTCGTGTCTGTGCGATGTTAACGCTAGACTGAAACCGTCTTTTCACCATGATGTAATCTATTTGGTTGTGGTGTTCTCCATTTGGGCTATGCCATGTCCATTTTCTGGATTTCTTGTGTGGGCCAAGTGTATTCACTAGCTGGAGGTACTTGTTACTGGCAAACTCCAGGAGTCTCAAGCCTCTTTCATTTGATTGGTTATTACAATGTGGCCCACAAACGCCCTCCCAATCTTTCCATGCATCTTCTCCTACCTTGGCGTTCCAGTCACCTTGCACAACGAGGATGTCTTCTTGGGAGTTTGATTCAGAACCTCTTGTAGCTGGTCATAAAATTCTTCTATGGCTTCATCTGTGCAGTCTGATGTAGGGGCGTATGCCTGTACTACAGTTATGTTAAAGGGGGTTGCTCTCAGGCGGATGGTAATAAGTCTGCTGGATACAGGCTGACAGCTCATGACGGTGTTCACGGTGTCTTTGTGAACGAGAAACCCCACGCCATGTTCATGTTTATCCTGTTTTCCACTGTAGTATAATTTGTGGTCTTCCTGGGTCGTTGTTTCTCCCATGATTTTCCACCTTACTTCGCAGAGCCCAAGGATGTGCCATTGATATCTGGACATCTCATGTGTCAGTTCTTCCACTTTGCCTGCAGCTCTTAGTGTCCGGACATTCCATGTGCCAATGATGGTGTTGTTTCTGGCACGAATTTTGCTGTGTTTTACATCAGTAGCATACTTTCGACCTCTGTCCTGATGAGCAACAGAAGGCGCGGTCCTTGGTAACCCGGGCGACGACCGATCCGGTATGAAAATGTCTATGTCTGTCCAACTATACCACTGTAATGTCTGTCTAGTTATACCACTGTAATTTCTGTCCAACTATACCACTGTAATGTCTGTCCAGTTATACCACTGTAATGTCTGTCCAGTTATATAACTGTAATGTCTGTCCAACTATACCACTGTAATGTCTGTCTAGTTATACCACTGTAATGTCTGTCTAGTTATACCACTGTAATGTCTGTCCAACTATACCACTGTAATGTCTGTCCAGTTATACCACTGTAATGTCTGTCCAGTTATATAACTGTAATGTCTGTCCAACTATACCACTGTAATGTCTGTCTAGTTATACCACTGTAATGTCTGTCTAGTTATGCCACTGTAATGTCTGTCCAGTTATACCACTGCAATGTCTGTCCAACTATGCCACTGTAATGTCTGTCCTACTATACCACTGTAATGTCTGTCCATTTATACCACTGTAATGTCTGTCCAACTATACCACTGTAATGTCTGTCCAGTTATACCACTGTAATGTCTGTCTAACTATACCACTGTAATGTCTGTTCAACTATACCACTGTAATGTCTGTCTAGTTATACCACTGTAATTCTGTCCAACTATACCACTGTAATGTCTGTCTAGTTATATCAATGTAATGTCTGTCTAGTTATACCACTGTAATGTCTGTCTAGTTATACCACTGTAATGTCTGTCTAACTATACCACTGTAATGTCTGTCCAGTTATACCACTGTAATGTCTGTCCAGTTATACCACTGTAATATCTGTCCAGTTATACCACTGTAATGTCTGTCCAGTTATATCAATGTAATGTATGTCTAGTTATACCACTGTAATGTTTGTCTATTTATACCACTATAGTGTCTATCTAGTTATACCACTGTTATGTCTGTCCAGTTATACCACTGTGTCCAACTATACCACTGTAATGTCTGTCCAGTTATACCACTGTAATGTCTGTCCAACTATACCACTGTAATGTCTGTCTAGTTATACCACTGTAATGTCTGTCCAACTATACCACTGTAATGTCTGTCCAGTTATACCACTGGAATGTCTGTCTAGTTATACCACTGTAGTGTCTGTCTAGTTATATCAATGTAATGTCTGTCTAGTTATACCACTGTAGTGTCTGTCTAGTTATACCACTGTAATGTCTGTCTATTTATACCACTGTAATGTCTGTCCAACTATACCACTGTAATGTCTGTCCAGTTATACCACTGGAATGTCTGTCTAGTTATACCACTGTAATGTCTGTCCAGTTCTACCACTGTAGTGTTTGTCCAGTTATACCACTGTAATGTCTGTCCAACTATACCACTGTAATGTCTGTCCAACTATGCCACTGTAATGTCTGTCCAACTATACCACTGTAATGTTTGTACAGTTATACCACTGTAATGTCTGTCCAACTATTCCACTGTAATGTTTGTACAGTTATACCACGGTGGTGTCAGTATAGTTGTACCATGATCATGTCTCTACAAAACATACCACTGTCGTGTATCGCAGGTCTGCCCTCTATACATGTTGTGGCTTGTTTATATTCAAGAAAGATAATAATATAATAATAATAATAATAATAATAATAATAATAATAATAATAATAATAATAATAATAATAATAATAATAATAATGTATGGAATTTATATAGCGCTGAATCTTGTAAAGTAAACAAATCAAAGCGCTTGCATCAAATCATTCACACGCATGCATCATCCACAAATGTCAAGATAAACAAATATCAAATTTATATAAACAGCACACTAAGGTGGGGGTGGAGGTGAAGGCAGCTATTGAAAAGTAGGAACAGATAACAGGGGAAGATCTAAAGTAGAGTATAAGTGCGTTTTGAGGCTAGATTTGAAAGAAAAAAATGAAGGCTTTTGGCGAAGTGGAAGAGGTAGGTCGTTCCATGTGGAGGGACCGGAAACAGAGAAAGAGCGACGGCCAACAGTGGCTTGTTTAAATCTGGGTGTTCGAAAGCACAAAGTATCTGCGGCTGAACGAAGGAAACGGGATGGAGTGTACATGTGAAGACAGTTACAGAGATAAGAGGGTGCAGATTTGTAGAGACATTTGAAACAAAGGGTCTTAATCTTATACTTTGTTCTTTGTGAGACAGGCAGCCAGTGAAGAGATCGCAAAAGAGGAGTGATGTGTTCAGATTTTTTCTTTCTAAGGACCGGTCGAGCTGCAGAGTTTTGTATGCATTGAAGGGAGTGGATGGATGATGCCGGCAAACCAGCCAAGAGAGAATTACAGTTGTCCAGTCGAGAAAGAATGAGAGACGTGACAAGTTTGGATGCTCCTTCAGTAGACAGATACTTGCGAATTGCACTTATGCGCCGTAATTGATAGTAGCAGGACTGGCAGGTCTGGGTGATGAATGTTTTCATAGAGAGTGTGTTGTCAAGAACCACACCTAGATATTTCACAGAGCTGGACAAAGGAACTGATGTATTGCTGAATTCCACTGAAGTCGTTGTGATGGAGGAAAGTTTATGTTTGGTCCCATGAGCATGGCTTCCGTTTTATCGGCATTTAGCTGTAACTTATTTTGAGCCATCCAGTTTTGAATGTCTAGAAGGCAGTGGGCCATATTTGTCAGGAGGGAAGGCAAATTTTCAAGGGTATTGCTACATTGAAGCTGAGTGTCATCGGAATAGAAAAGATGATCAATATGATGGTGGTTTATTAGGTGTGAGAGTGGAGCCGTGTAGAGAGTGAAGAGAAAAGGACCCAGAACTGGTCCCTGTGGGACTCCACATTCCAATTTGCCAGGTTTTGATTGAATTTTGCTGACAATTACTTTCTGGTATTGGTTTGCGAGGTATGAACTAAACCAGGTGAGGGCAGTGGTATTAATACCAAACATATTCTGGAGGCGAGAAAGAAGAATTGAGTGATGTATAGTGTCAAAGGCAGCAGATAGGTCGAGCAGAGTGAGGACGAAGATTTTCCCTGCATCAGCAGCGAGAAGAAGCGTATCTTAAGTGTGGACTAGGGTGGTTTCAATGCTGTGTTGGCGCGATAGGCAGATTGAAAAGGGGGAAGGAGATTATTGGAATGAAGGTGGTTGTTGAGTTGTTTTAAAACTTTTTCAAGTACTTTGGAGATGAAAGGCAAGTTAGAGACAGGTCTGTAATTCTTTAAAATGTTGGGATCAAGGTCATGCACTTTTTAGTAGAGGTGTGACTATTGCGGTTTTGAGAGCTGATGGAAAATTTCCTGACAGAAGAGATGAGTTTACTATTTCGGTGACAGAGGGTACAAATTGTGGAAGGCATTGTGGGAAGACAGAGGAGCATCGCATGATTTAATCGTAATTTCTTTCAGAATTGTTGTGATTTCGCTTTCGCTTGTGGGATGAAAGAAAAAGAGAGGAGTGCCAGTGAACTGGGGATCAGAAGGTGCAGGCTGGAAACAGTCTGATCCAGTCTGGAACGAATGTTTCGGACTTTACCTGAAAAGTAGGAAGAAAAGATGGAGGGAAGTTCAGACAGGCTGTGGGTGGTAGGCAGAGGGCTTGTTTTTGCAGATCCAAGAAGATTTGAGGTGAGGGTGAACAGAGATTTTATGGATTTAGCGCAGAGAACTTGGGATGAGTAATAATTTGACTTTGCTGAATGGATTAAAAATTTGACTTTGTTTGTTTTCGGAAAAGCTGTTTATTGATTTCAGTTTTTGATTTCTGCCACTGCCGTTCTAGACGCCGACGTTTGCGTTTCGCCATCAAAATACCATTAGTGTGCCATGGCACACAGGGCCTGTCAGGCTGGAGATGGTCAGTTGGAGGTGCATGCTCGTCAAGCAATTGGCGGAGGGCAGTGTTATAGTGTTCTGAGAGGTCAGTGTCGTCAGACGTTTGGAATGGCGTTCCATAGCTTGTGAAGAAGGTTTGAAACGTTAATGGCCTTAAGATTGCGGCAGGTTAACATATTCTTTTTCTTACAGTTTTGTCATGTTAAGGAAGAAAAGAATTGCGGAATGATCAGAATGCAGTTCATCAGTGAGGAGACAGATGTAACAAGGTTAACAGAAGATTGGTGATCAGCAGTCTAAAATATGACCGGATCTGTGTGTTGGTTCACTTACCAGTTGAGAAAGAGACTGATTTGACAGAGAAAGAGAAAGACGTTTGACATCAGGAGAAGACTGGTTGTCAAAAGGAAGTTGAAGTCACGAAATTATGAGCTTAGTGAGGGAGAGGCTTAGTGGTCAAGGAGTGACTGAAATTCTTGATGAAAAAGAGAAGCTGTCGGATTGTTCTTACGGTTAGGAGGTGGACGGTAGAGGCAACAGAAAGTAATAGCATGGCCAGGTAGGTTAAGGTTGAGTTGGCAAACTTCAAAGGGTTCATGTGAAAAAGGAAGGTTTTGATTGAAAGAAGGAGCTTGTTGCAACATGTCTTTATAAATGATGGAAATGCCACCTCCACGGGAGTGTAGCCAGGTGGTCTTAGTTGTTTTTGGTTCGTGTCCATGTGGTTTAAGCCAGGTTTCAGTAAGAAAGGTTAAATCAATGTCTTTTTCGGAGATGAAATCAGAAATAAAATCAGCTTTACCATCAGGACAGACAGACTGCACATTGAACAAAGAAATGTGAAGGAGATCTGACAGCGGCGGAGGGGTTGAAGAAGAAAGTGGTGAGTTGGGGAAGCAATCAGAGGAAGAGGGTGAAGGCGATGGTAGCGATGTGGATACCGGAAGAGCAGACAAGAGTTAGGATGGTGAGTCAGAAGTAGATGTAGAAAGAACTGTGTTAATTCCACAGAACTAACAGTCACCCCTTGATGCTGACTTGTCAACTTCCTCAAACTCGTTCTGGCGTGAAGACTGAAGAATCGGTTTTGTCCGTCACTCGTGGCTTGGAAGGCTGACGGTCCTGCGCTTCCTCGTGCAGACGTCTCACTGGCCAGCTGAACCTATGGCCGCTTTACCTGTCCACTGAGCTCAGCAGTCAGCACTTCATCACATCCCTTCCCTCCCCAGAGAAATGGAAACATAATATCAACTAACAAGCGTTTACGGCTTGCTCACACGAAGAGTTAAACATTGTATTCCCAGGCGTATAAAACACAGTTTTAAAAGACATCAATAATTCACAGCAGCTCATTGCATACTCCCCTAGCGTACAGTGGGAGATCTGATTACCTCACACTTTGACCTCCACACAGATCCATGCTGCTACTCCACAAACCTAGCCCTCTCCATTGAGACTCTGCTTCCGTTAAAAAAACAACACACATGCCAGCGAGAATGACCGCATCTTTGTTTTTCACGTGTTAACTCCTTTCGATGAGGCCACAGGCCATATAAAAGCAGACTTGTGTCAGGCATTGAGTGTACACCTTGGAAAGACGTGGCAGGGTGGTTAAGACGTTTGCCTGCCAACAAGTCAACCGTGAGGTTCTGGGTTCGATTCTCAGCCTCGCCCTTTCTTCCCAGTTTGACAAAATATCGAGCTGAATGTCAAAGTCCTTCGGATGAGACTATAAACCGAGGCCCCGTGTGCGAACGCATGCTGAACATCTTGCGCGCACGTTAAATCCTGTTCCGCTTTTCGAAAGAGTAGGCCATTGTGTGCCGGTGGGAACAGATGACAAAATTTACAAAAAACCGCATACACCCGGGGACTGGATGTAAAAAAGCACATGGGTGCTTATTCCATTATCCTTTTAAAAAAATCTGAGCGCTTTGATTTGTTGCTTGACATGATTCAGCTCTATATAAATTCCATACAATATTATTATTATTATTATTATTATTATTATTATTATTATTATTATTATTATTATTACACTTTCACTTTTTGTCAGGTGAGACTGACATGGTCTGACACCAGTTTTCCTGTGAGACTATTTTGCCTGGTAGAGCCATTTCCAGCGGAGAGAGGCCTGGCTGCTTGTTTGACTCCAGTATTCCCTGGCACCTGTCTGGTGCTGCTGAGCCCTCTGGCTGACAGAGAGAGGCTGCTGCTGCTGATGATGTGCAGGTGTTGTGGCTGACAGACAGGTGCTGTGAAGATGAAGACATGGCTGATATTGTGCAGGTGTTGTGGCTGACAGACAGGTGCTGTGAAGATGAAGACATGGCTGATATTGTGCAGGTGTTGTGGCTGACAGACAGGTGCTGTGAAGATGAAGACATGGCTGATATTGTGCAGGTGTTGTGGCTGACAGACAGGTGCTGTGAAGATGAAGACATGGCTGATATTGTGCAGGTGTTGTGGCTGACAGACAGGTGCTGTGAAGATGAAGACATGGCTGATATTGTTCAGGTGTTGTGGCTGACATAGGCCTGTTGATGTGCAGGCACTACTGATGCAGTCAAGGGTTGTGGTCAGGGTCTAGGTCAACAGACTTGGTACTTTGAGGTCAACACGGAGAGTCTCTTATTCTGATACCTTTGCTTTTTCGTGTTGAGCAGCTGAGTCATCGACAGCACAACTGCTGCTGCTGCTGCTGCTGCTTCTGTTTCTGCTGCTGCTGCTGCTGCTACTACTACTACTACTACTACTACTACTACTACTACTACTACACGTACGCACACACATAATGTGCAAGCTTGGACTAGAGCAAGGAAGGGGCGCTGCAGCGAAAGAGAAGAAAGGGAAGAGAAGAGTCAGGGTTTGAGCAGAGAATCAGGTCAGCTGGCTGCCAGAGAGTGTTGAGCTGAGTCTGGTTTATTGCATGTGGAGGTGGCACTACTTCAGCGGTTAACAGACTCCGTCCAGAAAAAGGAATAGGGAGAGTTTATTTCAAAGCAGAATGGACAGCCTTCAGCGATGTGTATTGTCAGTGCTCTCTACCTACCTCTCCCACCCTCGCGGTTTTCATGTTGCAGGTTGTTGTCAGCGTGGTTAGCTTCAAAACGGCTGTAGTAGAGTGCAGCAGTTTTCTAATAATGGTAGTCGTTTTGCTTCGAGACGACACAGTGAGGTTTTGTACTATGAACCGTTCTTTGGTAAAGGAAATAATACTACTCTGTCTGCTTGTCTCTGTCTGTCTGTCTGTCTGTCTGTCACTGTCGTCCTCCGTCTCCGTTTTCAATCTACCATCTAGAAATACAAATTTGACTTTGACTTTGACTGCTAGTAGCTTGCTAATGGCCACGTCTGCTTCCCCCTGCGTCGTTTGCGCCACTGCTCCTTTTGACCCTCTCCTCTGTCACCTTGACATGACTATAGCAGGCAGTAGTAGTAGAAGTAGTATTATTAGTAGAAGTAGTAGTAGTAGTAGTAGTAGTAGCAGCACCAGCAGCAGCAGCAGCAGCAGCAACAGTAGCAGTAGCAGCAGTAGTAGTAGTAGTAGCAGCAGCAGCAGTAGTAGTAGTAGTAGTGGTAGTATCAGCAGCAGCAGCAGCAGTAGTAGTAGTAGTAGTAGTAGTAGTAGTAGTAGTAGTAGTAGTCGTAGTGGTAGTAGTAGTAGCAGCAGCAGCAGCAGCAGCAGCAGCAGCAGCAGTAGTAGTAGTAGTAGTAGTAGTAGTAGTAGTAGTAGTAGTAGTAGTAGCAGCAGCAGCAGCAGTAGTAGTAGTAGTAGTAGTAGTAGTAGTAGTAGTAGTAGTAGTAGTAGTAGTAGTAGGAGTAGTAGTAGTCGTAGTGGTAGTAGTAGTAGCAGCAGCAGCAGCAGCAGTAGTAGTAGTAGTAGTATTAGTAGTAGTAGTAGTAGTAGCAGCAGCAGCAGCAGCAGCAGCAGCAGCAGCAGTAGTAGCAGCAGCAGCAGCAGCAGCAGCAGCAGCAGCAGCAGCAGCAGCAGCAGCAGCAGCAGCAGCAGCAGCAGTAGTAGTAGTAGTAGTAGTAGTAGTAGTAGCAGCAGCAGCAGTAGTAGTAGTAGTAGTGGTAGTATCAGCAGCAGCAGCAGTAGTAGTAGTAGTAGTAGTAGTAGTAGTAGTAGTCGTCGTAGTGGTAGTAGTAGTAGCAGCAGCAGCAGCAGCAGCAGCAGCAGCAGCAGCAGCAGCAGCAGCAGCAGCAGCAGCAGTAGTAGTAGTAGTAGTAGTAGTAGTAGTAGTAGTAGTAGTAGTAGTAGTGGTAGTAGTAGTAGTAGCAGCAGCAGCAGTAGTAGTAGTAGTAGTAGTAGTAGTGGTGGTAGTATCAGCAGCAGTAGTAGTAGTAGTAGTAGTAGTAGTAGTAGTAGTAGTAGTTGTAGTAGTAGTAGTAGTAGTAGGAGTAGTAATAGTCGTAGTGGTAGTAGTAGTAGCAGCAGCAGCAGCAGCAGTAGTAGTAGTAGTAGCAGCAGCAGCAGCAGCAGCAGCAGCAGCAGCAGCAGCAGCAGCAGTAGCAGTAGTAGTAGTAGTAGTAGTAGTAGTAGTAGTAGTAGTAGTAGTAGTAGTAGTGGTTGTCAGGTCAGGGTGCTTCTCCTACTACTGGTAACCGTGTAAACCAGTACTACCTGTTCCATGTGGGGGAGCCAACCCCGACCCAAAAAAACAGTCAGGAGAGGGATGGGCTCCACTTGGCTGTACTTCTAGTTGCATACCACAATGGCAGTTGGGAAAGGAGGGCTTGCCTACCTCAGGTATGCAAAGTCTGGACACCGGCGGACGCTGCGGAGGAAACCTAAATGGTTTAACGGAGAGAAAGGCGGTTACAGCTCTGCGCTGTGGAGCGCACAGGGCAAGTTGAGGCACTAAAGATAACTTGGCCATCCACTGCATCCGGTTCCATCACCAGTCGTCTTGAGTCATTCTTGCCACTGGACATAGGTGGTCTCGGACGAGAGAGTGAGTTCGACGTCGCGCAACTCTTCTTCACTTAAAACAAAGTCATCGCCCAAATCATCATTCATCCATCATCCATCATCAAAAGCCCTGTGGCGACAGGCAAGCGGCGAAGCGACAGGTGTGGGTACACTGGCAGTCGTAGTTGCAACCCTGCACACAAGCGGCTCAGGCTATCAGGGTCGCTACCTACTGAATGGAGCAGCGGTAGGTTTCGGCAGCCGTCTGAGCGACTGAGCAGCCCTCTTCAGGAATGCACTGCTCACCTCCTTAGCATGAGGAAGGGGCTAGAAAAGGTGCCCTAAACATTGCCTGCTCCACATCACCCTGGCTAGCTTACCGCGGCTGGCGGGGACCCTGCTCATGCGGTCGAATCATAGTGGAAAAATCAAGAAAAAAGAATAGGATACAGTGTCTGAACCTTGCTAGTTGGAATGTGCGAACACTTCTCGACAGGAACGAGAGCACAAGACCCCAGAGACGAACCGCACTTATCGCAAGGGAACTCGCCAGATACAACATCGACATCGCTGCCCTTAGTGAGACCAGGCTAGCAGGCGAGGGCGAACTATGCGAACGAGGCACAGGCTACACCTTCTTTTGGAGTGGACGTGGGCCTGAAGAGAGACGTGAGGCTGGAGTTGGCTTTGCAGAAAAACAACGCTTGTTGGCAAGCTGGCTGGACCCCAAAAGGAATAAATGATAGACTTATGACGATGAGACTCCCCTTATCTCATGGGAAGAATTTTGCTACCCTTGTCAGTGCTTATGCTCCCACCATGACAAATCCAGAGGACATCAAGGACAAGTTTTATGAAGACTTGAATGCTGTTATTGCCTCTGTTCCCAACGCAGACAAGCTCATCATCCTTGGTGACTTCAATGCGAGAGTAGGCTGTGAAAGTACCGCGTGGGAAGGTGTGATTGGAAAGCATGGAGTTGGCAACTGCAACGGCAACGGCCTACTGCTCCTCAAGACTTGCGTGGAGCATGACCTACTGATCACAAACACGACTTTCAACCTCCCTACACGTAACAGGACATCATGGATGCATCCCCGCTCCAGGCACTGGCATCTTATTGACTATGGCATCACCAGGAAGAGGGACAGGCAGGATGTTCGTGTCACAAAGGCCATGTGTGGAGCAGAATGCTGGACAGACCACCGTCTCATCGTCTCAAAGCTCAGGATGCGTGTCAAGCCCAGAAGACGGCCACAAGGTGTGAAAGCACCTAAACGCCTGAATGTCAACAAGATGAAGAACGACACAGTCAAGCAGTCTCTTGCTGCCGCCTTGGAGGAACGCCTAGAGCCCATTCTGTTGGATAGCCAAAACGTGGAATCAGCATGGGGAACACTCCGTGAGATCGTGTATAACACAGCTATGGAGTGCCTCGGCCCTACTTCCAGGCGACACAGGGACTGGTTTGATGAGAACTGTGAAGAGATCACACAGTCATTGGAAGACAAGCGCTGTGCCTATACAGCCCACCTTGATGACCCAACATCAACAGCAAAGAAAGATGCTCTGAGGAACAAGCATAGCACCATCCAGCTAAAGCTGCGTCAGATGCAAGACTCATGGATCAGCAATAAAGCAGATGAGATCCAAGGATATGCTGACAGAAATGACATGAAGAACTTATATGATGGACTCAAAGAGATTTATGGTCCCACCACATCAAGATCATCACCACCTCTCCTCAGTGTAGATGGGTCTACTCTCATCACTGACAAAGACAAGATCCTTGAGAGATGGGCTGAACATTTTGACAATGTTCTAAACCGTCCTTCCACCATCAACAACGAAGCTATTAACCGCCTCCCACAAGTTCCAGTCGACGAGACGATGAGTGCCATACCAACCTTTGAGGTGATCCAGAAAGCAATTCGCCTGTTGTCCAGTGGTAAAGCACCTGGCGCAGACTCAATCCCAGCTGAGATCTACAAAGGGGGTGGCAGAGCACTGACTGAAAAACTTCATGAGCTCTTCCAAGTCGTATGGCAGCATGAGACACTTCCGCAAAACTTCAAAAATGCCTCCATCATACATCTATACAAGAACAAAGGAAACCACCAGGCCTGTGACAACCACCGAGGAATATCCCTGCTGTCCATCGCAGGCAAGGTCCTGGCCAGAGTACTGCTGAACTGGCTCATAGTCCACCTTGAGCAAGACCTTCTTCCAGAGAGTCGAAAGATCGCGGGACTATCGACATGGTGTTTGCTGCCAGGCAGCTCCAAGAGAAGTGTCAGGAACAAAACACTGACCTCTACTCCACCTTTGTTGATCTGACCAAGGCCTTTGATACTGTTAGCAGAGCGGGTCTATGGAGAATCATGGCGAAGTACGGCTGCCCAAGAAAATTCATCGCCATCGTACGTCAGCTCCATGATGGTATGCTGGCCAGAGTACAAGACAACGGAGAGGCTTCTGAACCCTTTCCAGTCACCAACGGAGTGAAGCAGGGCTTTGTTCTTGCTCCCACCCTGTTCAGCCTCATGGTTTTGGCAATGCTGTCAGATGCGTTCAGAGATTCGGATGTTGGTGTCAGCATCAGGTATAGGTATGATGGATTACTCTTCAATCTCAGAAGGCTTCTGAAGCCGACATGCAAGACTGAGGTAATGCACCAACCAGCCCCAGGGAAACCCTACGTTGAACCAAACATCTCCGTAAATGGACATAGACTCGAAGCAGTGGACAAATTTACTTATCTTGGCAGTACCCTCTCTCGAACAATAGCCATTGATGATGAGGTCAACACCAGACTCGCCAAAGCAAGCGCTGCCTTTGGCAGACTTCGAAAGAATGTGTGGGACAGGAGAGGCATCTCAACAGAATCCAAGATCAAGGTCTACAAAGCGGTAGTGCTCACCACTTTGCTCTATGGCTCAGAGTTATGGACAGTCTACCAACGCCATGCTAAAAAGCTGAACCACTTCCACACCACCTGTTTGAGAAAACTGTTTGGCATCAAGTGGCAGGACAAGATCCCAGACACTGAGGTGCTCACTAGAGCAAACCTTTCCAGCATCCACACCATCCTGATGCAGACCCAGCTTTGCTGGGCAGGCCATGTAGTTCGCATGCCAGACCATCGGCTCTCCAAGAAACTTCTGTTTGGCGAACTTCAGAATGGAAAGCGCTCCCAGGAGGCCAGAAGAAACGCTTCAATGACACTCTGAAAGCCTCACTGAAAACCTTCAACATTGAGATAAACTCATGGGAGCAGGCAGCAATGGAGAGGCTACAGTGGCGAGCAGCTGTACGCAGTGGCGCCAAGGCCCACGAAGCAGAATTGCGACAGCTGAGCAACGCAGGCAAGACAGGAAAGATAGAGCCTCCAAGTCTCCAAAAGCAGCCACTATACCCTGTCCATACTGCTCAAGAACTTTTCAAGCACGGATTGGCCAAATAAGTCATCTTCGCACCCACAGAAATGGACCCTCGCAATCCCAGGATGAATAGATGGTCATCATCGATCCCGATGGAGAAGAAGTAGAAGTAGTAGTAGTCGAAGTAGTAGTAGTAGTAGTAGTAGTAGTAGTAGTAGTAGTAGTAGTAGTAGTAGTAGTAGTAGTAGTAGTAGTAGTAGTAGTAGTAGCAGCAGCAGCAGTAGTAGTAGTAGTAGTAGTGGTAGTCGTAGTAGTAGTAGTAGTAGTAGTAGTAGTAGTAGTAGTAGTAGCGGCAGTAGTGGCAGTAGTAGTAGTAGTGGCAGTAGTAGTAGTAGTAGTAGTAGTAGTAGTAGTAGTAGTAGTAGTAGTAGTAGTAGTAGTAGTAGTAGTAGTAGTAGTAGTAGCAGCGGAAGTAATAATAATAATAAATGGAACTTATATAGCGCTATATCTTGCAAAGACAAATCAAAGCGCATGCATTCAACCTAATCTTACACAGTCATGCAATCAATGATAAATAATCAATAGTTTAAACAAACAGATATTTTCAAACATGGTGCGCTGCAGACAAAATCTATTAAATAAAATGTAAATAGTCAAATGTTTTTCAAAAGCACACACACACACACACAGGTCGTATACTTTAGCAGGGTGATAGGGCATGGGTTAGTGAAAGTGGGATAGCTCTGATATGAAACAGGAGGGGGGAATCTTAGGTTTGAAAAAAATATGTCTTGAGGCTGGATTTAAAAGTGTCATAACTAGATTTCTGGCGAAGAGAGAGAGGGAGCTCATTCCAGGTCGATGGACCCGAAACAAAGAAAGAGCGGCGGCCAACAGTGGATTGGCTGAATCTAGGTATTCGTAGGCACAAGGTATCTGCAGTATAGCGGAGGGAACGTGAAGGAGTGTACAGGTAAAGACATTCACAGAGGTAGGAGGGTGCAGTTTTGTGGAGACATTTGTAACATAGGGTACTGATCTTATCATTTACTCTCTGTGGCACAGGCAGCCAGTGGAGAGATTGCCAGAGAGGGGTAGTGTGCTCAGATTTTTTCTTTCTGACAACTAGTCGAGCTGCGGAGTTTTGTATACGTTGAAGGGAGTGGATAGATGATGCTGGCAGACCAGACAAAAGAGAATTGCAATAGTCCAGACGTGAAAGAATGAGAGAAGTGACAAGTTTGGCTGTTGCATCGGTGGACAGGTACTTCCGAATAGCACTAATACGCCGTAATTGATAGTAGCACGATTGACAGGTTTGGGTGATGAGTTTTTTCATAGAGAGTGTGTTGTTGATAACGACACCTAGATACTTCACAGCAGTGGATAGAGGGACTGATGTATTGACGAGTTCTTTTGAAGCTGTTGTAATGGAAGAGAGTTTGTGTTTGGTCCCTACGAGCATGGCTTCGGTTTTATCTGCATTTAGCTGTAATTTGTTCTGTGTCATCCAGTTTTGAATATCTTCAAAGCAGCGGGCCATATTTGTCAGGAGAGAAGGCAGAGTTTCAGGAGTAACACTGCTTTGAATCTGAGAGTCATCTGCGTAAAAATCATGGTTTATTTGATGACGGTTTTAAATGTGACAGTGGGGCAGTGTAAAGAGTGAAAAGAACAGGGCCTATAACTGATCCCTGTGGGACTCCGCATTCCAGTTTGGCAGGTATTGATTGAATCTTGTTTACTGCAACTGTCTGGAATTGGTCAATAAGGTATGAATTAAACCAGGTGAGGGCTGTGCCAGTAACACCGAACTTTTTTGAAGACGGGAGAGAAGGATTGAGTGGTCTATAGTATCAAGGGCTGCTGATAAGTCGAGTAGAGTAAGAAGGGAGATTTTTCCTGAGTCAGAAGCGAGTAGAAGCGTGTTTAAAGTGTGTACTAGGGTGGTTTCAGTGCTGTGGTTGACGCAATAGGCAGACTGAAAGTCAGGAAGAAGATTGTTGGAGAGAAGGTGGTCGTTGAGCTGTTTGAGAACTACCTTTTCAAGGACTTTAGAAATAAAAGGTAGATTGGAAACAGGTCTACATTTCTTCAGAATGTTAGGGTCAAGGTCATGCTTTTTGAGTAGAGGTGTGACTATAGCAGTTTTGAGAGCTGATGGAACATTTCCTGAAACAAGAGATGAGTTTACTATGTTCGTGATAGCGAGTATGAGTTGTGGTAGGCACTGTGTGAAAAGAGAAGCAGGTATGGGATCAGGATCACATGATTTTATAGTGATGAGCTTTCTGGGAGAGAGGCTGTAGTGATCTAGGAGTGACTGAAACTCTTGATGGAAAATGGAAGATGTCAGATTATTCTTACGGCTTGGAGGTGGACGGTAAAGACAGCAGAAAGTAATAGAGTGGCCAGGTGTGTTGAAGTTGAGTTCACAGACTTCGAAAATTAGGTAAAAAAAGGAAGGGGGAAAGGGGACAGAATGAAAGAGCGGTTCGAGTGATCTTTTTTAAACGATGGGCCCAATGCCCCCTCCCGGGGGGGTCGGGGAAGAAAAAGATTTTAAAACCCAGGGGTGTCGTTGTTTTATTTTCGGTTTGCCGTTGGTTTTACCAGGTTCTGTAAAAAATGTGGATCAATGTTTTTTCAGGATAAAAATCGAATAGATAGGGAGTAGTGGATTTAGTGGCAGTGTAGTAGTAGTAGTATTTGTAGTAGTAGTAGTGGGAGTTTTTGTGTAGTGTGTATTTAGTGTAGTATTTAAAATTCTTTCAAAAACAGCCCAAAAAAGAAAAAACTTAACCAAGCCAGACAGTACTACTCTGTAAGTTTCAATGAACCCCTGAAATCTTTTTTTTTCCCATCCCTCAACTCTTTGGATCGCAAAAAAAACCCCTTTCCCTACTTTTCACAGTCCTCTGAATTCCCGATATATTTTTTCGTTCTTTTCAGAAAAAGTCCGTAACATTCGCCCCAGTGGTCAGATCCCTTCCAACCTTACCCCCCGTCCGAAATTCCTGGCACTTTCCTTTCCTTTCAGCCAAAAAGCGGGGGAAAAATCAGAAAATTCAAAATGAAAATGCCAAAAAAATTGTGATCTTGACCTTGCCTGTTCTCTTTTCGCGTCCCTTCCGCAGTTTTATACCACTATCACAAAGATTGTAAATATCTCTTTTTCGGGAATTTTTCTCAAAATCAAAATGCAATAGTTCCCCTCTACTCAAAAAAGACGCCTTGACCAAACTACTAAAAAATTACAGATGTTTCTAATACCTTTCATCTAAAAAGCCCTTGAAAAAGTAGTTTTGAAAAAAATCAAACCCATCTTCATTAAAATAGTCCCCTTCCCGCATTGCGTCTCCCTTGCGTTAACCCAAACGGAAACCACCCTTTCCAACGTTAAACACGCTTCTAAACGCTTTGACTCAGGGAAAATCTCCCTTTCACTCTTCTCGATTTCTGCAGCATTTGAATATAGATCACTTGTTTCTCTCCATCCCCAAAAAAAATTTTGGTATAAAGGTGCGCCTTTCCCTGGTTTAGTTCATCCCTCCTGCCCGATTCCGACGTCACAGGAAAAAAATTTTAAATCAACCCTGCAAAATGGAATGTGGGTCCCACAAGGATCAGTTCTGGGCCCTGTTCTTTTCATCTTAACTTTTCCATTCATTAATAAAAAACCTCACCAGTTAACCATCATTTTCACGCTATGCCCTTCAGATTCAAAGATTGACACCCCTGAAAATTGCCTTTTCTTTGAAAAATTTATCCTTTCCTAAGACATTAAAAATGGATGATAAAAAAACAAGTTCAGTAAAGGGAGAAAAGTAAACCGATTATAGGGACCAAAAAAATCTCTTCGTCCAACAGATTCAATAAAATTTTGGGCAATAATCGTTCCCCTATCCATGCGTTTTAAATATCTAGGGGTTGTTATTGACTACACTTCTATGCAAAAATTCTCACCCCCCCTTGCCGTCTGTACTACAATTGCGGGGTTTTTTAAATGCTTCCGAAAGATCTGTCCCCTGTGCAACATCCCAAAATTGTACTCTCTTTTCTTTCCGTTGGATTGTAATTTTTTTTGGGGACTGCAGCATTTTTCATCCCCCAACGAAAACAAAATTGCGCTCATAGTTCAAAAAAAAAAAATTGAGCATTTTACTCCGCTCCTGCAATCTCCAACTGGGTTTCCTTACCACAGGAGTAAAGTACAAGATCAGTACCTTGTTTAAAATGTCTCCCAAAACGACCCCCCTATTTTTTATTTTATTTTTTTTTTACCACTTTTAAATCACGAGTTTCTCTGCGTGCAATTCGGCTGCTCTCCCCGGGGAGAGCGCGTCGCCAAAAGCGCGCCACCCTTTTTTTTTTTTCCTTTTTTTTTTTTTTTCTGAAAATGTTTTGTTTCCCCATAGAGTGTCTTTTTTTTAAGAATTTTGCCAGGGATCTCCCTTGTTGCGTGGGGTTTTTACGTGCGTTGAAAAATTTTTTGAAAAACCCGGGACCTCGGTTTATCGTCTCATCCGAAAGCTGCGCCAGACCACCCCTAGGTCTAAGGGTGGGGGAAATTTCGGGCCAAACGGGGTACGAACCCCGCACCACCCCCACCCGAAATTTTGCATTTAGTCAGGGGGCGTTACCTTAACCCCCGACCACTACTCTTTGAATGTTTACCCGTACCTCCTTTCGTTCCCTCCCCCTTTCGCAGCTACCCCGGGGTTTGAATACCCGATTCAGCTAATCCACTGTTGGACGTCGCTCTTTCTCTATTTCGCTCCTCAATTGAATGCCCCCTTCCCCTTTGTGAAAGCCTATTAGACGCTTTAAAACAGCCTAAAAACCACCTATTTCAAACCTAAGATTTTTCCCTCTTGTTTCATTCATATCTGCCCCCCGCCTTTAAAGCCAAAAATTTCCCTCACCCCGTGAAATGTACAAAATGTGTGTGTGTGTTGTGGTGTTTTTTTGTGTTGGTGTGGGTGTGTTGTGTGTGTGTGTGTGTGTGTGTGTGTGGTGTTTTTGTTTTGTGTAATTGAATTTTTTAGAATATTGTGAAACATTGTTTTGTTGTGTAGGCGGATTGAATGGAAGCGCTCTGATTTGTAATTGAAAAATATGAAAAGAAGAACAACAACAACAAAAATCAACAAAAAATCAACAACAACAAGAAAAAGAGGAAGGGCTACAGGACTTGAAAAAAAACGATTCTTTTTCCTTTTTTGCACGGTGATTTTATTTTCATCCCCCCCTCAATGGGAAAAAAATATAAAAAAAGGCGTGGATGTGTGAAAGTTTCAAAAAAGAACTACAAACGGGGAATAAAAACTGAAAGAGGGGAGAGGGGAGGGGTAGCTAGCAGAGGGTCAACCAAAGACCAAAGTATAAAAAAAGGGGCAGGGTGGGCATGTTTGCTTGTTTGTGCGCGCGCGCGCGCGGTGGGTGTGTTGTGTTTTTTGGTGTGTGGTAAAATTTAAAAAAATTGTTGTCATCTGGAAGTGGTCAGAATCGGGTATGACACTGCGTGCCAGAAAACCAAATGCCTGCCGACCAGCCCCCACCAGCGTGGAAGAGAGGGTTGAAGGATGAGTCCACGCCCCAATTGTTAAAAGACCGCCGCCGACACGCCCCGCCGTCACTCAGAAAAATGCCTTGGGTTAAAAATGACCCTTTTTGCGGAGAAGGGTTTGAGGAAAAACAGAACTAAAATATTTTGGGCCTAATTGGTCAAACTTTATGCCAAACGGTGTGCGGGCACCTTAGTTTCGTACCCAAAGGTGGGCGATGTCCAGGCTTTAGAATGCCCACAATGAATGAGGGGAGAATTGGTCTCAGCTGGCTTCCCGAAGCCCCATCTATCAAAAGGTGTTTGGGGAAAGGAGGAGGGGGGGGACAGGGCGGGGGAGATCGATGGAAAGGGAGAGCAATGACAGATGGCGTGGCGAGAGGAGGAAACAGATGAAACAGAAAAGGCGCGGTCGGGAAACAGAAGGGGTTTTGAAACGAAAGGGGTTGAAAAAGAAAGGGTTAGAAAAAGAAGGTGTTGAAACGAAGGGGGTTGAAAAAGAAGGTGTTAGAAACAGAAGGTGTTAGAAACAGAAGGTGTTAGAAACAGAAGGTGTTAGAAACAGAAGGTGTTAGAAACAGAAGGTGTTAGAAACAGAAGGTGTTAGAAACAGAAGGTGTTAGAAACAGAAGGTGTTAGAAACAGAAGGTGTTAGAAATAGAGATGTTAGAAACAGAAGGTGATAACCATTTTTTCCAGAGGGTAATGGATTAAGCATTACAAGCCTTTATATATCCAGTCCTCGAAAGAGAATAAAAATCATGAATGAAATAAGAGGTAAAAAATATACATATTGACATGAACATTCGTAGAAAACAATACTCATTCACGCACTCACCCACTCAAACAAACACATTCTCACATACACACACATACCAAAAGACAAGAAAAATATAGAAAGCATCACACAGAGAGAGAGAGAGAGAGAGAGAGAGAGAGAGAGAGAGAGAGAGAGAGAGAGAGAGAGAGAGAGAGAGAGAGAGAGAGAGAGAATATATATAAATGAAAACAATGAAGAACAAAATCAATAGAACTGCATACTAACAGAAACTGATGGGTCACCCGGGGAGACAAGTTTTGTAACTGAGACTACTAGCGGTTTGATCAAAACATTTGCGGTGAAAGCAGTGTGACATTTTCACGAGTCATCAGAAAATCATAAAACAGGATCTTAAATCTTGAAAACTTTGTTTCATTTTTTAGAAATGTTGGGAGGCTATTCCAAAACCAGTTCCCAGAATAGACTAGACCTGATTTAAACAGAGTAATTGTTGGCAAAGGAAGGTTAATTTTATGTGAATGTCAAAAGTTGCTTTTCCTGAACATGCTGCTCAAGGAAGATGGGGCACTACCATGAGGATTTTTATGCATTAGTACACCTTTATTGAATACCATTCCTGTTTTGAGAGGAAGAATGTTGACATGTTTATAATATGAACCTGTTAGAGATGAATTATTTATTACTATTTTAACTGCTGGGGTCAGGTCAGTCAGAGAAGTTCTCTGTTACTGCTACTGGTATCCATGTAGCCCAGTACAACCTGTCGCATGTGAGGGAGGAAACCCCAAAAGAAGAAACAACATATGGAGACTTGGAGAGGAGATTGGTGCCACCAAGGAATATCCTAAGCCCACAGAAAAGACATGACAGACAAATACAAAGCCAATATGATACCGGATCCGTCGAGGCCGGGTTACCAACGGCCGCGCTTTCCATTGATCAACACCAGGGTGGAAGTGACAAGTCAGCTACTGGAGTTAAAACATTACTTAAGCTCCCTAGAGAACAGATCACCATTGGAACATGGAACGTCCGTACACTCTACCAGTGCGGAAAAATCAAAGAACTAGAGTATGAGCTTAGCCGCTATAAATGGGACATTATTGGGCTAGGAGAAGTGAGATGGACAGGATTTGGTGAGACATTGACTGAAGAAGGCAACAAGATCTGGTACAGTGGTCAAGAGAAACATCACCAACATGGAGTGGCATTTATTGTCAGAAAGGAAGTAGTGGGGTGCATCATCAGCTGTACACCGGCTTCCAGCAGGATTATCAGCATCCGGGTGTCGGCCAAGCCTAAGAACATCACCATCATACAAATCTATGCACCATCATCTGACCATGCAGATGAAGAAGTAGAAGAATTTTTATGAAGAACTTGAAGAGACCATTATGAAGATACCCAAGAAAGACATCATCATCATTCAAGGGGATTTTAATGCCAAAGTAGGTCTTGACTCTTACAACCAATGGGCCGGAACAGCTGGTCAGTTTGGAACTGGAGATACCAACGACAGGGGACTACGTTTGCCTGCACCCACAGACTTACCATTGCCAATACCCTCTATCCCCACAAGCAGTCAAGGACAACCTGGCATGTGCCAAACGGCAAAATTCATAACCAAATAGATTTCATCTTAACACAATGGCGCTTCAAATCCAGCATCAACAGAGCCAGTACAAGAACCTACCCTGGAGCTGACATAGGCAGCGACTACGACCTTGTGCTGCTGGTATTCAAAATGAAGCTGAAGAAAAATAAACAGCCTGCAAACCCACGTATCAAATTTGACGTGGGCAAACTGAAAGATCCAGATAACAAGGAGATCTTCCAAGCTAAGCTTGGCGGACGTTTTGCGGCAATAACCCTCCTGGACAATGACATCAATGACCTCACCAATAACTTTAATGAGGCAGTCCAGGAAACAGCAGAGAAGGTACTCGGTCGTCAGAGGAATAAACACCAGCCATGGACTACCAATGACATCTTGGACCTCTGCGATACAAGAAGAGCACTGAAACCAGCCAGGTCTTCCAACCCTAAAGAATAACGGGAGGCCAACAATCTTGTGAAGAAGTCAATGTTAAAGGCCAGAGAGATAGGGATCAGTGATCAATGTGATGAGATTGCTAAAAGCATGAAAGTGGGCAACAGTAAAAAGGCATACGATACCCTGAAGTAACTCACAAAACCACTTCAAACCAAATCATCAGTCATTGAAGACAGCTCCGGAAACCTCCTCACAGAAAGCTCAGCTGCATTGAACAGGTCATCTGAGTATTGTCAAGAACTAAACAACTACCCAATCCAATCTGACAAGAGCATAATAGAAGAGGAAGCAGCAACATCAAGAGTACCATCACCATTACCTATACTGAGGGAAGAAGTTGAAGAAGCCATCCGCAGTTTACCAGTAGGAAAGTCCCCAGGAGCAGACAACATACCAGCAGAGCTGCTCAAGCATGGTGGCGAAACAGTTATCACACATGTTACAGCTATCTGTCAGAAGATTTGGGAGACAAAACAGGGGCCAACAGAATGGACACAATCACTCATCATACCTCTGCCCAAGAAGGGGAATTTACGCCAATGCCAAAACTATAGAACAATCAGCCTCATCAGCCACGCCAGCAAGATCATGCTCAAAGTTATTTTGAATCGACTCAAGAAGGAGGCAGAAGAACACCTTGCAGAGGAACAAGCTGGGTTCAGGGCAGGCAGGAGCACAATCGAACAGATTTTTAAGTGCCACATCCTGATGGAAAAACATCTTCAACATCAGAGAGACCTGTTCCACAACTTCATCGACTTCAAGAAGGCTTTCGACAGAGTATGGTACGAAGGCCTGTGGCAGGTCCTCAGAATGTTTGGCATTGAAGAAGGACTAGTGCAAACCATTCAAGCACTATACAATACCACAAACAGTGCAGTCCTTCTGAACAATCAGGTCGGAGACTACTTCAAAACCACAGTTGGGGTCCGACAAGGATGTCTGTTATCTCCAGTCCTGTTTAATCTGTTCTTGGAAAACATTATGAGAGAGACCCTTCATGACTTCCACTCTACCATCTCCATTGGCGGCAGACACCTCAACAACTTGCGGTTTGCCGATGACATTGACCTCATGGGCGGAGGTAACACAGAGCTGCAAGATCTTACGACCAGACTTGAGAACAGAGCTGGAGCATATGGGATGGAGGTGAGCTCGGAGAAAAGTAAAGTACTTGTGAACAGCACGAGCAACGCCACTGCTAAAATCTACATGAATGGCCAGCAACTGGAGGAGGTAGATGCTTTTAAATACCTTGGCACTACACTCACAAAGGACGGGCGATCGACGACAGAAATCAAAGTCAGACTAGCCATGGCAACATCTTCCATGACAAAAACTCACCACATATGGAAAGTAAAGAGATCAGTTTCCCAATCAAACTAAAGCCCTATAAAGCCCTAATTCAGACTATCCTGCTGTACGGAAGTGAAACCTGGACATTGACTGCTGAAACAGCAAAGCAAATCCAGTCATTTGAAACAAAATGCCATAGAAAACTGCTGGGCATATCCTGGAGAGAACAAAAGACCAATGAATTTGTCAAGAGCCAAATAACACGGCTGGCAGGTCCACAGGAACCCCTTCTCACCATCGTCAAGAAGAAAAAGCTGACATGGTTCGGCCACGTCACCTGCCACAACACTCTGCCAAAAAACAGTACTGCAGGGAACACTCGAAGGTTGCAGAAAGAGGGGAAGACAGAACAAGTCATGAATGGACAACATCAGAGAATGGACCAGGATGAATGACTCGGCACTACTGCGCAGAGCCGAGGACCAAGATGGATGGAGGAGGCTTACCACGGCATCGTCTTTCGTGTCTCCTAGGTCACGGGACTGATGATGATGATGATTATTTTAACTGCTCGTTCATGAATACTGATTAATGGTTTGAATAGGTTATCACTGGCTAAATCCCATAGTGCGGATGCACATTCCACAGTAGACTGAATAAATGAAAAGAAAAAATATTTTTCTCGCATGAAGATTTAGAAAGTGTTTAATCTTATTTAATTGGTAGGTTTTTGGAGCAATTTTCTTTGTTAGATTACATATATGCACTGACCAAGATAAATTATTACCGATGGTTCCCCCAAAATGTTGTGATAAGGAACTTATTTAATTCTGACACTGTTGATTTAAAGAGAAGTTAAGCATATGATTTTGACGTTCTTGGCTTGTTGATAACATCATAAATTTTGTTTTACCAGGATGAATGGCCATATGGTTCATTCAGCGACGATATTTATATTCTCTTGCAAACTTCGACATATTTGGAGAGGGTTTTGTGGCTAGTATCAAGAGTTGTATCATATGCAAATAGTTCATTATGTACTTTTATACTCAATGGCAGGTCATTTATCTATTGAATAAACAACAAGGGACCAAGTACTGATCCTTGTGGTACACCAAAGCTATTAAGAAGGAAACTAGGAGAAGTGGTGTTTATATGTCCTTTTTGCTGTCTGTCAGATTAGAATGATGAAATAACTGTGAGGGTACTAGGAGATAGTTTGTAGACTGCAGTCTGTGGTCAATAACATTGAATGCTTTAGCAAAATAAGTGAAGAGTACACCTGTAAATTATTTTTTATTCATGTTAAGCAACTGTCTATCGTCATTTTCACAAGAGTAGTGTGGCAGGAATGATTTGCTCTAAAACCAGACTGGTTTGGGTGTAGCAGATTATATTTGTTTAAGTGTGCTTGTAAACATTTATGAATGTGCTGCTCTAGGGGTTTCAAAAGAGTGGACAATATTGGAATTGGTTTGTAGTTTGATGGTTCTGAGGTATTTCCTGATTTATGTAAGGGAGTGGTTTTTGCCTGTTTTAATATTTTAGGGACTGTGTTCTTACTTATGCACATATTCTAAATATATATAAGTGTTTCTGCTATAACAGGTGCGGATAGTTTAAGAATTTTCCCATCCAATCCATCAAGACCACGTGTTGATGATTGTTTCAGACGATTTAAAGCAGTGAACAATTCATAACTGTAATAAATGCTATCTCAATTTTAGATTGAATATTGTTTTGGTCACAAATAGCTTTCAAGTGTTTTAAATCGTTGTCTCCTGATTTGTCGTTAGAGAGGACAATGATTTTAAACACTTGAAAGCTTTTTTGACATTTAAAGCATGAATAGAAAGCGTAGAAGCAAATTTATAAGAAACAGGGGAAGGGTGAACAGAGAAATACAGAGATCCAAGCGACATAATTTGATGACGGCTGTTTAACTATTATATGCAGAATGTTCCTATCATTTGCTGATGCCTGACCCTTGATTTGCTGATGCTTGACCTTTGATTTGCTGATGCCTATGATATCACTCAATTATAGAAAATATGGTTACACCAAAGTCCTACCACTTTCAATTCTTTAGTATAAACTGTGTTTGATAACTTGGTTGTGAGGAAAAGTTCAGCTTTGATGTACGGAAAAATCCAGTTTCAATTAAGAAGACAAATCCACTTTGGATGTGAAAAAGCACCAACTTTCCGCTGTCTCCACAGGCTGGTTACTGCTCGCCCTGATGCAGGATGTCAGGCCACCAGTGACACTTGTCCCCGCCTGGGGAGGGCAGGCTGGAAAGGTCACACTCCAACTCTAGCGTCTGGGTCAAGTAGTACCTTCTTTAGAGTGCAGCTCAGAAAAAAAAGAACCACAATTCTATAAAGTTTTAATGTTTGAAAAAACCTTGCTATTGGTTAAGGGCTGAGGAAACAGAACAGCACTAGGCAGGCAGCAGAAAATTGGAAATGATTATCAAGCGAGGACAGCTGGTATTCCAAGTGTTGACCCTGCACAGGTATATTGTAGCTAGAAGGTTCGTAAACAACACAAGGCATAAGGGCTACGGTGTTTGATGAAAATATAAACATATTGAAACCTGACAAATTTAAGCGTTTACTTATTTTATACCACCTTAAGTCACGGCAGATTTGTCTGCATGAAATTCGGGCTGCTCTTCCAGGAAGGAGCGCGTCGCCACAAGAGCAGCGCCACCCACTTTTTTTTTCTTTTCCTGTCTGCAACTGTATTTGTTTCCCTATCAGAGTGGCTTTTTTCTACAAAAAAATTCCCATGGTTTCTTTTACGTGCGCTAAGTAGTAATGTGTAACGCATGGAGCCTCAGTTTATTGTCTCATCAGAAAGGCTAGCACCAAGACCACCACTCATGGTCTAGTGTATGGGGGAAAAGTTTCTCAAACCACCGCACACTTCCGACCTGTACGTGTTGCTTGCCAGACAGTTGCGTTACATCTAGACCCCCACTCCACTGAATGCCATGATAAGTGTTTCATGTGTTTTACGTGTATGTGGCAAACATTAGAAAAAGAGGCAAACACTAAAGCTGAAGTGTGGCCAAGGGACCAGCAGCCGAGCAAAAGAACTGACTGGTGGTGAGGAAAGGATGGGACAGCAGCTGAGGGGAGCATGCACCACATCAGCCAGACTGGTGCAGCAGGCACGACACAGCTGCTGGGGCAGCAGGTCTGACAAAGTGAAGGCATGTCCATTGTAGAGAAGCCAGCGCCGTCACAGCAGTTTCCCTGTGTCATTCAGAAGGCATCTTTTGAAAGTCTTTATAGGCATGCACTTCCAGAAGTTGATTAGAATGTCAAGACCAGCGCATGGTTTCACAGCCCAGGTTAAATTCCCCTCATGTGTCCTTTCTTCTCAGATCTGGTCATCTTTGCATGACAACTCGCTCTTTTTCAATCCTGTCATTTAAACCTTGGATAGCACAGCTCAAGACCACTTTATTTCTTACAAGCGATCCCAACACATCTTACACCTTACATTCTTTATATCTTTACTGCGTTAGTTGTGTGACGTATTATCGTGACATGACTCTCCCTCGCTCTCCTCTCTTCCCAAATCCTCATTAAACCTTTGGTCCATCCTCAAGTACACTTCTATTCTCTAGTCCCGTGCATATCTTACTAACAATACATGACGCTTTTATAACTTTACATGACGTTAACACAGGTGATGAAGCGTCTTTTTTTAGAGACAGTTAACATTGACTATCATCACTGAACCATGCAATCTTGTTCATTCCAACTCATGTTAGCATCACCACAACTTCACTCTTCTCCTGTGTGCATTGTCTTGCTAACAATAGTGACGCATTTGTATAACTGTTACCATATCTAAACACAAGGTGATGAAGGATACTTTTTTTTCTAAGAGATTAAACATTGGAATAGTCATGCACTGGAAGCCAGTGAATCTTGTGTTATTCCAACTCATGTGTAGCACACACACAAACTTCACTAATCTGAACTGAGCTGCTGTGGCCTGATTTGGGAGAAAGACCAGTTCCCTCTGTGGATGATTGTTCCCTCAGGTCTGACTGCAGTCAGTGAAGAGGGCTGGGGTCGTGCTGTAGCTGTGTTCACTACCACCACTGATCCTCCTCGCCACTAGTGGATCAGAAGTAATGGCATCCCCTAAAGTCCACAGATATCCTGCATGTCAGTGGAACAGAGTCGTTTGCCTCCCTCAGTATGTCTTCAGAGCCTTCACATTGTCAGGAACAGACCCGGCCTCCCTCCAGACTGTCAATTGTTTTAGTGAGACTGTTAGTTTTGTCTTCCATCTGTCCTGCTCTGTCCTGCTGTCTTGTTGGGGGCTGTCATTCCTATCTGGATTCAGGCAGTGACATTGAGAACTCTAGAGCTGGAGGTGGGTCTGAAGCAGTTTGACTATGCATGCTTCCATGCACATATGCAGTGTGTGTGTGTGTGGGGGGGGGGGGGGTATTTTATTCTATTCTTTTATTTCGAGGATTTTTTAAATTTTATTTATTCTTTTATATCAAAGATAATGGAATAAGCACTCATGTGCTTTTTTACATCCAGTCCCCGTGTGTATGCGGTTTTGTAAATTTTATCATCCGTTTCCACCGGCACACAAGGGTCTACTCTTCTGAAAAGCAGAAAGTGTTTAACATGTACGCAAGATGTTCTGCATGCGTTTGTACACGGGACCTTGGTTTATAGTCTCATTTGAAGTGTGTGTATGTTTGTGTATGTGCTTGTGTGTGTGCTTGCGTGCATGCGTGCGTGCGTGTGTGTGAGCATGTGTCAAGTCAAGTCGAGTTAAAATGACCTATATTGAAAGTAAAATATAAAATTTCCACAGCTGGTATTTATTCTGCCCTCACGAAAATGTCTGAAAATCAGCTTGTAAAAATCAAACCTAATACAATATGAATCTTATGTAAAAAACCCAAAACAAATTAAAAATGAAGAAAAATACAGACCTCACAATATAACATAAGTCACCAAACCAAGACATTACATGTACTCAATTTGACAGGTGAGCACTGCGTGCGCTGTATGTGTATGTGTGTGTGTGTGTTTATTTATTTATTTATCTATTTATTTATGTATTCTTTTATATAGAGGATAATGGAATAAGCACTATGTGCTTTTTTACACTAGTCCCCGTGTGTATGCGGTTTTGTAAATTCTGTCATCTGTTCCCACCGGCACACAATGGCCTACTCTTACGAAAAGCGGAACAGGATTTAACGTGTGCGCAAGATGGTCTGCGTGCGTTCACACACGGGGCCTCGGTTTATAGTCTCATCCGAAGGACTTTTTGGGGAGAGTGGAGTCTGCACTGATGTTAACTCCAGAGGAGAAAATATCCCCTTGAACGGGAATCGAACCCAGGTTGTCAGATTGCGAGCGCAATGTTCTTACCACTAGGCTATCCCGTCCCCCCGTGTGTGTGTGTGTGTGTGTGTGTGTGTGTGTGTGTGTGTGTGTGTGTGTGTGTGTGTGTGTGTGTGTGTGTGTGTGTGTGTGTGTGTGGTGTGTGTGGTGTGTGTGTGTGTGTGCGTGTGGTTGTGTGTGTGTGTGTGTTTGTGTGTGTGTATGTGTATGTGTGTATATGTTTGTATGGTGTATGCGCGTGTGTATGTGTGTATGTATATGTGTGTGTATGTGTGTGTGTATATGTTGTGTGTGTATGTGTTGTGTGTGTGTGTGTGTTTGTTGTGTGTGTGTGTGTGTGTGTGTGTGTGTGTGTGTGTGTGTGTTCACAATCAAAGACCTGAAGGGCTGATCTGCTAGAGTGTGTACACATTGGAGCATGGGGAACTGAAAATGATGCTGGTCAGTTTGCAATATCTACAAAAAGCCGTTAACTGAAGACATGTCTGTCTTTCTTTCTCTTTGTCTCTGTCTCTGCCTCTTTATCTCTCTCTGTTTGTCTGTCTCTCTATTTGTCTGTCTGTCTGTCTGTCTCTCTTTCTCTCTCTGCCTCTCTTTCTCTATCTGTTTGTCTGTCTCTATCTTTGTATGTATGTCTGTCTGTCTGTCTGTCTGTCTGTCTGTCTCCTCTCTCTCTCTCTCTCTCTCTCTCTCTCTCTCTCTCTCTCTCTCTCTCTCTCACGCGTGCGCGCGTTCAAATATTATTCTCTCTCTTGCCAAACTAGGGATACTCCTGTTTGCAATTGTTTTTTAAAAGTTACAGTCTACATCAACAGAGGAATAAAAGCACGTAATCACAGATTAGCCCATAGCACACAGCTGAATTGAAGACACAACCAGGACTGTCTGGAAACAAACTGCAGTCTGGAGATAGGCTGGGTCTATTCCTGGCAATGTGGAGGCCTTGAAGACATACTGAGGGAGGAAAATGACTGTTCCACTGACATGCAGGATATCTCTGGGCTTTAAGGGGAAGCCATTACTTCTGATCTACTAGTGGAGAGGAGCGGTGAGGGTAATGACGACAGTGCCTGCAGTAAGACCTCACAGACCCATAAACCAGACATCACACTTTTGTTTCATCCAAGACAGGATGTAACAGCCAAGTTCAGATCGACATTTCTATCCCACTTACCAGCTCGCATTATGTCAGTTTCGTGGGTTGCAACACGATTATAACTATTTAAGGAGAAATAAAAACATGTCTCTTATTTTTGTTTTTAGGAAAACAAAGTTATCTACTGACATTGCTCTGCATTCACTTCAGGTGAAAATAATACTGATGTATCAAGTAAGTTTGCTCTAAACAGAACTTGACGATCGGTTAACAGTTCAGGTCCACAATAAGAAATTGATCTGCTTTTGAAGACGCCTTCATCCTTTGCTATAGCAGGGCAAGATGCCAAGTCAAAAACACTGTAACCATCCCATGAAGGCAGCTACACTATGAGCACGTCTCCAAGTTGTAGGTGTACTTGTTTGCATGTTCTATGCTGTCCTTATCCTGCAGATGTCCTTATCCTGGAGCTGTGTCCTTATCCTGTAGTTGCTGTCCTTATCGTGGAGCTGTGTCCTTATCCTGTAGTTGCTGTCCTTATCCTGGAGCTGTGTACTTATCC
Organism: Rapana venosa; assembly: GCA_028751875.1. Taxonomy (NCBI): domain Eukaryota; kingdom Metazoa; phylum Mollusca; class Gastropoda; order Neogastropoda; family Muricidae; genus Rapana; species Rapana venosa. The sequence goes on along the minus strand of CM054147.1, from coordinate 488,240 downwards.
TGTAGTTGCTGTCCTTATCCTGGAGCTGTGTCCTTATCCTGGAGCTGTGTACTTATCCTGTAGTTGCTGTCCTTATCCTGGAGCTGTGTCCTTATCCTGTAGTTGCTGTCCTTATCCTGGAGCTGTGTCCTTATCCTGTAGTTGCTGTCCTTATCCTGGAGCTGTGTCCTTATCCTGTAGTTGCTGTCCTTATCCTGGAGCTGTGTACTTATCCTGTAGTTGCTGTCCTTATCCTGGAGCTGTGTCCTTATCCTGGAGCTGTGTACTTATCCTGTAGTTGCTGTCCTTATCCTGGAGCTGTGTCCTTATCCTGGAGCTGTGTACTTATCCTGTAGTTGCTGTCCTTATCCTGGAGCTGTGTCCTTATCCTGGAGCTGTGTACTTATCCTGTAGTTGCTGTCCTTACCGTGGAGCTGTGTACTTATCGTGGAGCTGTGTCCTTATCGTGGATCTGTGTCTTACCGTGGAGCTGTGTCCTTATCGTAGAGCTGTGTCCTTATCGTGGAGCTGTGTCCTTATCGTGGAGCTGCGCCCTTATCCTGGAGTTGCTGTCCTTATCGTGGAGCTGCGCCCTTATCCTGGAGTTGCTGTCCTTATCTGGAGTTGCTGTCCTTATCTGGAGTTGCTGTCCTTATCTGGAGTTGCTGTCCTTATCTGGAGTTGCTGTCCTTATCTGGAGTTGCTGGTCTCATCTGGAGTTGTGCTGTGAGCTGAGAAGGGCCCCAGAGCCCTCTAGTCACAGCGTGCAGGCGGTCAGCTGAGGGTTCTTCAGGACAGGGGTTCAAGTCTGCGCTGACCTGTCTGTTGGTTGACACTGTTGTCATGACTCCACAACATGGCTGTGAGTCTGTCCCCTGCCAGTTTCTCCCTGTCTGTCTGTGTCACGGTTAGTGGTGTGGTGTGTGTGTGTGTGTGTGTGTGTGTGTGGTGTGTGTGTGTGTGTGTGTGTGTGTGGTGTGTGTGTGTGTGTGTGTGAGTTATGTATGTATGTATGTATGTATGTATGTATGTATGTATGTATGTATGTATGTATGTATGTATGTATGTGACACAGGGACAGAGAAATAGAAGCGCAGACAGCCCTCTGAAGCCATCTAAACTAGTACTAGTCTAAATCTAGTTTAGCTTAGAAGCCTACAAATGTGTTTTTTATGTGGGAAAGTGAGACGTGCAGGAAGGAACTGGACATGAAACATCAACACAGCCATGGGGGTTTCCCTCTGCTCTGCTCTGCAGGCAGGTGCAATGACGTCACAGTCTGCACACTTTTCATTGGATAAGGCACAGAGCAAAGCAGGAAGAAAAGAGAGAACTAGGTGACGTCACTATTTGCTGTATGCAGCACACTTTACACTCTGCAGCTTCAGCGTTCTGAATGCAGTGAGCTCTGTGCATGAACCCAGCTATCCCAGGAGGCTCTGCTTGTCATCGGCAAGTTTTTCTTCTGCCTGCAGTTGACTGCAGCCTGGTGGACAGCTGGGAGCGAAACCACGCGCTGTTAGCTTTGAAGGGTGAGACTGCTGCTATCTCAGTGCAGCAGGGAGGGAGACACGGTTCTCCAGCTGCCGTCCACCTTGCCTCCCCCACCCTCGTGCAGACTGTGGGGCACCACTGAAGACCGCCGCTCACACAGGAGGAAGGAAACAAGAAACGCTAGAGTGTCAGTGTTGAGGTAAGATCGCTTTCACACTCACACACACACACAACACACACACACACACACACACACACACACACACACACCACACACACACACACACACACACACACAACACACACACAACACACACAATCAACTTGCTCACTGCATACGACACATGAACACACATAGTAGATCTAAAAAGAGGGAGCTCATGGCTTAGATAAAGTGGCATCACAAGATATGAAAGAATGGGTCACTAACTGTATTAGCACCTGTATCAGATCATACCAAATGTACCACCAAACAACTGAGCAAACCAGCGGCCAATGTATCTGTTCATATGGTGTTCTGCTGATGTCTTTAGTAAGCGTTTCGATGTGTTTGCTGTACAGCATTTAGCGCTATATGAATACCATAGGTTAAAAAAGGTAAAGGAGTCCCATAACCTATAAGGTCGTAGGGGAGCGAGGCGTCAGAGACCTCACTTCTCTAGGGCCAGCATATTGAGGGCGGCGCCCCTCTCCTATCCCTCGCTGCTTTACCTTCCCTGACCCTAAAGAGGGCAGGTACCCATTTACAGCTGGGTGAACTGGGGGAACTGTACTGAAGCCAAGGCGCGCAAACGGTCACCCATCCAAGTGGTAACCACGCTCGACGCTGCTTAACTTGGCTGGGGGAAAGCGAGTGCTCCGACCACTGAGCTATCCCGTCCCCATATGAATACCATACATTATTATTATTATTATTATTATTATTATTATTATTATTATTATTATTATTATTATTATTATTATTATTATTATTATTGCTGTTCTTATTATTGCTCTTATCGTTATCTTTTAAGAGCCTGACCTGACGCTGGCACGGCCAGGAGGTGGCGGGCCTGGCTGCAGGAGTTGCCCGAAGAACTGTGGGGGAAGGCAGGGCAAGACAGACCGAGCACAGCGCTGAGCAGGGACAGACGTCCTTGTCATGTGCACACCTAAACCACTGTGCAGGTTCAGATTTTAGCCTAGAACTGATGCACTGAAGGAACTTATGAACTGACACATTGAAGGAACTTAAGAACAGATGCACTGAAGAAACTTTAAAAAAACTGACGCACTGAAGGAACTTAAGAACTGATGCACTTAAGGAACTTAGGAACTGATGCACTGAAGGAATTTAAGAACTGATACATTGAAGAGACTTAAATGATGCACTGAAGGAACTTAAGAACAGATGCACTGAAGGAACTTAAGAACTGATGCACTGAAGGAACTTAAGAACAGATGCACTGAAGGAACTTAAGAACAGATGCACTGAAGAGACTTAAGAACAGAAGCACTGAAGGAACTTAAGAACAGATGCACTGAAGAGACTTAAGAACAGATGCACTGAAGGAACTAAAAACAGATGCACTGAAGGAACTTAAGAACAGATGCACTGAAGAGACTTAAGAACAGATGCACTGAAGGAACTAAGAACAGATGCACTGAAGGAACTTAAGAACAGATGCACTGAAGAGACTTAAGAACTGATGCACTGAAGAGACTTAAGAACTGATGCACTGAAGAGACTTCTATTTCTATTTTCTGCAGTGCCCCGACGAGTCAGAGGAGGTACGAGAGAACACTATGATGAGATAGAAACATGTTGTTAACAGTACGTTCAAGACATAACATTCCAATATCCACAGGCAGGCAGGCAGGCAAGCAAAACGGGAGACGGGCAGGGAGACAGGCAGAATAAAAGCCAGACTGACAGCTACAGTCAGGTAGTTATACAACTAGCTGAACTAGTCCAAAGCTCAGCTTAAACGCCAACAGAGGTACACCAAGTTCACTTCAGCCCAGACACTCCCAGAGTCCTGAAGGGAGATTAGCCCACAGTAGCCAAAGTACCACATGCGTCTGCCACCGCTCTGTCCGGGCACATTCTGGCCTGTCTGTCTGTCTGTCTGTCTGTGCAGCCGTGAATAACAGCTTCACCCCGTGAACAGTTGGATAGGGAAATAGTGCTGCAAGCATCAGACAAAAGCAGAGCCATACTTTACCTGTGCACAGAGAGTGAGGCAACACGAACCAAACTTGAGAAAGCAACACTGTACATAGAAAGTGTGCTCTGGACAAAACAGACAAAACTAATAATATCTGCACTGTAAAGACAGACAGCATGTGCTGGAGAAAATTAATCAGAGAGATTAAAACACTGTAAGGAGAAAGTGTGTGTTGGATAAAATTTACCAGAGAGAAAATAAAACACTCTGTGCAGAAACTGTGTGTTGGATCAAATTTATCAGGGAAAAATTAGAACACTGTAAGGAGAAAGTGTGTGCAAGAGAAACATTAATCCGATAGATTAATCAGAGAGAAATTAAAACACTGTAAAGAGAATGTGCATGCCAGACAAAATTTAACAGAGAGAAATTACACTCTGCAAGGAGAAAGTGTGTGCTGCTGAAAATGAATGTGAGAGAAATGGAGACACTGCTGTGACCAAGTCAGTCTCTGACAGAGGGAGCACGTGGTGTAGGTGTAGAGTGGGTCAGGCAGTGGTCCTTGTCTCTTTTACACACACACACACACGCATCCACATACGTAAGCATACGCAACACGCACGCGCGCGCGCGCTCACTCACACACACACATACACGCGCGCGCGCACACACACACACACACACACACACACACACACACACACACACGGAGCTTTGTTTCAAAACTTATCAGTACTTGACTAACTTCTTACAGGCATGGTGTGGGGGGAGGATCGATTTTTACAAGTATTTGAATAAATCAAAATGATATAAAAATATTTCCGCAACAAAAGGTGAAGACAAAACTCCTACACTCACCCCCCCCCCCCACCTCCCCCTGCACACAAACAGACACACTCCATCCTCCCACCCTCGAAAGAAAAGCCTGACAATGTTGGAAACCCAAACCCACTGGGAAAAGCGCTTTAATTAAAAACTGCAGACTGTTGAACACTCGCTGTTCTTATTTCTTGGCTTGAACTCCGGGGTTCCAGAGAAGCTGCCCGGGCCACGGTTACCCAGCACTGAGATTTGGGGATAGGTGGAGACTTGATATCCCCCCTCCTGTTCTTTCAGGAGTGATTTAGACACAGCACTAAACTTGTTCAGTAGTACATCTAGTTAGCTGCTGGGTTTGATGATTCAGTCCTAGTACTGGCAACAAATACGTAACCAACTCTCCTGCAAACTGAAGGTAGAGTGTGCTTTTGCAAGACCGCCGTTGATTGTTTCACCTGAGGGACACCTCGGGTTAAGGGTCATTGATTGTTTACCTGAGGGACACCTCAGGTTTAGGGTCATTGATTGTTCACCTCAGGTACATCCACGGGTTTAGGGTCATTGATTGTTCACCTCAGGTACATCCACGGGTTTAGGGTCATTGATTGTTCACCTCAGGTACATCCACGGGTTTAGGGTCATTGATTGTTCACCTCAGGTACATCCAAGGGTTTAGGGTCATTGATTGTTCACCTCAGGTACATCCACGGGTCTAGGGTCATTGATTGTTCACCTCAGGTACATCCACGGGTTTAGGGTCATTGATTGTTCACCTCAGCTACATCCACGGGTTTAGGGTCATTGATTGTTCACCTCAGGTACATCCACGGGTTTAGGGTCATTGATTGTTCACCTCAGGTACATCCACGGGTTTAGGGTCATTGATTGTTCACCTCAGGTACACCCACGGGTTTAGGGTCATTGCCAATGTTCACCTCAGGTACATCCACGGGTTTAGGGTCATTGCCAATGTTCACCTCAGGTACATCCACGGGTTTAGGGTCATTGCCAATTTTCACTCCAGGAAAGACTCCCCTAAACACACCACTGCTTCTACAGAAACCAGCGTATTACATACCCCTGCTATACTCTCAGGTCCTGACTGTCACTCTCCTTACTGCTCGGCCATTCCGCTGCCCTGGACACTGTAACTCTAGTTACAACTGTCGTCACGGCAAGGTGCTCCGCTGACAGCAGAGGTCTGCACTCCTGGCTTTCTCACCCATCATCGCTGACAGCAGAGGTCTGCACTCCTGGCTTTCTCACCCATCATCGCCATCAAACTCAAAGTCGGGGCAACGACCGCTGTCTGAGGTGTTTCTGAGAAAATGTGCTTTGTCAGGATATAGAGGGGCCCGAAAGAGCGACATAAAAGTGAGAAAAACAGTTGCAACGTCTGGAGAAGTGGAAGCTGGAGACAGGGGTAATGGGAGATTGCCTGGCAACAGCCATCATCCCGCTTCTCGAAGAGCTCTGAGGTCATCGAGAAGCCATTCCGGCCATTTTCAGTGCGGTCCTTGCGTCGATTCTAGGAACATTGATAACGTGTGCAATGTGAAACTTGCGCGCGCACGTTGTGTGTGTGTGTTGTGTGTGTGTGTGTGTGTGTGTGTGTGTGTGTGTGGTGTGTGTGTGTGTGTGTGTGTGTGTGTGTGTGTGTGTGTGTGTTGTGTGTGTGTGTGAAGTCCAGTGAAGTAAAGACAAATCAAGTCAAATTTGATTTCCAGATGGTACATTGAATAAGCAATGCATTTGCTTTGTGTGTGTGTGTGTGTGTGTTGTGTGTGTGTGTGTGTGTGTGTGTGTGTGTGTGTGTGGTGTGGTGGTGTGTGTGTGTGTGTGTGTGTGTGTGTGTGTGTATAATTAATACGTTATACGTCTTTCTTGTCCAAGGTCTTTAACATTGTATTCCTAAACATTTTGCATGCATACATGTGCGTGAGTGCGTGCATGCGTGCGTCCGTGTATGTGATATTTTTATTTGAAGTTATCTTGGAATGGTAAATCTAGTATGAAATGTTGCTTTCGTATGTCTTTTTGAGATTATGATTCGTGCATAATCACGTAAGTACCTATCAGCAATAAACAATGTGTAGGTGTTGTACAGGCCAAAGTTTGAAGAGTCAGCAGGCTAGGAACCAATCCACAATGCACGTCTAGGTCCTGCAGAAGCGCGCATTTCCAGGACCGTGAAGCAAGGTTAGGACATGATGGCTACACGACAAGCTCCACTGTGTTAAGGCACACTCCTAAAGGACAGCTATGAAACCATGGCTGCAACACAAATCCAGGTCTGAATCTTCTAGTTTTATTCCCGATTAAATCACCAAACGATACAGCTTGCTCTGCAAACGGGACGTGCACTGAGATCAGGCCTTGAAGTGCACTGACAGGTGTTGCCTTTCCCACATCAGCCTGCACAGCCACTGACACAGCCACTGACACAGCCACTGACACAGCCACTGACACAGCCAACTCACTGGTCCTCCTCCTCACTGGTCCTCCTCCTCCTCACTGGTCCTCCTCCTCCTCACTGGTCCTCCTCCTCCTCACTGGTCCTCCTCCTCCTCACTGGTCCTCCTTCTCCTCGTGACTGGCCCCCTCACTGACAGCACACTGACTATATACAGTCATACATGCCAGCACTGCCTTCATAGTGTGTGACTTTGAAATCAAACCCTAGTCTTTCTTCGGACAATCAGCACAGGCACACACATAATATGCACATCCACACAAATGCTGCCAATGTAGAGAGAGAGACAGACAGACAAAGACAGAGTAGAAGGGACAGAGAGAGACAGACAGACAGACTGATAGACAGGCAGATAAACAGACAGACAGTCAAAGAGAAAGAGACGAGAAGCAACAGACACTGAGAGGCAAAAGTGGTGGTAGGGGGGTGGGGGGGGGTGCTGGAGGATCATGCATAATGGAAAAGCAGTGAGGTGTGCAGGCCACTTCATCACATTAAAGTTGATGCGACATGTGTGCAACTTCACGTCACGTGACTGGCCGCCACACTCAGCCCACCCCCGCCTTCCCCACCCCCATCCTGTCTGCCCGCTCATCTCCTAGTCCTGTCATACAGAGATCTGACCCAGTGCTGCACACACACACACGCACACACACACACACACACACACACACACACACACACACATTTTGATGCCAGTGGCGTTTCATTATTTCCCTGATGTTTATTTATTTTTTATGTACAGTCATTTATCTTGCTGGGTTTTGTGTGTGTTTTACTTTATGTGTGTTGTGTTCTTGTCTTGTGTTCGCACACAAGCAGACACGTGTTCACAGTCAGTCAGAACAGCGCCCCGGCACCTGAGTCTCCTTGTTGGTAGCTAACTAAATCCAGCAGTTTGTCAGCCTGAACAAGTCACGACTTCTCTGTCTGTCTGTCTGTCTGTCTGTCTGTCTGTCTGTCTGTCTCTGTCTCTCTCTCTCTCTCTCTCTCTCTCTCTCTCTCTCTCCTCTCTCTTTTCTAAACACACCCACACGCACGCACACGATCGCGCACACACACACAAACATACAGAGAAAGTCGTCAAATTATTTTATTTCGACGATAATGAATAAGCACTCAAATGCTTTTATACATCCAGCCCCCACTCTTATCGGAATAACATAAATATCGAAAAAGGAATAAGTAAAAACAATAATAATGATAAACGAAAACAAAATAACAAAAAAACCTTAACAAACCAGGAAAACAGCAATAACAAACAAACTAAAAAGAAGCAAGAACAGAAAGACAACAATAGCATAACAGAACAACACACACAAGAAGCTTCAAAATGTAGACTGTAATGCATACAGACTTGCTGTAGGTGTGCCATTTCATGCCTCGGCACTTGATACATATAAAGAAATTGGAATGTGACCACTTGATGAGTACCGACAACTTGTATGTGCCAAATATATTCTGAGAAGCTCAACACCTGATAACTTTGCTTCAGAAGAAATAAAAATGAGATCTGAAACAGATTTCTCTCAAAGAACTCGACACATAAACTCTTTAATGACAATAAGTACCTACACATTAGATCTTTACGAGCGTTCTGAAATTGTCAAATCTGATGTAGACTCACAAAGAGCAGCTCAGTCTGTCCTGTTTGGGAAATGAAGCAAGCACACTTTGATGTAGATTATATCAACATGAAAAAGAATGAAAATCCAAATATCATGGCAGTTATTGTTCATTCACATATAGAACATAATTACTCTCAGTGTCTTAACATTTATACAGATGGCTCACTTTTAGACAATCATCAAGCAAGGTTCAGCATTCGTCATACCAGCACTAAAAGTAGAAATGTCGTATTATGTTGGTAAACATCGATCTGTTTTTACAGCTGAACTGACCTCTATTCTCATGGCTTTGAATTTCATTTTAGATCATCCATACTGTTTCTTTCACATATTACTTTGTGTGGATTCAAAATCCTTTTTATATGCCTTAAAGTCTATAACTTATAAGCAATCTACTAAACTTATACTAAATATCAAATACTTCATAAATCTTCTGCGTTTAAGAGGAGTTTATGTTTCCTTTTGCTGGATTCCTTCACATATAGGATTTTTTTCTAATGAGTGGGCTGATCGGGCTGGGAAGAAAGGTGCACGTAATAAAAAGGGGTCTTTAGTACTGCATGTCCCTCTATCCATTGCAGAGGGTTATCCGTTGTTAGAAGAAGTTTCCTTAAACAAATTCATAGAAAAGCATCGGCAAATCAAGCGGCTTTCACATTCAATTCAGAGTGGGAAGAGCGTAATTGAATACATTGATCACTTACAGATTCATACAAATGCTGTCAAAGAAAGACAACTAAAGGCATTATTTTTCAGGATAAGATTAAATGCATTCACAACAAAATTCAGCAAGGATGTTACATGATTATGTGGTGAATACATTTCAAATACCCATATCATACTTGAATGTAAGAATTTAAAACCTTAACTCCCTGCCTTCTCTGAGAATACCATTGACAAAGTTTTGAACAATGTAAAGCTAACGTTTGACATTGCTAAAGGTTTATTGTTAAGTCATATAGGGCACTTATTGTAGTTGTAGTTCTCTTCGAATTTCATTTTTTTGAAAAATGTTGTTCTTGATCTGTTTATGTAAAGAATACTAATTGTGTATTTCCCTTGTTATTACTCTTTATTACACACACACTCACACGCATGCACGCATCACACAGAATAGATCTATCTATCTATCTATCTATCTATCTATCTATCTGTCTATCTATCTATCTATCCATCCATCCATCTCTTTCATTCAGTCTCCTATTTTAGGGCCGTCTGGTATCACTTAAAGTGGAACGACGTTAAAATTGAAGACTTACTTACTTATTCACACACACACACACACACACACACACACTCACACACACACACACACACACACACACACACACCACACACACACACACACACACACACACACACACACACACACACACACACACACGCACACGTACGCGCGGACGTCATCAACAGGCTTCATGGAAAGGGAAATATAAGATTTAGATTGAAGTGCAGTTATATAACGGAACATGAGGAATACACCCGCTGAGAGAGACAGACAGACGGACAGACAGACAGGCCCACAGACGGACAGACAGACGGACCTGAAAGGAAGAGAAGGAGACTGGCGGAATGCCAGACATGTTTCTCTCCCTCCAGACGTAGTAGAAGCTTGGGCACCTGCTTTCCCTTGGGCTGGTGAAACTGACATAGGTCACGTGCTTTTGCAGGTGTGGACAGTGGGGTCAGTCTTTGAAAACATGGGCAGCATAGTCCCGTTCTGCTGCTGGCTGCAAGACAACAGTGCTAGCTGCAGAGAGGTCAGGGGTTCAGATCTACTGCAGCTGACTGCAACAGCCACGTGACTGCACTACTGACCAAGAGAGAGGAGGGAATGGATGTCTCTGTTTTACTTTTTAGCTCTGAATCCAGTGTCTGCTTGTTTGTTTCTTGTTTTCCTTTATATATGAGTATATGGGGTAAAGGGGATATGGGGGAGGGTATGCACGCGTATGTAAGTGTTTAAATAATATAGAAGGAAACTATACACCAGTTTCCTCAGTTTATATCCATTTGGTTGTTGTTGTTATTGTTGGTGGTGGTGGGGTAGAGTTCTGTTTTTTTTTGCTTTTTTTTGTTTGTTTTGGGCTTTCTTTTGTTTTAGGGAAGTTTTCTTTTTTCGTTTTTTGTTAGTTCTATATTTTTCTTTGTATGTTTTGGCTGTTATTTTTGTTTTATGTTTGTTATTGTTTTATGTTTGTTATTGTCGCTGTTGTTGTTGTGTACGTATGTTTGTGTTTGTTTTTTTATTTACTTGTTGTGGTTGTTGTTGTTCTTTTTGTTTTTTGTTTTATTCAGTTCTTTTGTATTGTTGAAGGTTTTAGTGTGTATGTGTGAGGGGGGTGGGGAGCAGTTAGTGTGTCATTCTTTATTTTGTTTTGTCTTCTTTGTTTTGGTTTAATTTTTCTTTGTTGCTTGTTTGTGTGTATCATTGTGGATTTAATTTCAAGAGATTTTTTATTCATTTGAATTGTGTGGTTTAATATTGTTCATGGGTTTTTGTTTTGTTTTTAATTCCATGTATGCATATATTATTGTTTTCTCTTGTTTGATTTGTATGTTTTATCATTAATTAGTTTTTTATTCTATGTCTGCATACATAATTTTTCTCTTTTTTCTTTAGATAGATGGCTTGATGAAAAAAAGCAAATGCACTGCTTATTCAATGTACCATCTGAAAATAAAAGTTTGACTTTGACTTTGACTACTGCAGCTGACTGTGACAGACACGTGACTCACTTCGGCAGCTGACTGTGACAGACACGTGACTCCACTACTGCAGCTGACTGCAATAGACACGTGACTCCACGTCTTCTCTAACTCAGCACGCAGTCATTGTAGCACTAGCAGCATGGGGTTTTGCAGGTGATGTCTTCTGTATTGTAGCACTAGCAGCATGGGGTTTTGCAGGTGATGTCTTCTGTAACTCATTGTAGCACTAGCAGCATGGTGTTTTGCAGGTGATGTCTTCTGTAACTAACTCATTGTAGCACTAGCAGCATGAGGTTTTGCAGGTTATGTCTTCTGTAACTAACTCATTGTAGCACTAGCAGCATGAGATTTTGCAGGTGATGTCTTCTGTAACTCATTGTAGCACTAGCAGCATGAGGTTTTGCAGGTGATGTCTTCTGTAACTCATTGTAGCACTAGCAGCATGAGGTTTTGCAGGTGATGTCTTCTGTAACTCATTGTAGCACTAGCAGCAAGGGGTTTTGCAGGTTATGTCTTCTGTAACTCATTGTAGCACTAGCAGCATGAGGTTTTGCAGGTGATGTCTTCTGTAACTAACTCATTGTAGCACTAGCAGCATGAGGTTTTGCAGGTGATGTCTTCTGTAACTAACTCATTGTAGCGCTAGCAGCATGGGGTTTTGCAGGTGATGCCTCCTCTGAAAGAGGAGCAGTTATTGTTTGATTTTGCCTGCAAGGTGACTTCCATCAGAAACGAGTCAAAAGTAATGTTAGATCCTGGAGAAACAACAGCGAGAAGAAGTACCAAGAACAAAAACAAGGTCAAGAAGAAGAGGAAGAAGAAGAACAGCAACAGCAACTACAACAACAACAATACAACAGCAACACAATTAGGCACGAACATTGTAACAGTGCTGAACTAGTGCCCCCAATGACTGGAGGATCAGAGACTAATGCTACAGCTTCCAGACGAACTGCAATCTTCAAATGACCTGCTCCTTCCTTCTACTCTGAAACACGTGGCGCTGTAGCCTCCAGATGGCCTGTAACCTCTAGATGACCTATAACCTCTAGATGACCTATAATCTCTAGATGGCCTGTAACCTCTAGATGACCTATAATCTGTAGATGACTTGCCGCTTCCTCCTGATCTGGATCACGTGACGTTGTCCCCTTCAGATGACCTGTCTCTTCAATCATGTCCTTATCTTCGGGAGTTTTCTGGCTGACAACGATATTGCCATGATGCAAACAGCATCAGTTCACTAGGTATGTAGACACATCATTTCAGTAAGTATGTAGACACAATCATTTCAGTAAGTATGTAGACACAATCATTTCAGTAAGTATGTAGACACAATCATTTCAGTAAGTATGTAGACACAATCATTTCAGTAAGTATGTAGACACAATCATTTCAATCATTTCAGTAAGTATGTAGACACAATCATTTCAATGAGTGTGTAGACACAATCATTTCAATGAGTATGTAGACACAATCATTTCCATAAGTATGTAGACACAATCATTTCAATGAGTGTGTAGACACAATCATTTTAGTAAGTGTGCTGACATAATCAATTTAATACATATGCGGACACAATTATTTTAATAAGTGTGTAAACACAATCATTTTAATACGTGTGCTAACATAATCAAATTAATAAATATGCGGACGCAACTATTGTAATAAGTGTATATCTACAATCATTTTAATAAGTTTGTAGACACAATCATTTTAATAAGTGTGTAGACACAATCATTTTAATAAGTGTGTAGACACAATCATTTTAATAAGTGTGTAGACACAATCATTTTAATAAGTGTGTAGACAAAAATATTTTAATAAGTGAGTAGACACAATCATTAAAATTTTTAATGAGTGTGCCGACATAATCATTTTAATAATTATGTGGACACAATTATTCTAATAAGTGTGTAGACACAATCATTTTAATAAGTGTGCCGACATAATCATTTTCATACATATGTGAACACAATTATTTTAATGAGTGTGTAGACACAACCATGTTAATAAGTGTGCCGACATAATCCTTTTTAATAGATAGGTAGACACATTTATTTTAATGAGTGTGTAGACACAACCATTGTAATAAGTGTGTAGACACAATCATTTTAATAAGTGTGTAGACACAATTATTTTAATAAGTGTGTAGACACAATCATTTTAATAAGTGTGCCGACATAATCATTTTAATACATATGTGAACACAATTATTTTAATGAGTGTGTAGACACAACCATGTTAATAAGTGTGCCGACATAATCCTTTTTAATAGGTAGGTGGACACATTTTTTTTAATGAGTGTGTAGACACAACCATTGTAATAAGTGTGTAGACACAATCATTTTAATAAGTGTGTAGACACAATTATTTTAATAAGTGTGTAGACACACTCATTAAAATTTGTAATAAGTGTGCCGACATAATCATTTTAATACAATGTGGACACAATTATTTTAATGAGTGTGTAGACACAACCAATTTAATAAGTGTGCCGACATAATCATACAAATAAATATGTGGACACAATTATTTTAATGAGTGTATAGACACAATCATTTCAGTTAATGTGTGGACACAACCACCTTACTTGTAACCTTTACAGAAACTGGTTTGGGGTTGTTTATTTCTCCATATTATGTAGAACACAGGGGACGGGATAGCTCAGTGGTCGGAGCACGCTCTTCCCCCCAGCCAAGGTTAAGCAGCGTCGAGCGTGCTTACCAGTTGGATGGGTGACCGTTTGCGCGCCTTGGCTTTAGTACAGTCCCCCAGTTGACCCAGCTATAAATGGGTTCATGCCCCTTCTTTTGCCCCCTCAATAAAACGTTTCAAAAGGTTTTCCAAGTTCTCTCCAGGACGAGGGTACAGGCTTGCCCACAACACAGCCTGCCTTCCTTCCTTCCTTCCTGCCTTCTTTCACCTTCTTCCCAACCTGACTCACAATCCAAACTATCTGCCCTTCCACTGTACACATCTCTATCATCACCCTCATCCTGTTCCTCAGCTAGTCATAGTCACTCACCACCGTCTTCTCCAACCTCTCTGCCTCCCTCAAACCTTCTCCACATGTGTCTACTAAACGCGCAATCTGTCTGCCCTGATGGCAAAGCTGACTTCATTTCTGATTTTATTTCTGAACACAACATAGATCTAACTTTTCTTACAGAAACTTGGCTAAAACCACTAGGCCGCGAACCAAAGATAAAACAGCTGACTCCACCTGGCTACAAAACTCTTTCTTTTACCCGACTCTCCCGTGGAGGTGGCATTGCCATCGTCTACAAAGACACTCTGCATCCAGCTCTGTCTATCTGTCACTCCCTTCCGTTTTCACCCGAATCTTTCGAAGTCTGTGAACTCAACCTCACCTTACCTGGCCACTCTGTTACTTTCTGTTGCCTTTACCGTCCGCCTCCCAACCGTAGAAACAATTTGACATCTTCAGTTTTCCACCAAGAGTTTCAGTCACTCCTTGACCATTACAGCCTCTCTCCAAAAAAACTTATCATTCTTGGGGACTTTAACTATCCTTCGACCAACCAGTCATCTCCTGATGTCAAGCGTCTTTCTCTTTCCTTGTCAAATCACTCTCTTTCCAGCTAGTAAACGAACCAACACACAGATCAGGCCACATTTTAGACTGGCTTATTACCGATATTTCACAAGGTCTAGTCACATCTCAGTCTGTATCTGTCAATGACGAACTGCTTTCCGATCATTCTGTGCCATTCTTTTCTTTCTCAACATTGCAAAGCCTATCAGAAACAAAAAGTGCAATACCCGTCGCAACTCAAGGCCATTGATATTCAAACTTTTCCTTTCCCAGCTGTTGAACGCCTATCACAAACCCACCTGACCCTTCTAAGCACTACAATACCGTCCTCAGCCAACTTCTAGATGAGCATGCTCCTCCTACTGACCATCTCCTGCCTGATAGGCCATGTGCACCATGGTACAACTGTGACATCCTGGTCGCAAAACGCAAAAGCCGACAACTAGAGCGGCAATGGCGAAAACCAAAACTGAAATAAACAAACGGCTTCTTCGAAAACCAATCAACAAAGTTAAAACCTTAATTCGTTCAGCAAAAACAGAGCATTACTCCTCTCAAGTTCTTGATGCCACGTCTATGAAATCTCTTTTTTCCGTCACATCCACGTTTCTTGGATCTGAGAAGGCTAGTCCTCTGCCTTCTATTCACGACCACTCTGAACTTCCTTCTATATTTTCTGCTTTCTTCTCTGACAAAGTCCGCAACATTCGCTCCAGTTTGGATCAGACTCCTTTCCAGCCTGCAACTTCTGATCCCCAATTCTCTGGCACTCCTCTCCTTTCCTTTCATCCCGCAAAGCGAGAAATGAAATCGAACTAATTCTGAAAGGAATGACTATAAAATCATGTGATCTTGACCCCATACCTGCTTCTCTTTTTGCATCAGTGCCTGCCACAACTTATTCCCACTATTACGACATTAGTAAACTTATCTCTTGTCTCTGAAATGTTCCTTCAGCTCAAAAAAACTGCCATAGTCACAAACCTCTACTCAAAAAGCATGAACCTTGACCCCAACATTCTGAAGAACTATAGACCTGTTTCCAACCTACGTTTATCTCTAAAGTCCTTGAAAAAGTAGTTCTAAAACAGCTCAACAACCACCTTCTCTCCAACAGTCCTCCTTCCTGCGTTTCATGTCTGCCTATCGCGTCAACCCACAGCACTGAAACTACCCTTGCCCACACCTTAAACACACTTCTACTCGATTCTGACTCAAGAAAAATCTCCTCTTCTTACTCTACTCGACTTATCTGCAGCCTTGACACTATGACACACTCTATCTTCTCTCCCGTCTTCAAAAAACATTTGTGTTACTGGTACAGCCCTTACCTGGTTTAGTTCATACTTACTGACCGATTCCAGATTCACAGTAAACAAGATTCAGTCAGTACCTGCAAGATTGGAATGTGGAGTTCCACAGGGATCTGTTCTGGGCCCTGTTCTTTTCACCCTCTACACTGCTCCACTGTCACATATTATTAACCGCCATCAGATCAACCATCATTTTTATGCAGATGACTCTCAGATTCTAAGCAGCGACACTCCTGAAAATCTGCCTTCTCTCTTTACAAATATGGCCCATTGCTTTCAAGATATCCAAAATTGGATGGTACAGAACAAATTACAGCTAAATGCAGATAAAACAGAAACCATGCTTGTAGGGACCAAACACAAACTCTCTTCTATCACAGCAGGTTCAATACAACTTGGCAATGCATCAGTCCCTTTATCCACTGCTGTGAAGTATCTAGGGGTCATTATTGACAAGACACTCTCTATGCAAAAATTCATCACTCAGACCTGCCAGTCCTGCTACTATCAATTACGGCGTATTAGTGCAATTCGAAAGTACCTGTCCACAGATGCAACATCCAAACTTGTTGCGTCTCTCATTTTTTCACGTCTGGACCATTGCAACTCTCTGTTGGCTGGTCTGCCAGCATCATCAATCCAATCCCTTCAACGTATACAAAACTCTGCAGCTCGTCTAATCCTCAGAAAGAAAAATCTGAGCATATACCCTCTCTTGCATCTCTCCACTGGCTGCTGTGCCACAGAGAGTAACTATAAGATCAGTACCCTCTGTTACAAATGTCTCCACAAAACAGCACCCGCCTACCTCTGTGAATGTCTTCACTTGTACACTCCTTCTCGTTCTCTCCGCTCTGCTGCAGATACCTTGTCCTTACGAATACCTAGATTCAACCAATCCACCATCGGCCGTCGCTCTTTCTCTATTTCTGGTCCATTGATGTGGAATGATCTCCCTCTCTCTCTCCGCCAAAAGCCTTCTTATGACACTTTTAAATCCAGTCTCAAGACATATTTATTTCAAACCTAAGATTTTCCTCTCCTGCCTCATCTCATAGTTTTTCCCTGCCTTCAACAGCCAAGATTTTATTGCCCTGCCAGGGTGTGTGACCTCTGTGTGTGTGTGTGTGTGTGTGTGTTGTGTGTGTGTGTGGTGTGTGTGTGTGTGCGTGTGTGTTGTGTGCGTGTGTGTATGTGCGTGTGTGCACATTTGGACTTTATGGAACTATTGCTTGTCACTGGTTGTATGACTGTGTAAGAATGAGTTGAGTGCAAGCGCTTTGATTTGTCTCTGCAAGATATAGCGCTATATAAATTCCATTTATTATTATTATTATTATTTCCCTCCTTCCTTCCTGCCTTCCTTCCTTCCTTCAGTCCGCTGTCTTCACCTCTCCCTTACTCCTGCCTTCACTTGTGGAGCAGACACTGATTCCTATGTTGACAAGTCATAAAGGGAGACTTCTTCAGAAAGAATGCTCTCACTAATTATCTCAGCAGTCGCTGCACACGTGAAAAGAGGGCAGGAAAAGGGGGGGGAGGGTCAAGGAGGGGGCATTGAAACACTTGTGCCTGCTCTGTATGCCGTGTTGTTGGTGTTGCTGTTGTGGTCTCCTGCTGCTTTTATATGTTCTGTTTTGTCGTTATTGTTATTGCTGCTACTTTTTGTTGTTCTTATTGTTGTGATGCTAGATTTTGTTGTTGTTTGCACAATTTCCAGCGAACACACTTGAGACAACTCACTCGACTCTGTTTGCCACAGGGCGATCAAAGAGAGATGATCGGTAAGGACAGGATAACACGTCTGCATGTATGACTGTCTTCTGCAGTGCAGACTGGATAACACGTCTGTATGTATGACTGTCTTCTGCAGTGCAGACTGGATAACACGTCTGTATGTATGACTGTCTTCTGCAGTGCAGACTGGATAACACGTCTGTATGTATGACTGTCTTCTGCAGTGCAGACTGGATAACACGTCTGTATGTATGACTGTCTTCTGCAGTGCAGACTGGATAACACGTCTGTATGTATGACTGTCTTCTGTAGTGCATACTGGATAACACGTCTGTAGTGCAGACTGGATAACACGTCTGTATGTATGACTGTCTTCTGCAGTGCAGACTGGATAACACGTCTGTATGTATGACTGTCTTCTGCAGTGCAGACTGGATAACACGTCTGCATGTATGACTGTCTTCTGCAGTGCAGACTGGATAACACGTCTGTAGTGCAGACTGGATAACACGTCTGCATGAAGGATTGCTTTCTGTATGTTCTGTATTGGCAGCAATCTTACGATTACTGATCTTTCTTCTCTAATAAATTCTCAGCATCATCAGATTCTTCCACGAAGACATGAAAGGCACCATTCTCTTTGACGGCTTAACATCAGCCATCTTCAACATACAGAGTGGAATGAAACAGGATTGTGTCCTGGCTCCCACCCTGCTTGGAATCGTCTTTGCTGTGATGCTGAAACACGCATTAGGCTCCGCAGCTGAAGGTATTTACCTCCGAAGCAGGTCGGACGGAAAGCTCTTCAACCTCTCCAGACTAAATGCCAAGACCAAAGTCCAGCTGAGGTGCCTGTGTGACTTCCTCTTTGCAGACGACGCAGCAGTAGCCACCCAGGCAGCTGAGGACCTACAGCAGCTCGTGACTCGCTTCTCTTTTTCACCAAGAATTCCAGTCACTCCTGACAACTACAGCCTCTCTCCCACTAAGCTTATAATTCTGGTAACTTCAACTTCAATTTCGACAACCAATCTTCTCCAGATGTCAAACGTATTTCTCTTTCTCTGTCCAACCATGAAGGTAGGGATATGTGTGCTGACGAGAACGTTTGGCAAAGTCAAATCTGTGGCTGTAGATGTTCCTATGATGCTGAAAGTGGTCATGATTTAGATGGCCAGACTGATCAGAAGTGTTCCGTCGCTTGTAATGAAAATTAACGTTTTGGTTTTTAAACTTATTTTCTGTTTTGGGGGTAAACAAGGGTTTCTTCTTATGCTGCTCAATGCCCACAGTCGTCTTCAAGTTCGTAGCCAGCTGAGTGGTCCCCCGTTTGTTCAGTGGTCTGTGTACAGACTCCATCCAAATCGGGACACAAAGGATGCCTCGTGGCTGATGAAGTCGACTTTCAGGCGGGAGGAGGCTGCAGACAGACTACGGTTTGAAGGCAGGATGACGTTGTTCAGGTGACGGGTTCCTCTGGCAGGAACAATGCCACTCAGAGTGATGTGGGCGTCAGGGAACACACGTCTGGCACTTGCGATTAGGCTGCTCCAAGTTGCCTCAGTGATGGCACCTGCTGAACAGTCATTCAGACCTA
>CM054147.1:453782-461282 GCA_028751875.1 Rapana venosa | reverse complement strand
CGTGAATGGGAAGGGGGGGGGGGGGGCAGGGGGGGGGGGAGAGGCGGTGAAGAGTGAGATGGGGTGAGTGTCTGAGTACGTGTGTATGCACATGCCGCGCATGAGTGTGTGTGTGCGTGCGTGCGCGCGTGCATGTGTGTGTGTAGGGGTGTGTGTGTGTGTGTGTGTGTGTGTCTGTGTGTGTGTGTTGTGTGGTGTGTGTGTGTGTGGTGTGTGTGTGTGTGTGTGTGTGTGTGTGTGTGTGTGTGTGTGTAACTTGGCGGATGTTATAATAATGTTGCATTCAGTTTAATGGGCTTTCCCCCCAAGTCTTTCTGGGAAATTTTTTAATTTGTTCAAGGTAGAGTTTCCACCATTTTTGTCTGTTGTTTACGTTTTCGTTTGGTTTTTGCTTTCTTTTGTTTTTAATTACTTCAAGTTTGTTTTTGTTTTTTGGGCAGAATTGTAAAAAGGCCTTTATTGTGTCTAATTCTTTACCCATTAAAGATTCAATCAATCAATCAATCAATCTTCTTCGCAATTCTTCTTCTTTGCAATTATTTTTCTTCTTTTTTTCTTCTTCTTCTTCTTCTTCTTCTTCTTCTTCTTCTTCTTCTTCTTCTTCTTCTTCTTCTCGATCCTTCTTTTTCTTCGCAATTCTTCTTCTTCTTCTTCTTCTTCTTCTTCTTTTTTTTCTTCTCTTCTTCTTCGCAATTCTTCTTCTTCTTCGCAATTCTTCTCCTTCTTCTTCGCAATTCTTCTTCATCTTCTTCTTCATCTTCTTCTTCATCTTCTTCTTCTTCTTCTTCTTCTTCTTCTTCTTCTTCTTCTTCTTCTTCTTCTTCTTCTTCTATGCAATTCTTCTTCTTCTATGCAATTCTTCTTCTTCTTCGCGATTCTTCTTTTTCTTCGCGATTCTTCTTTTTCTTCGCGATTCTTCTTTTTCTTCTCAATTTTTCTTCGTCCTCGAAATTTTTTCTTCTTCGAAATTCTTCTTCTTCTTCGTAATTCTTCTTCTTCTTCTTCTTCTTCTTCTTCTTCTTCTTCTTCTTCTCTTCTTCTTCTTCTTCTTCTTCTTTCTTCTTCTTCTTTTCTCTTCTTCTTCTTCTTCTTTTCATCTTCTTCTTTCTTCTTCTTCTTCTTCTTCTTCTTCTTCTATGCAATTCTTCTTCTTCTTTGCAATTCTTCTTCTTCTTCGCAATCCTTCTTCCTCTTCTTTTTCGCAATTGCTCTTGTTCTTCTTGTTCTTCTTGTACTTCTTCTTCTTCTTGTTTTTCTTCTTCTTCTTGTTTCTCTTCTTTCTTCTTCTTTCTTCTTCTTCTTTCTTCTTCTTCTTCTTCTTCTTCTTCTTCTTCTCTTCTTCTTCTTCTTCTTCTTCTTCGCAATTCTTCTTCTTCTTCTTCGCAATTCTTCTTCTTCGCAATTCTTCTTCTTCGTCTTCGCAATTCTTCTTCTTCTTCGCAATTCCTCCTCCTCCTCCTCCTCCTCGTCTTCTTCTTCTTCTTCTTCTTCTTCTTCATTCTTCTTCTTCTTCTTCTTTTCTTCTTCTTCTTCTTCTTCGCAATTCTTCTTCTTCTTCGCAATTCTTCTTCTTCTTCGCAATTCTTCTTCGCAATTCTTCGTCTTCTTCTTCTTCTTCTTCTTTCTTCTTCTTCTTCTTCTTCTTCTTCTTCTTCTTCTTCTTCTTCTTCTTCTTCTTCGCAATTCTTCTTCTTCTTCTTTGCGATTCTTATTTTTCTTCGCGATTCTTTTTCTTCACACGTCTTCTTCTTCGCAATTCTTCTTCTTCTTCGCAATTCTTCTTCTTCTTTGCGATTCTTTTTTTTCTTCGCGATTCTTTTTCTTCTCACGTCTTCTTCTTCGCAATTCTTCTTCTTCTTCGCAATTCTTCTTCTTCTTCGCAATTCTTCTTCTTTGCAATTCTTCTTCTTCCCAATTATCTCCTTCTGCTCCTTTGCAATTCTTCTTTTTGCAATTCTTCTTCTTCACAATTCTTCTTCGCAATTCTTCTTCTTTGCAGTTCTTCTTCTTCCCAATTATCTCCTTCTGCTCCTTTGCAATTCTTCATTTTGCAATTCTTCTCCTTCTTCTTCTTCTTCTTCGCATTTCTTCTTCTTCTTCTTCTTCTTCTTCTTCTTCTTCTCCTTCTTCTTCTTCTTCTTCTTTTTCTTCTTCTTCTTCGCAATTCTTCTTCTTCGCAATTCTTCTTCTTCTTCGCAATTCTTCTTCTTCTTCTTCTTCTTCTTCTTCTTCTTCTTCTTCTCTTCTTCTTCTTCTTCTTCTTCTTCTTCTCCTTCTTCTTCTTCTTCTTCTTCGCTATTCTTCTTCTTCTTCGCATTTCTTCTTCTTGTTCTTGTTCTTGTTCTTCTTCTTCTTCTTCTTCTTCTTCTTCTTCTTCGCAATTCTTCTTCGCGATTCTTTTTTTTTCTTCGTGATTCTTCCTTTTCTTCTCACTTCTTCTTCTTCTCAAGTCTTATTCTTCTTCTTTGCAATTCTTCTTCGCAATTCTCCTTCGCAATTCTTCTTCGCAATTCTTCTCCTACCTCTTGGAAACTTTTTTCCTTCTTTTCTTCTTCTCTTCTTCTTCTTCCTTCTTTCTTCTTCTTCTTCTTCTTCTTCTTCTTCTTTTTCTTTCTTCTTCTTTCTTCTTCTTCTTCTTCTTCTTCTTTCTTTCTTTCTTTTCTTTCTCCTTATTCTTCTTCTTTGCAATTCTTTATCGAAATTCTTCTTCTTCTTTTCTTCTTCTTCTCTTCTCTTCTTCTTCTTCTTCTTTCTTCTTCTTCTTCTTCTTCATTCTTCTTCTTCTTCGTTCTTCGTATTTTCTTCTTCGAAGTTCTTCTTCGTAAATTCTTGTTCTTGGCAAATTCTTTTTCCTTTTCTTCTTCTTTCTTCTTCTTCTTCTTCTTCTTCTTCTTTTCTTCTTCTTCTTCTTCTTCTTCTTCTTTTCTTCGCAATTCTTCTTCTTCTTCGCAATTCTTCTTGTTGTTCTTGTTCTTGTTCTGTTTGTTGTTGTTGTTGTTGTTGTTTTCTTCTTCTTCTTCTTCTTCTTCACATTCTTCTTCTTCATTCTATTCTTCTTTTCTTCTTCTTCTTCTTTTCTTCTTCTTCTTCTTCTTCTTCTTCTTCTTCTTCGCAATTCTTTATCGAAATTCTTCTTCTTCTTCTTCTTCGTATTTCTTTTTCTTGCAATTCTTCTTCGAAATTCTTGTTCTTGGCAATTCTTTTTCCTTTGTCTTTTCTTCTTCTTTTCTTCGCAATTCTCTTGTTGGTTCTTGTCTTTGTTCCTGTTTTGTTGTTGTTGTTGTTGTTGTTGTTTTCTTCTTCTTCTTCTTCTTCTCTTCTTCCTTTCTTTTTCTTCTTCTTCTTGTCAATTCTTCGCAATTCTCTTCTTCTTCGCAATTCTTCTCCTTCTTCGCAATTCTTCTTCTTCTTCGTAATTCTCGCAATTCTTCTTCTTGGCAATTCTTGTACTTGTTGTTGTTCTTGTTTTTGTTGTTGTTGTTTTGTTGTTGTCCTTTTGTTTGTTGTTCTTCTTCTTCTTCTTTTGTGGTCAGGTTGCGCAATTTTCTTGCTGCCGCTGTCTTCTCTTTGGTTCTTGCCATTTTGTCCTTTTCTTTCTTTTTTTTTTCTGTTCTTGTTCTATTTGTCTTTCCTCCTTCTTTTCTTAAATCCTTTTTTTCTCTTTCTCTCCCCCTTGGTCTACCCAGGGGCCACTGCTGTGCTCGCTGTGTGACACTGCCGCGCCCTGTGCCCGCTGCCGCTGGCGAGAGCTGCCGCCTACTTGGTGCACACGTGCTGTGTGGGCTAGTCGTAAACACACATATGTTAGCAAGGCACTGGCAGATCTGCACATACCTTGACCTGGAATTCACAACCCTGCACTTCTTTATCTTTTTTTTACTTGAAGATTTAAAACAAATTATTGCAACACATTACATTGTCATACATTGTCACACCCTTCATTTCAAACACTTATGTTTTCATTGTTATACATTATAACACGTTTTTAATTCTATCTGTCATTACCATTGTCACACAATTTTATTGCCATACATTTTCTGTTTTTCTAATATTGTGGCACAAATTTACACATTTCCTCTGTGTTAATTAATGCCACTTTATCCACATTTCTCGTGTCATACATTGCTACACTATTTTAGAGTGGATCTTTGGGCAACTGACAGCAGCACCAGTCTCTGACTCCAGTCACCTGACGTGAACAGTGAACAGATAATGGATAGCACGATCAGTGGGTTTGAGGCTAGTGGGTGGAACGATGTGTGGGTTTGAAGCTAGTGGGTGGAACGATGTGTGGGTTTGAAGCTAGTGGGTGGAACGATGTGTGGGTTTGAGGCTAGTGTGTTTTATTTATTTATTTATTTATTTATTTATTCTTTTATATAGAGGATAATGGAATACGCACTCATGTGCTTTTTTACATCCAGTCCCAGTGTGTATGCGGTTTTGTAAATTTTGTCATCTGTTTCCACTGGAACACAATGGCCTACTCTTCTGATAAGCGGAACAGGATTTAACGTGTGCGCAAGATGTTCTGCATGCGTTCGAACACGGGGCCTCGGTTTATAGTCTCATCTGAAGGAACGATGTGTGGTTTGAGGCTAGTGGGTGGAACGATGTGTGGGTTTCATTGCCAAGGGTATGTGTTGAGACCAACAAAAGACAGACACAGAACCCCAACACTGGACAGTCACTGTCGTCTGATCTGAGTGTACACACGTGGTAGCGGGAGTCGGGTAACACTGCCCTCCAGTACACGCGTACTGAACCATGATGCGCTGATGAATGCTCAGACTGGTCTAAGTATTGGGCACACAGAAAACATGCAGTGTGAGGACCAGGTCAGAATGGCCAGCCTTCAGAAGGGGGGAGGCCTGCAGTCACCGCACACAGCACACAAACCTGCCCACGGGAAGAACAGCTGCCTGGCTGGATTTGCTGCTGTAACTAATAATAATAATAATATATGGAATTTATATAGCGCTGAATCTTGTAAAAAAACAAACAAATCGAAGCGCTTGCACTCAATCATTTACAGGCATGCAACTCTCCTTAAATATAATGAACAACAGATTTCAAAACCATGCGCGCGCACGCATGCACGCACACACACGCACGCACACACACACACACACACACACACACACACACACTCGGAAAAAACCCACTTAGAAGATGAAAGATGCTGTTGAAAATTAGGGACAGATATGTGGGGGAAAGTCTCAGGTAGGAAAAGTGTGTTTTGAGGCTGGATTTGAAGGTATCAAGTGAAAGGCTTTTGTCGAAGTGAAAGAGGGAAGGTCATTCCAGGTGGATGGACCAGAAACAGAGAAGGAGCGACGACCAACAGTGGTTTGTTTGAATCTGGGTGTTCGAAAAGCACAAAGTATCTGCGGCTGAACGAAGGGAACGGGAATGGAGTGTACAGATGAAGACAGTTACAGAGATAAGGGGGTGCAGATTTGTGGGGGACATTTGAAACAGAGGGTATTGATTTTATACTCCAGTCTTTGTGAGACAGGCAGCCAGTGAAGAGATCGCAGAAGAGGAGTGATGTGTTCAGATTTTTTCTTTTTTAGGACCAGTCGAGCTGCAGAGTTTTGTATGCGTTGAAGAGAGTGGATAGATGATGCTGGTAGGCCAGCCAAAAGAGAATTACAGTAGTCTAAACGTGAAGACTAAACTACAGACTGGTGTCATGGTGGCTGTGACGCACGGTGATAGTTTCTTGTGTGTATTTTAAAGAACTGCTTAGGGCTTGATTGCTTTGATGGAAAGCGTTGTTGTGAATTCCTTATCAATGTTTCGTGACCTCCTGGAAAGTGCTTCACGTTTACCACATGGCTTGACAATTTTAATGGAAATACATTCCGCTGAAGCTCTCTCCCTGTCTCTGTCCTTCTGTCTGTATCTCTCTCTTTGTCCCTCTGTCTGTATCACTCTCTTTGTCCCTCTGTCTGTTTTCTCTCTTTGTCT
Source organism: Rapana venosa (assembly GCA_028751875.1). Taxonomy (NCBI): domain Eukaryota; kingdom Metazoa; phylum Mollusca; class Gastropoda; order Neogastropoda; family Muricidae; genus Rapana; species Rapana venosa. The sequence goes on along the minus strand of CM054147.1, from coordinate 455,309 downwards.
GTCTCTCTGTCTGTCTATATGTCTGTGTGTCCCTCTCTGTCTCTGTCTGTCTATCTATCTCTGTCTGTTTCTGTCACTCACTCTCTCTGTTTCTCTCTCTTCTCTGTCTTGTTCTCTCTGTCTCGCTCCCCATGTCTCTGTCTCTCTGTATCTGTCTGTCTGTCTCACTCTTTTGATATCTATTTTTTTCTTCCCTCTCTCTCAATCAAAGCGGGGAATATGTTATGATGTGTGTGTGTGTGTGTGTGTGTGTGTGTGTGTGTGTGTGTGTGTGTGTGTGTGTGTGTGTGTGTTGTGTGTGCGCGCGTGCGTACCTGTGTGTGTATGTGTGCGTGCTTGCGATGACAATTATTAATGTATTTGGTTGAATGTTGTTATTGGAGATTCCTTTTCCTCTTTCGGTTTTCATTATTTCCTTGTTGCAAAAAAACATATTGTTTAAATTGTGTTCATACTATGTTCCTTGCCAAGAAGACTGCATTGTTAATGGCAATAAATTACTTTCAGTATTCAGTGTTCAGTGTTCGCTCTCTTCTTCTCTCTCTCTTCTCTCTCCCTCTCTCTCTCTCTCTCTCTCTCTCTCTCTCTCTCTCCTCTCTCTCTCTCTCTCTCTCCCTCTCTCTCTCTCTCTGCCTCTCTCTCTCTCTCTCTCTCTCTCTCTCTCTCTCTCTCTCTCTCTCTCTCTCCCTCTCTCTCTCTCTCTCCCCTCTCTCTCTCTCTCCCTCTCTCCCTCTCTCTCCCTCTCTCTCTCCTCTTCTCTCTCTCTCTCCCTCTCTCTCCCTCTCTCTCTCTCTCTCTCCCTCTCTCTCCTCCTCTCTCTCCCTCTCTCTCTCCCTCTCTCTCCCTCTCTCTCTCTCTCTCCCTCTCTCTCTCTCCTCTCCCTCTCTCTTCCCTCTCTCTCCCTCTCTCTCTCTCTTCCTCCTCTCTTCCCTCTTCTCTCTCCTCTCTCCTCTCCTCTCTCCCTCTCTCTCTCTCTCTCTCCTCTCTCTTCTCCCTCTCTCTCTCTCTCTCTCTCTCTCTCCCTCTCTCCCTCCTCTCTCCTCTCTCTCTCTCCCTCTCTCTCTCTCTCCTCTCTCTCGTGTCCATCAGAAAAGGAATGGCTCACAGAAACAGCGGCTTCCCTGAGCTAGAGGAGAAATGACGTCCTTATCCCTGCCCACTGGGCATCTTCCTGCCTCTGCTGCCACCCCTGCCTGCAACTGTGCTGCTTGCGTCAGCATTTGACCCTTCTATGCCTCCTTGCTGCTGCAGAAAACTCTCTCTCTCTCATTTCATTCATTGTTCCATTCATTGATTCATGGATTCATCATTCATTGCATTCATTCATTATCATTCACTTGCATTCATGGACTTCCTGTCATTCTTCACCTCTCATTCATTATCATCATTCCTTCTATGCACTCTGCTGCTGCAGATACTCTCTCTCTCTATTTATTCATTCTTTCATTCATGATCATTATTACATTCATTATTCATCATCTTGAATGCTATCTGCTGAGGTATACTCTTCTTCTTTTTTTCATTCCT
>CM054147.1:434114-453282 GCA_028751875.1 Rapana venosa | reverse complement strand
GTGGTTTCGAGCATGAGGGGGCAGCGCACTCTTCAATTTTAAGCTAAGAGTGGCAAAGTCAGCACACAACATGAACAGTTTTTCTTCTTCGTTTCTTTTTCTTCTTCTTCTTTTTTTCTTTAAATTCTTCTCTTCTTCTTCTTTTCTTCTTTTTTTCTTTTTTTTTTTTCTTCTTCTTCTTCTTTCTTCTTCAATTTTGTTTCGGTTATAGGGGTTTAATGAAATGCCTTATATTTTTTAAACCCATTTGTCAACCGAATCGTTGTTTATGCTAATGGAGTTCCCCTTTTCCCAAAAAAAAATTGTTGCATGGGGTGCCCAAAGGTTCGTATGAGGTCCCTTTTATTTCTTTTTAAATTTAAATGTCTTTTTTTAACCCATTCAAAAGTTTTTTGTGATTTATTTGAGGATACAATTTACAATGGCTAGTCATAAATTTTTAAAGGGGAAATAAATCTTATTTAAACCGTGTATGTTTTAGTCAAAATTTGGTGTGAGATAATGCTATGATGTCCCTACAAAACAGAAGTAGTGTTTGTGCGCGTCAAAAAAAGGAAAAATTGAGGCAAACTCATTTAAAAATAAGTATAATAACAACAACATAAAGAAATTTTAAAACGCAAAAATTCTTGGGTAGTCATTGCGAAAGCCCCCTTTGGGGCAGGCATGTTCACAATATTATAAAGAAATATCTCCGTGTTTTCCCAGCTTTAAAAAATTAAACACTTTTAAAATAAAAAACAAAATTTTTTTTTCTTTTTGCTTTTTTTTCGTCTCCCCAAATTTTCCCTGTTTTTTTTGGGGGGGGGAAAGGTGCTCCATCTACCTGAAACCTCTAAACCCTCTTTCAAAAGCGAGCCATTAAGTCAAAAAATAAAAATGGTTAGCAAATGCATCAAATATAATTTTTTAAACACTTTGAGATATTCCCACTTTGTTTTCGCCCCCGTTTAATGTTTTAGCTCCATGAAAGGAGTTTAGTGTTTGCCTGGTTATTAAAAGTATTTTTTTTTCAACCAAACACAAATCGACGAGTATTGTCCCCAAAAACAACTTAGATCATTCAAAACGGTTTTTTTTCAATGGCAGCAGAGAAAGGGTGCCTTCCACCGGGTTTTGTAGAATACCCAAGCACTCTACTTTAAGACCCCGAAATAAAACAGCTGTTGTTTGAAAGTGTGACTAAACTCGCAGTCCAAAACCCCAAAGAACCCAATTGTTAACAAAATTTGGTGCCTTTTGATAATCAAAGACATATAGTGTGCCTTCTTGTTGTGTGTGGAGGGGGGGGGGCGTGCGTGCGTGTGTTATGTAGTAGATCGAAAAATGGGTTTGTGTGTGGTGTGGGGGTGTGGGTGGGGTTGAGGGGGGGGGGGGGCGTCCTTCCCGCGTGTTACACTTGGTGAGTGGGTGTGTGTTTTTGGGGTGCGGCAGGGGGAGGGGGGAGGGAAAGGGGATATTATGTACGCCTAGCCTGGGGGTAGTCAGGGATAACCATTTTCTGTATGTGAGAGAAATCTTGGTTTTTAAAATGTGCTTTAAAGAAAAAGAATAAAATGGTGAAAAGGGGGGGGGGAGGGGGGAAAGGGGGGGGGGGGGGGGGAGGCGGGAAGAGTGGATGGGGTGAGTGTTGAGACGGTGATGCCATGCCGCCATGAGTGTGTGTGTGGCTCTGCACCTCATGTGTTTGTGTGGGTTGTGGTGTGTGTGTGTGGTGTGTGTAATTGGGGGGATGTTATAATAAGTTGGGTTTAGTTTAAGGGCTTTTTCCCCCAAGTCTTTCTAAATTTTTTAATTTTGTTTAAGGTGAGTTTCACCATTTTGTTGTTGTTTACGTTTTTTGTTGGGTTTTTTCTTTCTTTTTTTTTTTTAAATTTCTTTAAATTTGTTTTTGTTTTTTGGGCAGAAAGTAAAAAAGGCCTTTTTTGTGCCCAATTCTTTACCATTAAAAATTCAAAAACCAAAACAATCAATTTCTTCTTCTTCTTTTTCTTCTTCTTCTTTTTTCGCAATTCTTCTTCGCAATTCTTCTTTGCAATTCTTCTTCTTTTCTTTGCAAAATTTTTTTTCTTCTTTGCACTTCTTTTCTTTTCTTTTTCTTCTTCTTTTTTCTTTTCTTTTTCTTTTCTTCTCTTTTCTTCTTCTTCTTCTTCTTTGCATTTCCCTTTTTCTTCTTTTCTTCTTTCTTCTTCTTTTCTTCTTCTTTTTTTCTTTTCTTTTTCTTCTTTTTCTTTTTTTCTTTCTTTACGACCTTCTTTTTCCTTTCTTTTCTTCTTCTTCTTCTTTTTCTTTTATTTTTCTTTTCTTTTCTTCTTCTTCTTTTTCTTCTTCTTCTTTTCTTCTTTCCTTCTTCGAAATTCTTCTTCGCAAAATTTTTCTTCGCTTCATCTTTTCTTTCTTTTCTTCTTCTTTTTTGTTTTGGGTTCTGTTTTCTTCTTGTTCTTCTTCTTCTTCTTCTTCTTTTCTTTTCTTTTCGCATTTTTCTTCTTTGCAAATTGTCTTCTTGCAATTTTTTTTCCAAATTTTTTTCTTCTTCGCATTCTCCCCCTCCCCTCTTTTCTTCTTCTTTTCTTTTCTTCTTTTCTTTTTTTCTTCTTCTTCTTTTCTTCTTTTTTCTTTTTCTTTTCTTCTCTTCTTCGCAATTTTTCTTTTCTTCTCTTTTCTTTTTTTTTTCTTGCGTTCTTCTTTTCTTCTCAGTCTTTTTTTTCCCCAAATTATCTCCTTTTGCTCCTTTGCAATTCTTCTTTTTTTCAATTTTTTTTCTTCTTCTTCTTTTCTTCTTTTTTTTTCTTCTTCTTCTTTTTTTCTTCTTTTTTCTTTTCTTTTTTCGAATTCTTTCTTCTTTTCTTCTTTTTCTTTTTCTTCTTCTTTTTTTTCTTCTTTTTTCTTTTCTTTGCTATTCTTCTTCTTTTCGCTTTCTTTTTTTTCTTCTTTTTTCTTCTTCTTCTTTTTCTTCTTCTTTTTTTCTTTTTTCTTTTCTTCTTTTCTTCTTTTTTTTCTTCTTTTCTTCTTTTTTCTTCTTTTCTTTTCTTCTTCGTCTTCGTCTTTTTTTCTTTTCTTCTTCGCAATTCTTTTTTCTTGATTTTTCTTTTTTTTTTTCGTTTATTCTTTTTTTCTTCTTCTTCTTTTTTTCTCAAGTCTTCTTTTCTTCTTCGCCCAATTTTTTTTCGCAATTTTCTTCCCCAATTTTTCTCTACCTCTTCCCAAACTTTTTCTTCTTGGGTTTTGTTTTTGTTCTTGTTTTCTTCTTTTCGTTTTTCTTTCTTCTTCCTTTTTTTCTTCTTTTTCTTTTTCTTCTTTTTTCTTCCTTCTTTTTTCTTTTTTCTTTTTCTCTTCTTCTTTCCTTTTTTCTTCTTTTTCGGGAAATTTTTTATCGAAATTCTTTTTTTTCTTTTCTTCTTCTTCTTCTTCTTTTTTCTTTTTTCTTCTTCTTCTTTGTTTTTTCTTCTTCCCTTTGCCAAATTTTCTTTTGAAAATTTTTTGGTTTTTTTGGGAATTCCTTTTTCCTTTTCTTTTCTTCTTCTTGTTTTTTCTTCTTGTTTTCTTTTTTTCTTTTTCTTTTTTCTTTTCTTCGTTTCTTTTTTTTTTCTTTTTCTTCTTCTTCTTTTTTTTCTTGCCGAAATTTTTTTTTGTTTTGTTTTGTTCCCGTTTTGTTGTTGTTGTTGTTGTTGTTCTTTTCTTGTTCTTGTTTTCTTCTTTTTTCTTCTTCTTCTTCGTTTATTTTTCCTTTTTTTTCTTCTTCTTCGCCCAAATTTTTTATCGAAATTTTTTCTTTTTTTTTTTTCCGATTTTCTTCTTTTCGCCAATTTTTCTTTAAATTCTTGTTTTGGCAAAATTTTTTTTTTCCCCTTTTCTTTTTTCTTTTTTTCTTCGCAATTCTTCTTGTTGTTCTTGTTTTGTTTGTTTGTTTTTGTTGTTGTTGTTTTTTCTTCTTTTCTTCTTTTTTCTTTCCCCTTCTTGTTCTTGTTTTTTTCCCTTTTTTTCTTCTTTCTTTTTTCTTTTTCTTTTCTTCTTCTTCTTCTTTTTTTGTCAATTCTTCGCCCAAATTTTTTTCTTTTTTCGCAATTTTTTTTCCCCTTTTTCGATATTTCTTCTTTTTTTGTAATTTTTTGCAATTCTTTTTTCTTGGCAATTCTTGGGATTGGTTTTTGTTCTTGTTTTTTTTTTTGTTGTTCTTGTTTCTTGTTCTTGTTCTTTTTCTTGTTTTTTGGTTTTTGTTGTTTTCTTTTCTTTTCCCTTTTCTTTTCTTTTTCTTGGGGGTAGGTGCGCGATTTCCTTCTGCCCCTTTTCTTTCTTTGGTTCTCTCCCTTTTTTTCCTTTTTTTTTTTTTTTTTTCTTCTGGTTTTTGTTCTGTTTTTCTTTCCTCCTTCTTTTCTTAAATCCATTTTCTCTTTCTCTCCTTCCCCTTGGTCTACCCAGGGGCCACTGCTGTGCTCGCTGTGTGACACTGCCGCGCCCTGTGCCCGCTGGCGAGAGCTGCCGCCTACTTGGTGCACACGTGCTGTGTGGGCTAGTCGTAAACACACATATGTTAGCAAGGCACTGGCAGATCTGCACATACCTTGACCTGGAATTCACAACCCTGCACTTCTTTATCTTTTTTTTACTTGAAGATTTAAAACAAATTATTGCAACACATTACATTGTCATACATTGTCACACCCTTCATTTCAAACACTGATATAATTATGTTTTCATTGTTATACATTATCACACGTTTTAAATTCTATCTGTTATTACCATTGTCACACAATTTTATTGCTATACATTTTCTGTTTTTCTAATATTGTGGTACAAATTTACACATTTCCTCTGTGTTAATTAATGCCACTTTATCCACATTTCTCGTGTCATACATTGCTACACTATTTTAGAGTGGATCTTTGGGCAACTGACAGCAGCACCAGTCTCTGACTCCAGTCACCTGACGTGAACAGTGAACAGATAATGGATAGCACGATCAGTGGGTTTGAGGCTAGTGGGTGGAACGATGTGTGGGTTTGAGGCTAGTGTGTTTTATTTATTTATTTATTTATTCTTTTATATAGAGGATAATGGAATACGCACTCATGTGCTTTTTTACATCCAGTCCCAGTGTGTATGCGGTTTTGTAAATTTTGTCATCTGTTTCCACTGGCACACAATGGCCTACTCTTCCGAAAAGCGGAACAGGATTTAACGTGTGCGCAAGATATTCTGCATGCGTTCGAACGGTTTATAGTCTCATCTGAAGGAACGATGTGTGGTTTGAGGCTAGTGGGTGGAACGATGTGTGGGTTTCATTGCCAAGGGTATGTGTTGAGACCAACAAAAGACAGACACAGAACCCCAACACTGGACAGTCACTGTCGTCTGATCTGAGTGTAGACGCGTGGTAGCGGGAGTCGGGTAACACTGCCCTCCAGTACACGCGTACTGAACCATGATGCGTTGATGAATGCTCAGACTGGTCTAAGTATTGGGCACACAGAAAACACATGCAGTGTGAGGACCAGGTCAGAATGGCCAGCCTTCAGAAGGGGGGAGGCCTGCAGGACCGCACACAGCACACAAACCTGCCCACGGGCGGAAGAACAGCTGCCTGGCTGGATTTGCTGCTGTAACTAATAATAATAATAATAATAATATATGGAATTTATATAGCGCTGAATCTTGTAAAAAAACAAACAAATCGAAGCGCTTGCACTCAATCATTTACAGGCATGCAACTCTCCTTAAACATAATGAACAACAGATTTCAAAACCATGCGCGCGCACGCATGCACGCACACACACGCACGCACACACACACAACACACACACACACACACACACACACACACACACACACACACACACACACACCACTCGGAAAAACACTTAGAAGGTGAAAGATGCTGTTGAAAATTAGGGACAGATATTGGGGGGAAAGTCTCAGGTAGGAAATAAGTGTGTTTTGAGGCTGGATTTGAAGGTATCAAGTGAAGGCTTTTGTCGAAGTGAAAGAGGGAGGTCATTCAGTTGGATGGACCAGAAACAGAGAAGGAGCGACGACCAACAGTGGTTTGTTTGAATCTGGGTGTTCGAAAGCACAAAGTATCTGCGGCTGAACGAAGGGAACGGGATGGAGTGTACAGATGAAGACAGTTACAGAGATAAGGGGTGCAGATTTGTGAGACATTTGAAACAGAGGGTATTGATTTTATACTCCAGTCTTTGTGAGACAGGCAGCCAGTGAAGAGATCGCAGAAGAGGAGTGATGTGTTCAGATTTTTTCTTTCTTAGGACCAGTCGAGCTGCAGAGTTTTGTATGCGTTGAAGAGAGTGGATAGATGATGCTGGTAGGCCAGCCAAAAGAGAATTACAGTAGTCTAAACGCGAAGACTAAACTACAGACTGGTGTCATGGTGGCTGTTACACACGGTGATAGTTTCTTGTGTGTATTTTAAAGAACTGCTTAGGGCTTAATTGCTTTGATGGAAAGAGTTGTCGTGAATTCCATATCAGTGTTTCGTGACCTCCTGGAAAGTGCTTCACGTTTACCACATGGCTTGACAATTTTAATGGAAATACATTCCGCTGAAGCTCTCTCCCTCTCTCTGTCCTTCTGTTTGTATCTCTCTCTTTGTCTCTCTGTCTGTATCTCTCTCTTTGTCCCTCTGTCTGTATCTCTCTTTGTCTGTCTCTCTGTCTGTCTATATGTCTGTGTGTCCCTCTCTGTCTCTGTCTGTCTATCTATCTCTGTTTCTGTCACTCACTCTCTCTGTTTCTCTCTCTTTCTCTGTCTTGTTCTCTCTGTCTCGCTCCCCATGTCTCTGTCTCTCTGTATCTGTCTGTCTGTCTCGCTCTTTTGATCTATATTTTTTTCTTCCCTCTCTCTCAATCAAAGCGGGGAATATGTTATGATGTGTGTGTGTGTGGTGTTGTGGTTGTGTGTGTGTGGTGTGTGTTTTGTTTTGTGTGTTGTGTGTGCGCGTGTGCGTACCTGTGTGTGTATGTTGCGTGCTTGCGATGACAATTATTAATGTATTTGGTTGAATGTTGTTATTGGAGATTCCTTTCCTCTTTCGGCTTTCATTATTTCCTTGTTGCAAAAAAACATATTGTTTAAATGTGTTCATACATGTTCCTTGCCAAAAAACTGTATTGTTAATGGCAATAAATTACTTTCAGTATTCAGTGTTCGTGTTCGCCCCTCTCCTCTCTCTCTCTCCCCTCTCCTCTCTTTTCTCTCTCTCCCTTTTCCCTCTCTCCCCTCCTCTCTCTCTCTCTCTCCCTTCTCTTCTCTCTCCCCTCTCTCTCTCTCCTCCCCCTCCCCTCTCTCTCTCTCCCTCCCCCTCTCTCTCTCTCTCCCCCCTCTCTCTCTCTCTCTCCTCCCTCTCTCTCTCCCTCTCTTCTCTCTCTCCCTCTCTCTCTCTCCCTCCTCTCTTCCTCTCTCTCTCCCTCTCTCTCTCCCCTCTCTCCCTCTCTCTCCCTCTCTCTCCCTCTCTCTCTCCTCCTTCCCTCTCTCTCTCTCTCCCTCTCTCTCCCTCTCTCCCCTCTCTCTCTCCCTCTCTTTCCCCCTCTCTCTCTCTCCTCTCTTCCCTCTCTCTCTCTTTTCCCCTCTCTCCCCCCTCTCTTTTCTCTCCTCTCCCTCTCTCTCCCTCCTCCTCTCTCTCTCTCCCTCTCTCTCTCTCCTGTCTCTGTGTCCTCAAAAGGAATGGTCCAACACAAACAGCGCTCCCTGACTAGAGAGAATGACGTCATTATCCTCTGCCACACTGGGCTTTCCTGCCTCTGCTCCACCCTGCTGCAACATGAGCGATGAGCGTCAGACAGTTGACCCTTCTAGTGCACCCTCTGGCTGCAGAAAACTTTTCCCCTCTCTCATTCATTCAATTGATTTATTCATTGATTCATGGATTCATTCATTCCCTTGATTCTTCATTCATTCATTCATTCATTGATTCATGGATTCATTCATTCTTCATCTCATCATTATCATTCATTCATTCGTTTTTTAATGCACTCTGCTGCAGGATACCTCTCCTCTCATTCAGTCATTCTTTCATCATTCACTAATATTAATTCATTGATCATTCATGTTGAATGCTAATCTGCTCTAGGCTACACTCTCTCTCTCGCTCTCCGTCTGTATTCATTCATTTGAATGCACATCTGCTGTAGGTTATTCGCTCCTCTCTCTCTCTCCTCCTCGACTCTCTCTCATCTCTCTCGCTCTCTTCTACTCTCTCTCCCTTCTTCTCTCTCTCTCTCTCTCCTTCATACCATTTCAGTCATTCATTCATTCATTCATATCATACATTCATTCATTCGAATGTACTATGCTATAGCTACTCCTCTCTCATATCATTCATTCGTTCGAATTACTCTGCTGTAGGGCACTCTCTCTTCATTCATGCATATCTTTTCATTCATTCATTCATTTCATTCATAATTCCGAATGCACTCTACTGGATTACTCACTCTCATTCATTCATGCATTTCGAATGCACGCTACTTAGGCTACTCTCTCTCATTCATTCATTCATTCATTCATGCATTCGAATGCACTCTACTGTAGGCTACTTCTCTTTCATTCTTTTCATTCAATTCAATTTACATTTCTTTCATTCATTTTCTTTATTCATTCGAATGCACTCTACTGTAGGTTCCTTCATCATCATCATTCATTCTTCGAATGCATCTATGTACTATTTTCTTCTATTCATTCATTCTTTTCATTCATTCATTCTTCTTTTCATTATTCATTTTTTGGAATGCACTCTAGTAGGCTACTCTGAAAACTTGCCTCATCCCCACCTCTCTTTGGATAGTTTATGTGTTACACGTGTCTTCACAAATGTATGCGTGCAAAACTACCCCACACACAACACCACAACACACACGAAAACACAACAACACACGCACACCACACATCACTTTACATACACAACACATCATACACCACACCTTTACCACACACAACACAAAACCCAACACACCACACCGCCACACACAACAACACCAAACCAATACACCACACACACACACATACACACACAACCCCACACACACACCAAAACATACAACACACACACTACCCACACATACCACCAACTAACACACACACTACAACACACATAACACACACACTCCCACCACACACATACACACACACACATACACACACACATACACATACACACACACACACACACACATACACACACACATCACACAACACACCATACAACACATACCACCACACCCACAAAACGCACACAAAACTTTACCACACACACAATCCCCAACACATACACACATACACACCCCACACATAATTGGGGGTGGGGGGAGGGGACGGACGGGATAGCCTAGTGGTTAGAACATTGCGCTTGCAATCTGACGACCCGGGTTCGATTCCCGTTCAAGGGGATTTTTCCTCTGGAGTGAACATCAGTGCAGACTCCACTCTCCGCAAAAGTCCTTCGGATGAGACTATAAACCGAGGCCCCGTGTGCGAACGCACGCAGAACATCTTGCGCACACGTTAAATCCTGTTCCGCTTTTCGTAAGTGTAGGCCATTGTGTGCCGATGGGAACAGATGACAGAACTTACAAAACCGCATACACACGGGGACTAGATGTAAAAAAGCACATAAGTGCTTATTCCATTATCCTCGATATAAAAGAATAAAATAAATAAAGAAATAAACATACAGACACACGCGCACGCACACACACACACACACACATTTCTGATGGAAAAAAAGCAAATGCACTGCTTATTCAATGTAGCATCTGAAAATAAAAGTTTGACTTTGACTTTGACTTTGACACACACGCACACACATGCATACACACATGCACTTACGTGCACACGCACGCACAGACACATACTCACACACACACTCACACATGTGCACTTTCACACTCACAGACTTGCACGCACGCGCACAAACACACATAAACATGCGCGCGCACGCACCCACGCACATACACATTCTCACACATACATTCATGCACATGCGTGCATATCTGCCTACACACACCAACATACTCACAAGAGGCTCTGCACGCATCACGCTTTCGCATGCACACACGCACGCACACATACCGCGCGTGCAAGACGAGTGAGAGAGAGAGAGAGAGAGAGAGAGAGATGGAGAGAGAGAGTATCGAGGAGACGAGATGAGTTGATGGGAGAGAGAAGATGAGAGCTGGAAGAGATTGAGAGAGAGAGAGAGACAATGACAATGGACAATGACATTGGCAATGACAATGCGCAACTTTTTTTATTTCGAGGATAATGACTAAGACACATGTGCGTTTTACTTACAGTCCCAGCCCGTTAGGGTACATTTAATATTATTAACCACTACTTATAACAGTCTCACATAAAAACAAGGGGAAATTACCCTTTTCAAAAACAGCTCCCCCCAACACCCCCCCCCCCCCAAAGCAAGAAGGTAATAAAAGAAAACCATAAAATACCCCACCCCCACCCCCAAAAAAAACCTTAACCAAAATAACAATCAAAAGTGAAGGAAAAAACCCAACCAACATAATGGATAAAAAAGAGAGAAAAAAGACAGACAACAATAACAAGAACTAGAACAACAACCAGAGCCAAGAAAAATACCAACCAAACTTAATAGGTCATAAAGATAAACATTCCACATTGTTCAATTGGTACACATTATGTTACACATAATTATAAATCAGTAATTAACAAAAAGATTATTTCAAAATAACAATGAAATATTTCACTCCAAAACTCCCATTCAATCTAGTGAATAAATCAAGAATCGAAAAATCAAATGAATAAACCAAAACAATTAAACAAGGAAAAAAAGACCCACAAAACACTTCCACTTCCCAAACACCCCTACCCTCTAAACAATCAACAATACCCCCAAAAGTCCAGACTAAATACAGCGTGCGCGCGCCGCGCACACACACACACACACACCACTCACATACACAAACATACACACACACTTAGCACGTATAGCCACGCTTGCACACCACACACACACACACACACTCTCCTACACATACACACTCACAAACATAATACACACACACACACACACACAACACCACACACCACCACACACACACCACACACATCCTGGCATACATATCCATTCGCAGACATTTCCTCACATACACAGATAATAGACACATGTCCTAATTATCAAAAATATCATAACCGTACTTTGTCAGACAAAACCAGGAAATAAACATTATATGATGTACGAAGAAGCATGCCACAAAGCCTCAAGAAAAATGACCGTCTAACATCAGCTATTTCAGCAATAAACACACAGAAACTGCTTTCCTTTCGCTCTCATCTGCACACACTGTGAATGGGCGCTCTTTACTATCACTGACACACAATACACACATACACACAATTACACACACACACCACACACATATTTCATGCATGCGCAATCCTATATACCATTTTTAGAATTGATCAAAAGTCCACAGAAAGTAATGAAATTGTCCAACAGAACATTGCAAATTAACATCCATACATTCTGCGTTAACAACAAAATACACCCAAACTTCATTTTAAGGGGGGAAAACTCAGACAAGTTATTGTTATTAAACAAAATCAAACACGCAGGGCACACAACCACACACACACCACACACACACACAACACACACACCACACACACTTTACAATTCAAAGCCAGCTAATAATATAAGTCAGTTACAGAGGAGAGGAGAGAGTGAGAGGAGAGAGGAGATGGAGAGAGAGAGAGAGATTGTGTGAGAGAGGAGAGGAGAGAGAGAGAGAGTGATGAGAGCCGCAAGAGAGAGAGAGATAATTTGGTTTTAGGCAAGGGGAGGATATATTTACTTTGGTTCCAACAGAATTCAATTGTGGATTTTTATTTTTGATGAGCAAGTGGATTGAAAAAATGACTTTTGAAGATTGTTAATGATGGGAGTTGTCGTAAAGGTCAGGAAGGGAGTTCCACAGCCAGGGCTGAGTAGAGTAGCTAGATTTGAACAAATCTATTCTTGGGATTGGGGAACATGGCTTTGCGGTATTTTGGAATGATTCATTGGGAACTTGTCTTTTAAGGAAGGAGGGAAAAGTCTGTCATTATCTCTAAACATCATGATGCCTTTGTTAAATCTTAGTCTTTGGTGTAGGGGATGAATATTTAACTGGAGTATGAATCCGATTTTGTTGGGTAGTCTTCCTTCAGAAGAACCAGATTTAAGAGCTACGTTTATACCAGACTAATAATGGTGTTCATAGTGTTTGTACTAGCAGAAATCCCACAGGGTTGAGATACTCTATTGAGGATTGTATATAAGCTTGAAAGAATAGTTTTCTTGAATGAAAGTCAAGAAAATGTTTTGATTTTGTCAAATTGGTATACTCTTTGAGCTCGTGTATTTGCACTGATGGGATATGTCATGGTACAGCTGAGATTTTTCTCAAATGTTATCCTAGAACTTTGTGGATGGCGGCTTGTTCGATTGTGTCCTTTTTTGAATATGATGGAATACAAAAAATATTAGAAGAATTTGTCGCTTTGGTCTGTAGTGATAAGGCATGCATTTTGTGTTTTTGGGGGTGTATAGGAATGTGATTTGTTCAGTCCCATTGGACAAGATCATCAGAGCTATTTTGAAATGTTCTTTGCAAGGAGTTAATATCAGTTATGGGTTGTATGTTTGGTTGTGTCGTCAGAAAAGGTTCGCATTAAGATTTGATATGAAGAGGAAGGTCATTTATGTATAATGAAAGAGAATTGGTCAAAGATGGATCCCTGTGGTACTCCATAATGAATGGGTTTGAGTGTGGTGTGGAGTAGCTATTGAATACATTGTTGCGTCGGTTGTAAGATAAGAAGCCAATGAAGTTCTAGTAGTATTTGAGAGAGATTATATAAGTCTAGCTAGTTTTAATGAGAAGTCGGCGGTCAATTGTATCAATTGCTTTTTGAAATCTATAAAGTAATACTCCACAACATTTATTGCCATTAATGTGTGACAGCCAATTGTTTACAAAGACTAGTCAATGCCGTTTGGCACCGTGTGACCTTTTTCTAAAATCCAGATCGATGTTAGGTGACGTATGTTGTAATATTATATGATGGACTATGTGGTTATTCATATGTTTTTCAAGAGGTATTGAAAGGTAAGATAAGTAGAGATTGGCTATAATTTGAGCGATCGGAAGTGTCTCCAGACGTGTGGATCGGAAGTCACCTTAGACAGTTTTGAAAGCCTTGGGGAAATTGTTCTATGACGACAAAGAGTTTATGATATGTGTCAGAGTGTCTGTTAATAACCGGAGCTGAGTGTTTCAGTATTCTGCCAGCTATTCCATCCAAGACAAGCGTACTTGATTGTTTGAGTGTGAGTCAGGTTAATGTAGAACTCAGGAAACAGCTATGAATGGTATGTGGAGTTTTGATGCAATACTTTTTTTCTTGGCAGTATGTTTAGTTCAATTGAGCTCATTGGATTTCGTTGTTTTCATTGTTAATTATGATAGAAGAAATAATAAGAAGTGCTTGTTTAGTTGTTTCAGCAGAAATATCTTTAATTACGTTAGATTTGGAACGACAATTAATTATTTGTTATTTGATGATTGCTTCCCTACAGTCTTTGAATGTTGTTGTATGAAGTAGATTTGGAAATTTTCCCTTTCTCTCGCCGTTTTTGTGAGTTTTGCCATTTCTTATGTTTTTGCTCCTATAATATTTTATGTTCTTTTAAGAAATCTCTAAGATAAACATGCTTCTTCTGTTCCCTTGTAAACTAAGGAGGTTTGCGAGCCATTGTTTGTACTTATGTTTATATTGGGGCATGTTTGTTATAGATTTCAGTAAAAACTTTTATCCAGAACTCAATGGCCAGGTCTGGATCAGTAATATTGAATGATACCAAGAGCAATGGCACTGCTTTATTCTAATAGAAAAGTTGCTCATTAAATTTTGCAAGTAAGAACGATTAGGTTATAGTTTTATGGCAGGTTTGGGAATTTTTGTTCTTTTTTTACCCTACGAATGATGTGGTGCTAATCGTTTACCAAATACAAGTCTAACCTTATAGGTTTTTTTTTTTTTTTTACACAGTTTTTTTTTTATTTTTTTTATATATTTTTTCTCTTTTATTTTTATTTTTTTTTTTTTAAGTATTTTTATTTTTTTTTTTTTTACACTATTTATTTTTTTTTCTTTTTTTTTTTATTTTACTTTTTGTTTATTTTTTTTTTCTTATTTTCGATTTTTACATTTTTTTTATTACATCTTTTTTTATTTTTTTTTAATATTTTTTTATTCTTTTTTTTTTCTTTTTATATATTCTAAAAATTATTTATATTACAATTTTTTTACACTTTTTACAGGAACTGGGTTAGTGAATCGTACATTTATATAGGGGACACACATTCTATGATGTTTTAGGGTCTGAGATTGCATAGATGTGATTCATAATTGTGTTCGAATTTGATGTGGATCTTGTGGTGAAAGTAAACTAACTTGGTGAGATTGAATGAGTTAATAACTTGGGTCCATTGGTTGTTTACTTTTTGCTAGTCAATATTAAATTCACCTAGTAAGATAATTTCCCTAGATTCTAATAGGACTACGTTCATATGGAGTCAAATGGTTCTATCCAATTTTTTTTCAGTTGGATTCTGTTAGCTGAACCCCATTATAAAGGTGCTGCACCTTTATAGCTACTTGATCCAGATTGATCTACTTCCATAAACGTTCAAGATTGAAAGGACGTTTGAACGTTACAGACCTCACTAATATAGATTAAGATACCTGAGTCTTTGGGCTTTTGCGGATCTTGCGCCGATTTTATTATCCTGGATGGAAATTCAGTGGTGGTTATGTGTTCTGTAAGTCTTGACTCGGAAAGACCTAGTATATGAAATGGTTTGCCTTTGGGTTTGTGATGGTCTTTTTATTTTTGTTTTTATTGACTGCAGGGTTTATTTTTGGGTGGCAAATTCTAAGCCACCCTTGGAGGGCAGAATTGTGTCTTGAAAAAATCTATTGAAGCTATTTTTTGTGGGAATGTATTGATGTGTACAAGAATGGGAAGAAAAGGGAAAAAAAGAGAGACAATGAAAAAAAATAATGGGGAGGGGGGGGGGAGTAAAATTTGATGAGGTTGGGGGTGGGGGGGTGAAAAAGGTGTTAAAATAATTACCACTCTTAGGCACAATTTTGTATAACTCAATCTCCGACAGTATGGAGGAGAAAAGAAAATTTCCCAAAAGGGGGGCGGGGTTGGTTACCGAAAAAAAGGGGAAAAAAAAATAACAACAAAAAAACCAACACAACAGGCAACCAAACACCCCAACAGGGGGGCCAAAAATTCATTAAAGGGGCTCTGTAAATAAAAATGCCAAAATATAAAAATAAGACAAACTCTAATCAGCACGTTCCGGGAAAATAGATTTAAAAAGGGGAAAATAAAAAAAGAAGGAACAAAAAGAAAAAAAAAGAGGAAAAAAGTGATGGGGCACAATCCATTTTCCAAAAAGCTTGGTCCGGGTGTGGAGATTGACACTGGTTTGTCCTGTCATTTTTGCTTCACACGCAGCACTGGTGGCGGTCTCCAGCACGAAAAGATTTTGATTTTAAATTCAACTGTCACCAATTTACATTTCAAGGGGCCTGGGTACGAACACAGAATAAGTCCTTGTAAGATGTTACAACTTCTAACTAATGATAGGTTAAGGAAGTGTTATACACATGCATGACTATGAACCCACAACATACCTTTTAAGAGAGAAGAGAGAGGAGAGAGGGAGAAAAAGAGAGAGAGAGAGGGAAAAGAGGAAAAAGAGGGAAAAGAGAAGAGAAGGAGGGGGGGGCGACAGACGACAGACGACAACAGACAGACAGAGGGACAGAGAAAGAGAGAAAACAAGGGGACAACGAGAGACAAGGGGGGACACTGGGAGGGGAAAAAGGGCCAAGCCAGGCCGTACAAAAACGGGGCCCCTTTCCATTGAGCGTTTGATGAAAGAGAATTGACAGAATCAAATACTAATGGGAAAACGGAAGCACACGGGTCATTTAGCCAGAGGGGGGGGGAGGGGGGGGGGAGAAATGAATCACCCGTTATGCAAGACTGGTTCTCTTTCAATTCTGCTGCATGCAGGCGGGCGGGCAATGAAGCATGAGAGATCGCCGTAAGTGAGACAGGGAACAAGCTCTTGTATTGAGCCAAGAGAGAGAGAGAGAGAGAGAGAGAGGAAGAGAGAGAGAGAGAGAGAGGAGAAAAGAGAGAGAGAGAGAGAGAGAGAGAGAGAGAGAGAGAGAGAGAGAGAGAAGAAAAGCAGAACAGAGACAATGACAATGCCAATGACAATGACAATGACAAATTCTTTTATTTCGAGGATAATGAATAAGCACACATGTGCTTTTTTACATCCAGTCCCCGCCCGTTAGGGATACATCTTAATAATAAAAACCCCAATACTTATACAGTCTCGCAATAAAAAACAAGGGGAAATAACCCTTTTCAAAACAGCTCCCCCCCAACAACCCCCCCCCCCCCCCCCCACAAAGCAAGCAATTAAAAAAAAAATCCTAAATACCCCACCCCTACCCCCACCCCCCAAAAAACCCTAACCAAAACAAACAAACAAACAAAAGAGAAGGAAAAACCAAACCAAAACCAAAAGAGAAAAAAAAAAGAGAAAAAAAAACAAACAACAACAACAAAAACAAGGGGCAAAACAAAGCAAGAAAAAACACAACCAAACTTATAATTTTAAAAAGATAAACATCTACACATTGTCAAATGGACCATATTTGTTACACAAAATTTATAAATATTGAAATAGGGCACCTTAAAACTTAAGTCAGAGGAAAGTCCAAAAAAGTACTAAAAATGTAAAAATAAAATCCTTCACAGGACATACTTACTAAAAGCAGGACAAAAAAGGTGGAAAGAAGAGCGAGACAGAGAGGTGTGTTTTTATTTCAAGAAAATATCCAATATATAAACCCAAACAGTATGCGATCCCATCAACACTCTTTTAGATTATACTCGTTTAAAATTATAGTCATGAAAATGAAAAAAATTTAATACCCATACATCCACACAATAAAAAAAGAAACAAACCAAAAAGAAATTAAAAAACATACGTCTTTTTGGGAGGAATTGGGTGGTAGGGAGTGAGTTGTGTGTGTGTTTTTGGTGTGTTGTGTGGTTTGGTGCCCCCGCGCGCGCGCGCCTGGTGTGTTGTTGTGTGTTGTTTTTGAGTGTGTTGGGGGGGGTGGGGGGGGGGTGGGGGGGTGTTTCAGGGATAATACTAAATATGTAAACTCACTAGCACACGATCAACAAAAACATTTTTAAAATTAGTTCTGCGAAGAATGTCTGGAAAAAATAAGTGAAATCCCCATACACTTCATAATAAAAGGAGGAAAAAGCAATAAAGTCAAAAAAAGAACATCTAAAAACATTTAAAGTTAGAAAAAAATTCTTTTTTTTCCGGATAATGAATAAGTATTCTTTTCTTTTTTTTCATCCATCCCCCCGCCCAGGGGCACATTTAAAAAAAACTCAGTACTCTACTTTCAAAAACAGAAGAAGCAAGGGAAAAAAACTTTTTTTTAAAAAAAAGAGAAGAAGAAAAAAACAAACAAAAAAACAAAAAAACAACCCCCGAGAGCAAAAGATAAACAAACCCCAGAAACCCCCCCCCCCCAAAAAAAAAAAAAAAAAACAACAAAAAAAAAAAAACAAAAAAAAGAAAAAAAAAAAAAAAAAAAAACAACAACAACAAAAAAAAAGCAGACAAAAACACCCTTCCAAAAAAACAAACAAAAAAAAAAAAAAAACAAACATCAAACAAAGAGAAAAAAACCCAAAAAAAAAACAAAAAAATAAACAAACAAAAAAAACAACATAAAAAAAAAGAAAAACAAAACAAAACGCCCTTTTTCCCCCTTCACACACACCCACACACACACACACACACACACAAAACACACCCCAACACACACACACACACCACACACACACCACACCAAAAAAAAGAGGGAGGGGAAAAGAGAGAAAAGAGAGAGAGAGGGAAAAAGGGGGAGGAGGAGAGAGAAGAGAGAGGACAGAGAAGGAGAAAAAGAAAGAGAGAAGAGAAAAGGACAGGAGACAGACAAGAGAAAGACGATTAAAAGTATGTTTTTTCGATCCAAAGGCCCATAAGGGGGAGCTTATCCGGTTTCTGTACGTTAAGGAACGAGGGTTTTTTTTTTCACCCCCCCTGTGACGGACGTAGTTGTCGAAGATATTCCCCCAGCAGAGCTGGTACCCCCACTTGTACACCTGGGGGAGTGAGGAAATAGGGTAAAGTGTCTTTCCCAAGGCACAACCCGAGCCGGCGGGGGTCGAACCCGCGAAACCCCTGGACACGGTCGACCGCCTAAACCACCACCCCCCGGTGCCTCCAAAGATAGACTTCATGAATTAAAGACTACATAAAGAGAGACACACACGTAATGTAATAATAATAATAA
This sequence comes from Rapana venosa, assembly GCA_028751875.1. Classification (NCBI taxonomy): domain Eukaryota; kingdom Metazoa; phylum Mollusca; class Gastropoda; order Neogastropoda; family Muricidae; genus Rapana; species Rapana venosa. Next base: position 434,792 of record CM054147.1, on the reverse strand, counting down.
AAAATAAAAAATAATAATATGATGTTGATGGTGATGATGATATGATGATGAGAGATGATGATTAGTGATGATGTGATAATAAAATAATAATAAAAATAAAATAAAGATAATAAAAATAAAAGATAATAATGATAATAAGTGAACGTATGAGCCTATATCTTGCAAAACAAAACATACGCATGCATAAAACCCAATTTTCACGCATGCGATCAATGTAAATAAGAAATAGTTTAAACAAACAGATTTAAAAAACTGATCGCTGCAGACACAAAATTTTTGAAAAAAAATTTCAAGGTCAAATGTTTTTTTCAAAAGCCCAAAACAACCTCACCACACCCTCAACAGGTCTATACTTTTGCAAAAGGGGATAGGACATGGGGTTTGTGAAGGTGGATATTCTGATATGAAACAGGAGGGGGGAAAACTTTGGTTTTAAATAAAAATTTTTTGAGGCGGATTTAAAAGGGCATAACTAGGTTTCTGGGGAAGAGAGAGGGGAGTCTTTCCAGGTCGATGAACTGAAATAGAGAAAACCAACGGGTAACGGGGATTGGTTGAATCTAGTATTTTTTCGGCACAAGTATCTGCAGCAGGCAAAGGGAACGTAAAAAAATTCAGGTTAAAATATTCCAGAGGTAGGAGGGGCGTTTTTTTTGGAGAATTTGTAACAGAGGGCAA
>CM054147.1:342417-433614 GCA_028751875.1 Rapana venosa | reverse complement strand
CCCTCTTACTCACATACCTCCCCCAAAGGGGGGAATTTGCGCCAATGCCAAAACTATAGAACAATCAGCCTCATCAGCCACGCCAGCAAGATCATGCTCAAAGTTATTTTGAATCGACTCAGGAACAAGGCAGAAGAACACCTTGCAGAGGAACAAGCTGGGTTCAGGGCAGGCAGGAGCACAATCAAACAGATTTTTAACTGCCACATCCTGATGGAAAAACATCTTCAACATCAGAGAGACCTGTTCCACAACTTCATCGACTTAAAGAAAGCTTTCAACAGAGTATGGCACGAAGGCCTGTGGCAGGTCCTCAGAATGTTTGGCATTGAAGAAGGACTAGTGCAAACCATTCAAGCACTATACAACACCGCAAGCAGTGCAGTCAGGTCGGAGACTACTTCAAAACCACAGTTGGGGTCCGACAAGGATGCCTGTTATCTCCAGTCCTGTTTAATCTGTTCTTGGAAAACATTATGAGAGAGACCCTCCATGACTTCCCCTCTACCATCTCCATTGGCGGCAGACCCCTCAACAACTTGCTGTTTGCCGATGACATTGCCCTCATTGGCGGAAGTAACTCAGAGCTGCAAGATCTTACGACCAGACTTGAGAACAGAGCTGGAGCATATGGGTTGGAAGTGAGCTCGGAGAAAAGTAAAGTACTTGTGAACAGCACGAGCAACGCCACTGCTAAAATTTACATGAATGGCCAGTAACTGGAGGAAGTAGACGCTTTTAAATACCTTGGCGCTACACTCACAAAGGACGGACGATCGACGACAGAAATCAAAGTCAGACAACCATGGCAACATCTTCCATGACAAAACTCACCACCATATGGAAAAGTAAAGAGATCAGTTTCCCAATCAAACTAAAGCTCTACAAAGCCCTAATTCAAACTATCCTGCTGTACGGAAGTGAAACCTGGACATTGACTGCTGAAACAGCATAGCGAATCCAGTCATTTGAAACAAAATGCCATAGAAAACTGCTGGGCATATCTTGGAGAGAACAAAAGACCAATGAATTTGTCAAGAGCCAAATAACACGGCTGGCAGGTCCACATGAACCCCTTCTCACCATTGTCAAGAAGAAAAAGCTGACATGGTTCGGCCACATCACCCGCCACAACACCTCTGCCAAAAACAGTACTGCAGGGAACACTCGAAGGTGGCAGAAAGAGGGGAAGACAGAACAAGTCATGGATGGACAACATCAGAGAATGGACCAGGATGAATGACTCGGCACTACTGCGCAGAGCCGAGGACCGAGATGGATGGAGGAGGCTTACCACGGCATCGTCTCTCGTGTCTCCTTCACGACCGCCAAGGTCACGGGACTGATAATGATGATGATTGTTCAATTCTATTTTTCTGTTCAGTGGTATGTCAGTTTTCAAACTGATAGATTGTCTATTCATTTGGGTGACATGTGTGGAGAGGATTTGTTAGTAGTTCATTCCATCCAAATTTTGTTACATAGTTGTGCATTAGAGTTATTTTCACATGATAATGTAATCTATGTTTGTTTGTTTGTTTTTGAAAACTCTCCCTCTCTGCCTCTGTCTGTCTGTCTGTCTGTCTGTCTGTCTGTCTCTCTCTTCATGCGTGTATGTGTATTCATTTGCATTCTTTCCTGTTGTTTTTCTTGCAATCGTCTTTCTCGTCTTTTTTGCCTTTTTTTCTTCCACTTTTTCTTTTCCTTTCTTTTTATCATGTTGAGGGCTGGATGAAAAAAAGGCTTTGTAACTTATTCTATTACCCTCGTAAAATAAAATTGCATTTGCGTTTACACTGTCTGCCCCTGTACTGTCACTACTGACTGACACACTGCTGTCACGTTGTCTTCCCCTGTCCTGTCACTACTGACACACACACTGCTGTCACGTTGTCTTCCCCTGTCCTGTCACTACTGACACACACACTGCTGTCACGCGGTCTACCCCTGTACTGTCACTACTGACTGACAAACGACTGTCATACTGTCTGCCCCTGTACTGTCAGTACTGACTGACAAACGACTGTCACACTGTCTGCCCCTGTACTGTCACTACTGACTGACACACTGCTGTCATACAGTCTGCCCCTGTACTGTCAGTACTGACTGACAAACGACTGTCATACTGTCTGCCCCTGTACTGTCAGTACTGACTGACATACGACTGTCATACTGTCTGCCCCTGTACTGTCACTACTGACACACTGCTGTCACGCTGTCTGCCCCTGTACTGTCACTACTGACTGACACACTGCTGTCACGCTGTCTGCCCCTGTACTGTCACTACTGACTGACACACTGCTGTCACACTGTCTGTTCCTGTACTGTCACTACTGACTGACACACGGATGTAACGCTATCTACCCCTGTACTGTCACTACTGACTGACACACTGCTGTCACACTGTCTGCTCCTGTCTTTGTGTGTACTGTGCCAAGTTTGTTCTATGTGTGGAACGTTTCAGGCACAGTGGGTGGATGTGGTGACACATCCACACCGGAATCACAAGATAACTGGGCGCTGGCTTGCTTTTGCTGTTGTTTCTTTGCTCTCCCCTGCATCTGGTTGGGCGTTTCTTTTTTTCCTGAAATACTGAAGTTGGGAAATTCGATTCAACACTGGACCCGCCCTAGTTGCTGTTGGTTGGGGGCTGGTAGGCTTGAGTCTCAAAACAAACACAGAGGATTCCTCTTCACCTTCGACCTTCCCATGATAATGCCCCAGCGTGCTCGTGTGTGTGTCAGCAGGACACTCGGGGTGGTCTCCACAGTAGCTCGAATTTTGTCCAGAGGCAGGCACAGTGAGGGTGTTATGGAAATAGTTACCGAAGCTCTTTTCAAACAAGAAGAGACGCAACAATCTGGGAACAGAACAGCAAAGCGTTACACCGGACACTAGTGTTGCTGTGAACACAATGGAAAGCTGAGCTACATAACCACATTGACCGGGGAATAAGAGAAGCAGCCCTCTCCACCACGCCCTTCAGATTTGAACCATGCATTCCATCAGGGAGCAGAACACTAAATCCTCTCTCTGCATGACTGGATTTCTGTCACTCTCACTGCATAAAAGTGACGAAGCATGGACAGTGAACACTGGTAGAGATTTCCAATCAGTTTGACTTTAAAAAAGACAAAAAACCCAAGCAGACAAACAGGAGTTCAAACAATAAGTAGTGGATGAAAAAAAAGCATTGTTAGTGGGGTTGGGGAGAGAGAGAGAGAGAGAGAGAGAGAGAGAGAGGAGAGAGAGAGAGAGAGAGAGAGAGAGAGAGATAAAAGAGAGAGACAGACTGACAGACAGAGACAAAGGCAGACAGGAAAGCAGGGAAGGAAGACAGGCAGGAGACAGAAGGAGCAAGGAGAGAGACAGAGAGCATTTAGTGAAGGAGAGGTACACAGGCCACCCATTCCCGTCCCCACCCCCTCCACATTGTTACACCTGTCCCTTTCCTCAACCATTCCCTTTAACCCCCTCCTCCCCCCCCCCCCCCCCCCCCCCCCCTCACTTTGCAACAAATTGGGTATTATTGCTCAGAGGAGCTTCAGATGGATAACTGATAGACGATAATGGCGCCATCCCGGGTGGATACCCCAGAAACAATAACAGCACCATTACATGCTCTAATCAGCAGGGACCCAATCAGCGGGCAACGTTCTCAAGGAGGGAAACAAGATACAAAAAGAAAGAAAGGAAGGAGCAGAAAAACACAATCTCAGAAACAAAGGCAGGCAGACAAACCGAGAAACAGGCGGAGGGATGAAAAGAAAGACAGAAACACACAGACAGACAAATTTACATATTGTTATAGAGTGCAAACAACTTGAGATTCAAAATTGCCCTTATCAAATATTACTGTGCAAATGCTGTTTGCTTTGCCTCGCTTTACATCCACCCCTTCCCTCTCCCATAGCATTTTTAGGCAATCATGACAATCCCATATCATATATTATTGGTGGATCGGTGGTCTAGAGGTAACGCGCCTGTCTAGAAAGCGAAAAGTCCGGGTCTGAAGTGTGCGGCGGTTCGTACCCCGTTTGGACCGGAAATTTTTCCCCCATCCATTAGACCATGAGTGGTGGTCTGGGCGCTAGTCTTTCGGATGAGACGATAAACCGAGGTCCGTGTGTTACACGTAATTATTAGCGCACGTAAAACCCACGCAACAATGAAGTTGTCCCATGGCAAATTCTTAAAAAAAGCCACTCTGATAGGGAAAACAAATACAGCTGCAGAAAAAAAAAAAAAAGGGTAAAGGGTGGCGCAGCGCTAAGTGCGACGCGTTCTCCCGCTCTCCCCGGGGAGAGCAGCCCGAATTTCACGGAGAGAAATCTGCCATGACTTAAAGTGGTATGAAATAAAATCTGAGCGCTTTGATTTGTTGCTTTACAAGATTCAGCGCTATATAAATTCCATACATTATTATTATTATTATTATTATCATCTCATCTGCTCCCAAAACCCCCTCCAGGGTCGTGGGGGCACTGCAGTGACGAACGTTGCAGCAGCTGGCTCCATTTGCAGCAGCTGTGGGCAAGTGCCAAGGTTGTGGAGAAGCTCTTCTCGGTCCATGGCAATCCTACCAATAAAGGATATACACCTTGCTTCTTGGCCCTTCCCTCATGCTCTTCAAGTGCGTCAGCAATTGTTTTCTCTAAGATGTCGAGGACGCCGGTGAGAGTAGACATCCTTGGTGTACTCCAGGTGTAGGTTGTCTTTCTTCGTGAGAATGCTGATCAGGAACTGAGTCTAAGGTAGTTGCCGCTCACCTGCCCACCAGATGAGTAACACATTCAAACACATCGTCACCTCTCCACCTTCATGGACCAGCTCTGATGGACTGTTGCCCGCTCCTGACCATGGCCCTTCCTTCAGCATTGTACAGCAGCTTTGACTTCTCCCTGCAGGGGGGGCTAGCTTCTGTCGTTGGAGGAACAGCTAGGACTTTGGGATCTCCCCTTGCTTTGTGTGGGTTTAATTTGGAGCAGTGTTCTGTCCACCACTTTAGAATATCGTGTTCCTACCTGAGGCATTTCCCTGCTTTGTCTCGGGTGGAGCGGTTCTCACTTGTTTCAAGCTTGCCAGGGCTTTGACATGTTGGTGGGTTTTATTTCTAATGGTTTTCTTCGATACCTTTGCACTTTTTAACTGATGTCTTCTTTGCTTTCCTCATGCTTTTTAATTTGTTTGTTGGCTTTTCTGTATAGTTTTGTACCTCCAGACTCATTCCTCTGTTGCTTCTATTCTCTGGGTTTGTTGCACCGCTTTCGTGTTTATTCCTGGGACCAGGGCTTCTTTGAAGACTGGTATTTGCCCAGGCTATCGTGAGCTGCCTTGGTCAGAGCAGATAGTCACTGCAGTTTTGGAGCTGTTAGTCACGATCTCTACTTTGGTGTCCTTATTGTCAAGAATGAGGAGTGGGCCCATTTTTTCTGCTGCTGTTGCTATGAAGTTTCTGGTATGTTTGGGTCTTTGAGTTTGACGCTGGGTGATTACAAACTTCTGAGATCGACATCGACGGCCTAGCTGGAAGAAGAGGAAGAGCTGGTCAACTTGGTTAATTGCCTTGATGAGGCCTCTGTGGCATGTGACTTGCAGATCAGTGCAAAGAAGGCCCAGTTGATCGATGGCAATCAACACCAATGGCGACATTACTGACATAGATAAATTTGAGACCACCCATAGCTATAAAGATATGGGAGTCAAAGCGCTTGGTGAAAGATAAAAATCTGAAATTCTCTCCACCTTAGCTCAGATCACAGCTGCAATTACAAAACTTTAAGTCACATGAAACAAGAACATTGTTTTCGGCTCCAAGTTTAGACTGATGTGATCCCTGGATATATCCATAGTTATATTTGTATGCATATGAAGCATGGCCCATACCAGAAGACACTGAAAGAAGGATACAGGCAATGAACATGAGATGCTTTCCCAAACGGTTTGGTATCTTGTACAGAGATCACATCACCAAAGCAGAAGTGAAAACTCGAACTGAAAACGCCATCAGACTAGAAGAGCTCCAGAATTCAGTGACAAGATACAAAACTGAAGTGGCACAGCACGTCACACAAACATCCAGACTGGCCAAGACTGTGTGACAGGGAAAAGTGCATGGAGAGAGAGAAAGCGACAGACAGAGAAAACGATGGGAAGACAATAATTATTAGAGAGTGGACTGGCCTTGAGTGGAATCACACACAGCAGAAAACTGAGAACCACTAGAGGTGGACTTAGGTGGTTGCAAAATCTTCAGTGATGTCCAGGTTGACCAGAGCACGTGATAGGTGAAGGAAGGTGAGTATGACTTCTAGTCTGGTAGGATGAATCTTAAAGTGGCTCCAATGAGAGAAACAAAGAGATTAGGAGGCAGAGAGAGACAACGACTGACAGACACACACACACACACACACACATTATCCTCGAAATAAAAGAATAAATAAATAAATGAAATAAATAAAACAGAGAGGAAAGCATGCGGATTCTTTAAGATGGCTTTACAAACCATTTCAACACGTCTAGCTACTTGAGATCTTCCCCTGTTGTCTGTTCCTACTTGTCAATAGCTGCCTTCACCTCCACCCCCCCCCCCTCCACACCTAAGTGTGTTGTGTATGGTTGCATGCGTATGAATGATTTGAATGCAAGCGCTTTGATTTGTTTGCTTTACAAGATTCAGCGCTATATAAATTCCATACATTATTATTATTATTATTATTATTATTATTATTAGCTATTGAAAAAACGTGGTCAACCATAGTACTAATAGCTTTATGTAAACGGACTTGTTGGAAAACGCTACCACATAGGTAAAGCAATACAGAGCTGTTGCAATGGCTCTGACACTCCTGCCGAGTGGTGACAATCATATAGTTATGTAGTTATAATGATGTGAATAGAGGATCATAATTATGATGTAGTTAAGACCATTATTTTTGTATGTTACCTAGCAAACATAGAGTTAGCTCGTCTACTCTGGAATAGCTAACATGTACACTAGTACCATCTGCAAACATGTCACAGTCATCTTCAAGTGCAGAGGTAGATCAATAATGTAGATTGAAAAAGTATAGGACCTAGGACAGGGTACTGAGGTACATCATAATTTATTGAAAATTGAGTGGGTTTCTGTCTATTAAATGTACGCTAGTTGTTTCTAATTATCTAAAGGTGATGCGTTAACTCTATAATATCAGAAATGGCATAGTCTTTAGTGCGTAGAAGTGAGTGATCAATTAAACCAAATGCTTTTGCAAAATCTACAAAACAAACACTAACTATCTAGCTGCTAGATAGACGTTTGTCAGCGATTTAACAACTAAGTTGGTAGGCCTGTGTGCCATAATTAAGTTTTTCTGAACCCAACTGCTTTAGATAAAGGAGAATGTATTTTTCAAATGGATTATATTGTTATTTCCGATGTGATTCTCGAAGAGAGAGACAGAGACAGAGAAACAGAGAGAGACACACAGAGAGAAACAGAGAGTGAGAGTGAGAGAGAGAGGAGTTGGGATACATAAATACAGACTTCATAGAAAGACTGACACACAACAGACACAAAGCCAAAGAGGTCAACATAAGTGGATACAGACACCAGCAGGTGAGATACAGTAAAGAGAGAGAGAGAGAGAGAGAGAGAGAGAGAAGAGAGAGAGAGAAAAGAGAGAGAGAGAGAGAGAGAGAAGTTATTACAGTAAAGGAACAGTCAGACTGGGTGATTAAGTGATGCATTACTGGGCTAGTTGCAAAGAAAGCCCCTTAAGGCTCGCCAGACTGTAAACTACACGATGTTGTGGGGTGTGTGGTGTGTGTGTGTGTGTGTGTTGTGTGTGGTGTGTGTGTGTTGTGTGTGTGTGATTTTACATCTGTCTATAGTCAGCAGTATCATACAAGGTGAATGAGCAAACAGCAAATATATATAATATATATATATATATATATAAATATATATATATATATATATATATAATATATATATATATATATATATATATATATATATATATATATATAGGAGAGAGAGAGAGAGAGAGAGAGAGAGAGAGAGGGAGAGAGAGAGAGACAATGACAATGGCAATGACAATGACAATGAAAATTCTTTTATTTCGAGGATAATGAATAAGCACTCTTGCTTTTTTACATCCAGTCCCCGCCCGCCTAGGCATACATCTAATACATAACCCAACCTTTCAACAGTCCCCTCACTCCAAACATAAATAACCCTTTCCCCCCCCCCCCCCCCCCCCCACAGGGCAAACTAATAAAAGAAAACGAGAGAGAGAGAGAAGAGAGAGAGAGAGAGAGAGAGAAGAGAGGGGGAAGGAGAGAGAGAGAGAGAGAGGGGGGGGAGAGAAGAGAGAGAGATAGAGAGAGAGAGAGAGAGAGAGAAGAGGAAAGAGAGAGAAAGAGGGAGAGAGAGAGAAAGAGAGAGAGACAGAGTGAGAGAGAGAGAAAGAAAGAGAGAGAGAGAGAGGAGTGGAGAGAGAGAGAGAGAGAGAGAGAGGAACTCAAGAACTCAAGAACTCAAGAATTTAATAGTATAGGCCATACAACCCGTTACAAATATGTGGGCAATCAGGAATGACTGGATGTGTTGAATATGGCATTACAGTAGAACAAACACATTGTAAAGGAAACATCAGTAAATCAAAGGAATCAACACTAAGTTTCCAAATGACATTAGCGGCGTTTGTTGGCATGATAAACATATCTGCCAAGATCATAGACACACGTATCATCTTGCATTAATCTTTGAAATGAAGTTAGCGAAGGATACATACTATATTTTTTCGGGATGAATTTCAGTCGTAAGTTACTGAGAAAACGAAGTGAAAAAGAAAGTGCATTTCTGTTTCTACAGCCCTATGACAAAATGAACACTGAAGATCTTGCTCAGAAACGGCTGTGTAGCGTTTTCTGTGCGTCTGTAGGTCTGATATTCCTAGTCTAAATCTGATCCAAATGTCACAGATATGCTTATTAGGCACCAAGGAAAAGTACGTTTCCATAGATACAGATAATTTAAATGTACGATATACACTGAATCTTGTGCTATTGTTAATATGTTCATTCCACTTTTGATAGAAGCAATCGATCAATATTTGCTTAAGCTGGCTTAAGAAAGCTTTATGATTAGTGATACCTTGGTTTTCCCATACAAAGCCAAAACCGGTCTGGTATAACATTTTACAAATATGTGATACCCAACACATTTTACCATCATTATGGAGAGACAAAAGCATATTGTAGGCCTTTCGTGGGAGTCTGGATTCTTCTATTTCGGTCAGCCGCAGCCAATATCGGATTGTACATACATAACTAGAAATATGTAATGGGTAACGACCCGTTTCACTGTAAACCATGTCATTTGGAGTTTGGGGGCTTACATTTAACAGTTTTTTTAAGAGCAAATGTTGTGGACATTCTCCACTGCTTTCTGCTGAGACAGGCCCCATATTTCTGCTCCATACAATAGAATCGGTTTAATTTGTGAATCAAAACAGTTTGACAAAAATCTCTGTTGAAAAATCTCCCAGTTTCCATAGAGTTCTGAAGATGTTAATTACCCCTTTTCTTGCTTTACATGAGAGTTCACGTACTGCTTTAAACTGTACGCCAATTAAGTTGAAAGGAATAAGCCCAGGTATTTATAGGAATTTACGATAGCTATTTCATTTCCCTTGTAAAACCAAACCTCTTTCTTAGCCACATGCCCACCGTTTCTGAATATGACGATATTCGATTTATCAAGATTTACATGCAAATCTAGCTTTTGTGATTGATTAGCAAGAACGTTTAGCTTATTTTGTAACCCTGCAACACTGTCTGATATTAAAACGATGTCGTCAGCAAACAACAAAATGAACATTTCTAGTGTATCAGGGTAAAGCTGAACACCGTGTTTACTGTTTTTGATAACTTCTTGGGCCAACTCATTGATGAACAATGAAAATAAGAGAGGGCTTGTTATTTCGCCCTGTTTTAAGCCTTTGAAGCAAGATATGGCTTCTGATATCTTGCTCCCATAACGAATCCGGACTTTAACAGTTGCGTAGATGCTCTGTAATATTTTCAAAATATTTCCATTTACACCATTTTTCTGCAAGGTTGGCCAAAGCTTGCTAAAAGAAATAAGGTCAAAAGCCTTTTTGAAATCGATAAAAGCGACATACAATTTTCTGTTTCTTAGGAGTTGTCTTTCGATAATTGCAAATAATGTGAAAATGTGATCTACCGTGGAGTGATCTTTTCGAAAACCTGCCTGTATTTCACCAAGGATATTTCTGTTTTCTACGAAAGCTGATAATCGTTTATTAATTATATAGCTTAGGAGTTTACTACATATGTTTAATAATGAGATGCCTCTAGAATTGTCTGGATTGTGGATGGTTCCTTTCTTATGAATGGGGTGGATGGTAGCTTCTGTCCAAGATTCTGGATAGAGTCCAGAAGAAAAAATCTTGTTAAACAGATGGACAAGAAAGGATATTATTCTTCTATGATTTACTACTGACTTAAAAACTTCAGGAATAATCCCATCGAGGCCAGCAGCTTTGTTATGTTTCAGATGTTTAATGGCCTTAACAATTTCTTCCTCAGTGATATCTGAATTTAAGTCTATCACATCCTGCGAAATGCCCCCTGAGTCAGATAAACTTGCACTGCTGCCAGTGACTTCCTCCTGTTCACCTCCCCCACCACCTAAGAGCCCTTTAAAATGTTCAACCCATTGCTCCATAGCTATATTGCCTATCTCCAATGTTTTCCTTGAAAATGTCTTTATGTGTCTCCAAAACTCTGCAGAATCATTTATACTGTTTACAAGTTCCCCTCTGCTTTTTCTTTTGAATTCTTTTTCTTTGGTGGCTAAAAGCTTGTTGTAATTTCTACGGGTATTACAGTATATGGTTCTGTCCAATGAAGACTTAGTGCGTAAAAAACTACGAAGAGCAGAACGAGTGACCCTTCTGGCACCTCACACATTTCCCATCAAACCACTCACTTCCTTTCTTTCTTTGTCCCCTGAATGTTTTCTTAAAACAGGAGGCAGCAGAAGACAGCATGTTCGTAAAAACATTCACAGCCTCATTAATGTTGGAATCACTGAGTAAGAATGCTTCATATAGTTTCTGTAAGTTGTCAGGCAAATCAAGATTGCTGAGAAAAGTGTCCTGTTTGTCCCATACAAGTTTATCAAAACAAACACTTCTGTCCTTTAACTGCTCAATTTTGGCATTACATAAAGCATGACAGACTTGGGCATATGCTTAGAATCAATACGTTCTTCAACATGCATGCCACAAAGGATTGAACAAAGAGAACAGGAAAATAAAAAATAATCTATGGCGCTGTTACCAGTAGTGGAGATAAATGTAAAGGAACCATTTCTGTCACCTGCAGTAGAACCATTTAGTATGTAAAGATCAAAACTTGTACACAAACATAGCAAATGTTTCCCGTAACTGCTTTGACTATGATCTTGTGAACATCTCTGTGGAGCAGTAGATACATTAGTGTTGGAAAGGGTTGCAAAGTTGAAAGATTCATCTTACTCGAAGCAAAAAGAATCACCATCAAAATACCATGGCTGTTTGCTTGCTGTTCTTGCATTTAGATCACCACATATGATGAACTGTCCATCATTATTGCCTTCAACAATATCAAGCATGCAATGTTCAAGCATTGAAATACCATCTGTGAAATCACTTTTTTCATAAAATGGACTATCAGTTGGGTTTAGATATGTACAAATCATAAATACATCAGACAGAGTACCAAAAAGTTCGTTAGATAGTTGCATTATGATCACATTGTTATATGGAGTTGACACGTCTTTAACAAAGTGCAAAAATTCATTTCTAACTAAAACAACAACCCCACCACTATTTCTTCCTTGTTTTGAAAACTTCTGGGCTGGTGCATGAAAAGCAGTATGACCGGGAAATGCGTTTGAACAAAAGTTTTTCATAAAGGTTTCAGTGAAACAAACAAAATCATACTGAGACACAAAAGATGTAAATGAACTGTCCTTCAGTTTTGATGCCAAGCCTTCCACATTCCAGGCCAGTATTGTGCACTGATGGGGGTGGAGAAATACTGTCACTCTTCCTCTTAGGGTCATGACCTTGACGTCATTTCTTTTTCTTAGAAGTACTGGTCTTTGGGGCTTGCTTCTTGTTTTTGTGGTGAGCACTCATCCAGTTAGTTGGCAGTCTTGCCTGCGCTGTGTGTGTCTGTCTGTGGAGGCTTGGTGTGAATTGCTGTCACTTAAAGTCCATGCATCCTTGCTCTGCTTGCCTGCAATGTTCAGTGCAGGGGAATCCCTGTCTGCTGTTCTGCCCTTTGCGGTGCAGCTGCACTTGGTTTTGTTGCACGTTCTTTTCCCTCATCATTATTCTTTGCTGAGTCATACAGGGAAGGGTGGGGGTTAAACAACAAGCCCTGGGTGAAGGAGGGAAGGGGGGAAGTTGTAGTGGGAGTTGTTGTATTGTCTTTCTGTCCTTGCAAAGTATGTCCGTCATCAGCTGCCACATCTCTCCTCTGACCTTCTCCCGTGTTTGGTGCTGGGGAGAAAGCAGGCTCAGTGCCGGCAGGATCCCACACAGCAGGACAGGGCGGAGTGCTGCGCTCCTCACACACTGTCTCACGGAGAGGGGGGCTGACTTGCTCTGTTGCTCCTGGCACTGGACTCCGCCTCTGGACACTGGCAGCAGTCTCCACGATGTTCCTCGAGGTGGAGGAGGAGGACAGGTCTGGCTCTTCCACAGCTCCTTCAGAGGTGGATGGAACATCAGCCAACACCTCACTGTAGAGGCGTGTACCAGGGGCTATGGATACCATCATGGGGTGTGGCCCTGAAGTTTCAGAGGAGGTAGATCTTAAAGCCTGACGGGGTTGCAGCATAGAGAATGTGTCTTGTCTTCTGTTTGCTTCTGTCTGCCTCCAACTTCTCCTTTCGCCCTGGGGGGAAGGGTAGCGTTCCTTCTGTCCTTGACTGTCTCTGTGTGGAACTGATTCTGTTTGGCTGTCGCATGCAGTCCTCTGGTGCCTTGAGTCCAGTTCCTCCCAGGTCCCGTAGCAGTAAGTGTGATGATCTCTCCGGTGATGTCCGCTGTACCTAGGGGGGCGTGGCTGGCGATCTTCCACTTGCAGTCGGCCTGCTCTGAAGTAGGCCAGTTGACCCTGCTGACGATGGTGTTCCACCTCCTCTCTTTGGCGGACAGTCAGATCTGAAGAGATTCTGATGTTGTCTTGCCGGAGGAGATCTCTCAGCTCTTTGTTGGTCAGGACTTCCATTTTGCTACTCCATCTGTGCATACAGACAATCAGTGGTCGCGGAGGATCTCTGTGTGTTCACCGAGTTCCCACGCGGTAGCACCTTTCAATATCTGATTCCTGCCATGTCCGTGATGATGAATACTATTGAGCAGGTCGACAACAACCTGCAAACTGTTATGGGTAGTTTCATAACCATTTTCTCTGACGCCAAGAAATTTGAAGGACACTGTCGGGAATCCTTCTGAAGTTCTTCTAGTTTCCTTTCCATTCTGTCCATCCGTTCATGAAAGCATGTTTGGTTTTCTTTGAGTTCGCAGATGTCTTGCCTATCTTCTCGAGCCCATTCCTGGAGGGAGTACAGCTCCGAAGCCAGACGATCAAAGGAACTTTGTAGTTTTGCCAGGTTCTCATCCACTTTATGGCACAGGTCAGTAGCGTGGGTTTGAAGGAAAATCATGAAGTCGGAAAATTTGTTGTCCAGGGACATTTGTACTTGTTCCATGAAATAGTTGGAGTAGGTGTAGTCAGTATAGTCATTGTAGCTATTGTAGTTTGCTTCATGAGTGTAATCCCTGGGTCCTGGATTCAGTTCAATGTCCCCACTCAACAAGAGCAGGAGAAAGAACAGACAGTAAAGTGCAGAGACAGTCACAGCAGTGCCTGTCACTTCTGTTGTCACTGAACATGGCCGGGCCAGTGGCTTGTTTCTCTGTTGCTGGTTTTTTCCTCTTGCAGATATCTTCACTGCTATGCAGTAGAATTGTCCAATTTTTTGTTTGTGGACTTCTGCTGTTGTTGGCATTTTGATGGTACCATTAAACAGTCACTGGTAATTAACAATCCTGCTTAATTAACAAAAAATGTCATTAATTGCAGAGAGCTACAAAAACACGTCTTACTGCGACTGTGAACACGAGTTCACCCCCAGAGAGAGGAGAGAGAGAGAGAGAGAGAGAGCATCAATAATCATTGGTAAGGATAACACTGACCCCAGAACCTTTTGTCTTGTTAGTCAATTGCATGTGCCTGTTTCCATGTTTGTCTGTCTGTTTGTCTGTCTGTCTGTCTCAATCTCTCTCTCTCTCTCTCTCTCTCTCTCTCTCTCTCTCTCTCTCTCTGTCTTTATCTCTGTCTCTGTCTCTCTCTTCTCATCGTGGTGGTGAAGATGGCGTTGCTTGTAATAGCCTTTGTTGCTGTCTGTTGCAGTTATTGTCGTTGTTATAGTTCTCATAGATACAAGTATTGTTCTTATTGACATTATTGCTGTTGTCGTTGCTATTATCATTGTCACTATTATTAGCATACGCATTTAAAGACTGAGTTTCGGAGGGATGATGTTGGTCTTCTTTTAGGCTACACTTGAAGAGGTAAACAGTCGCTCATTGGCTTCCCTCCAACCCCTCTCTTCTTTCAGCTGTTTTCCCTCCCTCCCTCCCTGCCTTTAAATGTCGGTCTGCCTGTCTGTCTTTTCTTCCTTCTCTTTGTCTGTTTGTCTTTGGGGTTTTTTCGTTCGTCTTCTTCTATCTTTCGCACTGTCTTCTTCATTACTATTTGTATGAATTTGTGTAGTGTATGTGAGTGTGTGTTTGTGTGTGTGTGTTGTTGTTTGTTTGTTTGTTTAATGTCAATTCCCTACATGGTGATAAGGACACACCCACATTCAAAGCAACCAACACCTTGCTTGGAAAAAGTGTGCATTAGTAAGATGAAAAAACCAAATGTACGCTACAATAGCAGGTGGTTTTTGAACAAGAAACACAGCTGAGAAAATTACTCTCAACTTTATTGTCCGTGACTATCCGACTGGTTCCCAGTTACATCAGGGGTCAGGCAAGGCTCCGTACTCTCTCCCCTTCTCTTCGTGATCTACATGGACCAGATCACAAAGGAAGCCAATCCAGATCTTGAGGCCTAAGAATAATTATTTAGCTGACGACCAAGGCCCATGGATGAATCAGAACAAAGCAGCTCTTCATGATCACAGAACAGATTCAACCAAGCTGTGAGAGGTATGACATGAAGATCACTATCACAAAACAGAGTTATGTCGTCGCGAAATCAGAAGCTGGACATCAACATCAACGGCACCCAGCTGTAAACAGACCAAAGAATTTATATACCTTGGCAGCTTCTTCACTGGAGGTGGAAAATTGGACGAGGAGATTGAAAGCGACGCAGTCAGTTTACAACTCTGCCCCCCTCTAAACATTCCAGCATCCTAATACACCCAAGGCAAAACTCATCAACGCCATCTTCGTTCCAACACTCACATACCAGTGTCAGACATGGGCCCTAACAAAAGCCTTAGAGAGAAAATTGGTCACATGTGAAATGCGCTGCCTGAGAAAAGCTGTCAACAAGACCAGACGCGACAAGATCAAGAATGAGGTGATCAGAGACATGGTCGGACTAACACCAATTCTCCACCATATCGAACAACAAAGGATCAGGTGGTTTGGTCACCTCACCAGAATGCCGCCCAACCAACCAGCCCTACGGGCATACACCACCAAATACAATGGCTGGAAAGCCAGAGGTAGACCAAGGAGACGATGGAGCGACTCCGTGGCTGACACCCTGCGAGCCCATGACCTGTCACTACATCAAGCCTCCCACCTTGCTGCAGACAGACGTCTGTGTCTCCCCGCGACGCCGAAGGGCACCAGCGGCAGATGAAAGAAAGAAGAAGAAGACTATATAAAAAGATGTCAACAGAGTCAAATCTAGTCAAATTAGTCTGTAACATTATTTTTTTCAGATATGTATATACATTCTTTAATTGTTAAAAAGAAAGAGTACTGAGAAAAACAATGTATCATGTCTAAAGGAAAGTATCTATATGAATGAAGTGATTTAAAAAGAAAAATGTATGAATGATGTGGAAAAAAGATGTTCTGCGTCCGGTTGCATATGTGGCCTTGGTTTGTGGTCTTGTCCGGAGACTTTTGGGGAGAGCAGAGTCCTCTTGAACCGAATTCGAACACGGGTCGTTGGATTGCGATTGCAATATTCTACACACTAGGTTTCCCGTGTGTGTTGTGTGTTTGTCGTGGTGTGTGTGTGTGTGTTGTGGTGTGTGTGTGTGTGTGTGAGGTGTGAGGGGGGGTGGGGGGGTGTGCGCGTGCGTGTGGGTGTTCTTCCTTTAAAGTAAATATCTTCGCCCAAAGTGATATTAGATGATAAGAAAGATGATGATGATGATGATGATGGTGGTGATGATGATGATGATGATGATGATGATGATGATGATGATGATGATGATCATGATGATGGTGATGAGGATGGAAAAAACCCTTAAGACAAGGTTTGAGGTAAACTATGTCAAGGATTCAACTCTCCTTGTTAGGGAACTAGGGAAGTGGCATGACAAATTATTAAAATGAGTGTCAACATGGATAAGGGAATGGAAAGTTAACATTACCACACATACACTAGAGCCAAAACTAAACCCATACAGATGTAAACCACTCCTCCACACGTTTAGAAACGCAGGCAACAGCACACACTAGGGCAACTATAAACCCAGGCCAATGTCCACTGCAGCTGACTATCACCAGAACACAGGCAGCAGCAGTTCACGCTGGGTCAGTTATTGCTCCAGGCCAATGTCCACTGCAGCTGACTATCACCAGAACACAGGCAGCAGCAGTTCACGCTGGGTCAGTTATTGCTCCAGGCCAATGTCCACTGCAGCTGACTATCACCAGAACACAGGCAGCAGCAGTTCACGCTGGGTCAGTTATTGCTCCAGGCCAATGTCCACTGCAGCTGACTATCACTAGAACACAGGCAGCAGTTCACGCTGGGTCAGTTATTGCTCCAGGCCAATGTCCACTGCAGCTGACTATCACTAGAACACAGGCAGCAGCAGTTCACGCTGGGTCAGTTATTGCTCCAGACAGTAGGTCAGAGAAGAGAGAAAGGTTGGTTCATGTAACAAAGAAAAGAAAAGACACCAACAAAATAATAATAAATGGAAGATATATAGTGCTATATCATGTAAAAACAAACAACAACAAACAAATCAAAGCCTTGCAATCAACCGACTCCGACACATGCAATCAACAATGAATAACAATTAATAACAAAGACACACACACACACACACACACACACACACACACACACACACACACACACACACACACACATATATATAGGTACTTTAATATTATCATTAAGAAACTATTGTTCTTACATAGATGGCTTGATGAAAAAAGCAAATGCATTGCTTATTCAAGGTATCATCTGGAAATAAAATTTGACTTGACTTCTCTTCACAGATAACGATAACGCTAACAAAATTTTATTTTCTGAGGGTAATAGAATAAGTACAAGACTTTTTTTTTACATCCAGCCCTCGAAAAGAAAGAACGAAAGAAAGAAAGAAGGAAAGAAAGAAAGAACAAAAGTAAACAGACAAAATATAAGCAAAGTGAATCCTAATAATCACAAAAACATCACCGCTATCATCATCGCCTTCATCACCACCATCATCATCACCATCATCATCATAAACAAAATAATGATGATAACATATAAACGTTATGGAGCTTGAAGGAATAATGACATGACAAAAGTAGTTTGTTAGGATTTACAGACTCATACACCTACCAAATCTATAATGTTCCTTCGAATCATATTGTTGAACAAACATTGCCAAAAAAAGTGTCAGAGAGAATGCAAGAAATATACCCCGATTATAATATCAGTGTAAAAATATATGTGTATATATTATAGTTCTCAATATATCTTTGGACATAGACAGGTCAAGTCAGAGAGATCCATAAGGTAATTGTACAACCTGTTTTAATGTTTTTTAAAGTTTGATTCCGATCTTATGACTTCGGGTAAATTATTCCACAACCATCCTCCAGAATATTTTAGACTAGATTTGCATAGAATAATAGTCGTAGAAGGAAGGTTCAGTTTATGTGAATGTCGATATTCATTAACAATAATAATAATAATAATAATAATAATAATAATAATAACAATAATAATAATAATAATAATAATAACAATATATGGATTTTATATAACGCTGAATCTTGTTAAAAAACAAACAAATCGAAGCGATTGCACTCAAATCATTTACACACATGCAACTCTCCTTAAACATAATGAACAACAGATTTCAAATCCATGGGCGCGCACGCACGCACACACGCACGCACGCACACTCACACACACACACCACACACACACACACACACACACACACACACACACACACACACACACACACTCACTCACTCACGAACACACTTAGGAGGTGAAGGATGCTGTTGAAAATTAGGGACAGATATGAGGGGAAAAGTCTCAGGTAGGAAATAAGTGTTTTGAGGCTGGATTTGAAGGTGTCAAGTGAAGGCTTTTGGCGAAGTGAAAGAGGGAGGTAATTCCAGGTGGATGGACCAGAAACAGAGAAAGAGCGACGGCCAACAAATTTTTGTTTGAATCTGGGTGTTCGAAAGCACAAAGTATCTGCGGCTAAACGAAGGGAACGGGATGGGGTGTACAGGTGAAGACAGTTACTGAGATAAGAGGGTGCAGATTTGTGGAGACATTTGAAACAGATGGTATTGATCTTATACTCCAGTCTTTGTGAGACAGGCAGCCAGTGAAGAGATCGCAGAAGAGGAGTGATGTGTTCAGATTGTTTCTTTCTTAGGACCAGTCGAGCTGCAGAGTTTTGTTATGCGTTGAAGAGAGTGGACAGATAAGGCTGGTAGGCCAGCCAAAAGAGAATTACAGTAGTCTAAACGTGAGAGAATGAGAGATGTGACAAACTTGGAAGTTGCATCAGTGGACAGATACTTGCGAATCGCGCTTATGCGTGTAATTGATATTAGCAAGACTGGCAGGTCTGGGTGATTAATTTTTTCATAGAGAGTGTGTTGTCAAGAACTACTCCTAAATACTTCACAGAGTTGGACAAAGGAACTGACGTATTGCCGAATTCTGTTGAAGATTTTGTGATAGAGGAAAGTTTATGTTGGGTCCCTATGAGCATGGCTTCGGTTTTATCGGCATTAAGTTGTAACTTGTTCTGAGTCATCCAGTTTTTAATGTCTTGAAGGCAGTAGGACATATTTGTCAGGAGGGAAGGCAAGTTTTCAACAGTTTTACTGCACTGAAGCTGAGTATCATCGGCATAGAAATGATGATCAATATGGTGGTTGTTTATTACATGTGAGAGTGGAGCAGTATAGAGAGTAAAGAGAACAGGGCCCAGGACTGATCCCTGCGGGACTGCACACTCCAGTTTGACAGGTTTTGATTGAATTTTGTTGACAATAACTTTCTGGAACCTGTCTGTGAGGTATGAAGTAAACCAGGTGAGGGCATTGCTATTAATACCAAACGTAGTTTCGAGGCGAGAAAGAAGAATAAAGTAATCTATAGTATCAAAGGCTGCAGATAAGTCTTGAAGAGTGAGGAGGGAGATTTTTCCTGCATCAGAAGCATGTAGAAGTGTATCCAAAGTGTGGACAAGGGTGGTTTTGGTGCTGTGGTTGGGGCGATAGGCGGATTGAAAAGGGGGAAGAAGATCATTGGAACAAAGGTGACTGTTGACCTGTTTGAAAACAACTTTTTCTTGTACTTTAGAGACAAAGGGTAAGTTTGAGCCAGGTCTTTATTTCTTCAGAATGTTGGAGTCGAGGTCGTACTTTTTCAGTAGAGGTGTGACTATTGCGTTTTAAGAGCTGATGGAAAATGTCCTGACACAAGCGATGAGTTTACTATTTTAGTGATAATAGGCCCAAGTTGTGGAAGGCATTGTGAGAAAACAGGAGCAGGTATGGGATAAAAGTCGTATGATTTTATAGTCATTTCCTTCAGAATTGTCATGATTTCTTTTTCACTTGTGGGATGGAAGGAAAAGAAAGGAGTGCCAGTGAACTGGGGATCAGGAGGCACAGGTTGGAATTGAGTCTGATCCAGTCTGGAGCGTATGTTGCGGACTTTGTCTGAAAAGAAGGCAGAACAGATGGATGGAAGTTCAGACAGGCTGTGGGTGTTAGGCAAAGGAGTTGATTTTGCAGATCCAAGGAGATTTGAGGTGAGGGTAAAAAAGAGATTTTATGGATGTAGCAGAGAGAACTTGGGAAGAGTAGTAGTCTGTCTTTGCTGAATGGATTAAGGGTTTGACTTTGTTTATTTGTTTTCAGAAAAGCTGTTTGTTGATTTCGGTTTTTGACTTCCGCCACTGCCGTTCTATTTGCTGGCATTTGGGCTTCGCTATCAAGATGTCTTTGGTATACCATGGCGCACAAGGTCTGTTAGGGAAGAGATGGTCAGTAGGAGGTGCACGCTCATCAAGCAGTTGGCGGAGAATAGTGGTATAGTAATCAGAGAGGTCAGTGTGGTCAGAGGTTTGTGAAAAACGTTCGGAAGCTTGTGAAGAGAAGATATGAATGTCTAAGGCCTTTAGATTGCGACGAGTAACATATTTCTTCTTTCTGACAAGTTTTGTAATGTTGAGATGGAAAAGAAAGGCGGAATGATCATAAGGCAGTTCGCGGGTGACAGAAACAGATGTGCCAAGATTAAATGAAGCTTAGGTAATCAGCCAGTTTAAAATATGACCGGATCTGTGCGTTGCTTCATTTATCAGTTGGGAGAGAGAATGATTGGACAGAGAAAGAGAAAGACGTTTAACATCTGGAGAAGACTGGTTGTCGAAATGGAAGTTGAAGTCACCGAGAATTATAAGTTTAGTGGGAGAGAGGCTGTAGTGGTCGAGGAGTGACTGGAATTCTTGGTGAAAAAGAGATGTCAGATTGTTTTTTACGGCTGGGAGGTGGACGGTAAAGATGGTTCCGATATGTCTATGAGAATGATGGCAATCCCACCTCCTCGAGAGAGTCAGGCAAAAGAAATAGTTTTATATCCAGGAGGAGTCAGCTGTTTTATTTTTGGCTCATGGCCATGTGGTTTAAGCAAAGTTTCGGTGAGAAAGGAAATCGGAAATGTAGCCGGCTTTTCCATTTGGACAGACAAACTGCACAGTGAATAAACAAACTTGAAGGAGATCTGAAGCAGGTGGAGGGGTTGAAGATAAAAGTGGTGAGTTTGGACAAGAATCAGAGGAAGAGGATGAAGGCGCTGGTGGAGATGTGGCTAGCGGAAGAACAGACAAGAGTTTGGATGGTGAATTGGGAGTAGAAGATGGTGAGAGAACTGTGTTTATCAGGGGATTCGGTGTTTGACACACATCATGATGCACATCATCATCAAAACAAAAAAACAATGTCAGAGTCACAAACAACAGAAGAATCAAAAGCTGAATCAAAAGGCTGTAGTGGTCGAGGAGTGACTGGAATTCTTGGTGAAAAAGAGATGTCAGATTGTTTTTACGGCTGGGAGGTGGACGGTAAAGACAGCAGAAAGTAATAGAGTGGCCAGGTAGGTTGAGATTGATTTTGCAAACTTTATAAGATTTATGTGGGAATTGAAGGTTGTGACTGAAAGAAAGAGATGGTTCCGATATGTCTATGAGAATGATGGCAATCCCACCTCCTCGAGAGAGTCAGGCAAAAGAAATAGTTTTATATCCAGGAGGAGTCAGCTGTTTTATTTTTGGCTCATGGCCATATGGTTTAAGCAAAGTTTCGGTGAGAAAGGTTAAGTCAATGTTTTTTTCAGTCGACTACATTTCTAATTTCATCTCTGAAAAAAACATTGACTTAACTTTTGCATGTTATCATATACTTCATGAGTGTTTGGTTTAGTTATTTGTAAGGTGGTGTCATCCGCAAACATTTAGCACTGAGTGGCAATAAATAAAGGAAGACCGTTGATATACAATAACAACAGCAAAGGACCTGAAACAGAGCCTTGAGGTACACCATAGACGTTTGGAAGAAAACTGTAGATAGATGCGTTCAAAGAAACTCTCTGCTGTCTATCATAAAGAAAAGATGAGATTCAATTAGTGTGTTGAGAGATAGTTTGTAAGCTGCTAACTTTTTAAGAAGTTTATGATTTATAACATCAAAGGCTTTAGTTGCTTTTTATTTATGTTTGATAAACATCAATCTATCAGTTTTATTAAAGCTGTATGACATGAGTGATGTTCTCTGAACCCCGAATAATCTGGGTGTATAAGGTTATATTTGTTTAGATGGAAAAGAATACATTTATATATATGTTGTTCCAAAGGTTTTCAAAGAACTGATAATATAGAAATAGGTCTGAAGTTAGATGGATCAGCAGCATTTCCTGATTTAAACAAGGGAATAATGATTGCTTGTTTTAAGGCCTTATGGAAGTATTGTTTATCCAGACAAAGATTGTAAATATATGTGAGAGTTTCTGCTATAACTTGAGAAGATAGTTTCAGAATTTTACCATAAATTCCATCAATGCCACGAGTTTCAGTCTGTTTTAATCGTTTTAAAGCAATGAAAACTTCTTGAATACTCAGAGGTTGCACTTCAACAATAGAAAGAATGGTTTTTTTCAAGGCAGTATTTTTTGTAATTAATCTAAGTCATTGTTGTTAGAATCATCCGTTTGTATAATTTGTTTAGCCACAATGGAGAAATGGCAGTTTAATTTGTCTGCTGATGCGTCTTCAGGTATATTTCTTGACAACTTTGCGTTTTCATTTGTTAACTGATTTATAGCTTTCCAAATAGATCTGCTATTTTACTTTTCATTTATCACATGGAGAAAATATTTCTTTTTTTCAGCACGTATCACACAGAGAGAGACAGACAGAAACAGACAGAGAAAGAGAGAGACAGAGACAGACAGAGAGAGGCAGAGAGAGACAGAGAGAGAATATTCACAATCATTGTGTTTGTATCTGTTAAGATTTCCTCATCTGCATTTGATCTGGCCTGGAAAGCAAAGAGCAGAGATAATGTTGGTTTGTTCCTGTTTGTTTGTTTTCTTTCTTAGTTATGTGTTTTCCACAGTTGATGAAATGACATCATGATGACGGCTCACAAAGGAGTCATTAGTTACTCGTAATATCTATGCAGCAGCATCGCTAGAGACGTGCCATGGGAAACCACGTGCAAGAATCGCCATCGTGTGATGGTTGAGGAAGGAGAGAGAGAGAGAGAGAGAGAGAGAGAGAGAGAGAGAGAGAGAGAGAGAGAGAGAGAGAGAGAGAGAGAGAGAGAGAGAGAGAGAGAGAGAGAGAGAGAGAGACAATGACAATGACAATGACAAATTCTTTTATTTCGAGGATAATGAATAAGCACACATGTGCTTTTTTACATCCAGTCCCCGCCCGTTAGGGATACATCTTAATAATAAGAACCCAATACTTATACAGTGTCACAATAAAAACAAGGGGAAATAACCCTTTTCAAAACAGCTCCCCCCAACAACCCCCCCCCCCCCAAAGCAAGCAAATAAAAACCCTAAAAAATACCCCCCACCCCACCCCCCAAAAAAACCCTAACCAAAACAAACAAACAAACAAAAGAGAAAGAAAAACAAATCCAACAGAAGAAGATAAAAAAGAGAAAAACAGACAAACAACAACAACAAGAACAACAACAGAGCCAAGAAAAATAACACAACCAATCTTAATAAGTCATACAGATAAACATCTACACATTGTCAAACGGTACACATACTTGTTACACATAACTATAAGATATTGAAATAGGGCACTCATTAAAACTTAAGTACAGAGGCAAGTCCAATAAAGTATTGAAAATATAAAATATGAATCCTTCATCAGGATACACTATAACTATAAGCAAGACGATAAAAGGTGAGAGAGAGAGACAGAGACAGAGAGACAGAGAGTGTGTGTGTGTATTTCAGAGATAATATCCAATACATAATTCCCAAAACAGTATGCGATCCCATCAACACTCATTTTAGATTATATTCGTTTCAAATTATATGTCATGTTAATGAAATAAATTTAATACCCATACATCCACACAATAAAAACAAGAAACAAAACAAAGAAGAAATCTAAACCTATACAGTCATTGAGGGAGAGAATATGAGTGAGTGAGTGAGTGAGTGTGTGTGTGTATGTGTGTGTGTGTGTGTGTGTGTGTGTGTGTGTGTGGTGTGTGAGTGGTGGGGGTGGGGGGTGTTTCAGGGATAATACTAAATATGTAATACTCACATAGCACACGATCAACACAAACACTTTTTAATTATACTCATACAAATTGAATGTCATGATAATAAAATAAGTGCAATACCCATACACTCACATAATAAAGAGGGGGGGAAAGCCAATAAAGTCATAAAAAGAACATCTACACATTGTAAGTAATAAAAACAAATACTTTTTTTTCAGGATAATGAATAAGTACTCATGTGCTTTTTTACATCCAGTCCCCGCCCGTGGGGTCACATTTGAAAATGCATCAGTACTCATATTTTCAAACAGTAGAAGCAAAGGGACAAAACTTTTTTTAAAAAGAAAAAGAGAGAAAAAGAAAAAACAAACAAACAAACAACTCCGGACGAGCAAAAGACCAAAAAAAAACCAGACCCCCAAAAAAAAAACACACACACACACACACACACACAAATAAATAAATAAAAAAACAACAAAAAAAAACAGACAAAAGCATCCTCCAAACAAACAACAAACAAACAAACAAACAAAAAACAAGAAAAAACAACAAAGAGAGAGAGAGAGAGAGAGAGAGAGAGAGAGAGAGAGAGAGAGAGAGAGAGGGGAGAGAATGACACATTCTTTTATTTCAAGGATAATGAATACGCACCCATGTGCTTTTTACATCCAATGCCCGCCCTTGGGATACATCATACGATAATAAAACAAACCCAATACCCAGACACTCACACAGTAAAATGAAGAAAAAACCCACACACACAAATACACAAAAACCACCAAAAAAAGGACACCCCCCTCCCCCACAACAAATAATAAAATGAATAAAACAAAACAAAACAAAACCACACCAAAAACCAACCCAAAAAAACAAACAGCAAATCAGCCAAAAGCAAGACAAAACCAACGAACGAGACAGACAGACAGACAGACAGAGAGAGAGAGAGAGAGAGAGAGAGATTTATTCTGTTATATCGAGGATAATGGGACAAGCACTTTTTTAACATATAGTCCCCGTGCGTATGCGGTTTTGTAAATTTTGTCGTCTGTTCCCACCGGCACACAATGGCCTACTCTTACGAAAAGCGAAACAGGATTTCACGTGTTCGCAAGATGTTCTGCGTATGTTCGCACACGGGGTCGGTTTATAGTCTCATCCGAAAGACTTTTAGGGATAGTGGAGTCTGCACTGATGTTAACTCCAGGGGACAATATCCCCTTGAACGGAAATCAACCCGGGTCGTCAGATTGCGAGGGCAATGTTCTAACCAATACGCTATCCCAAAAGAGAACGCTTTAACGCTTTAACAGTTTATTGTCATTGCCCAGCTAGGCCTTTTGACAAGGGGGGTAACACAAATATGTTTGTGAAACAGTAAATAAAAAGTGAAATACGTGATCAGTACAAATAATTTTGGCAAAAATAAAGAATCCATCCACGTATAGCGAACTAATTATAATGATAACATTGGCCTACATACATTTATAAATCACCTAGTTTATACAAAGAAAAGAAAAAAGAAAATCAAACTGAAATGCAAAAACAACATTCGAATCGACCATCTATTCAAATTACAAGTGATATATGTCAGCCTTATAACTTTGCTTACTTGAGAATACATTGCTCTTTAAAGTGACTCTATATCATTACATATTTATATAGTTGGTGCTGACATGGCTTTGTCTTAATTTTTGTGCTTCTGCAATAAACTTAGCCACAGATTTAATTACATGTTCGTTTTCCGACGACTAAATAGAAATAATATCTGGACTTTCTGTTGCTTAGGAAATTATGTTTCTTTCGTATAGTTTCATATGCTTTACATTGAAACAAAAAATGAATTCATCGTCAACAGTATGACCACATAATGGACATGGTAATTGCATGGCTGTCTCAGTCTGGAACCATGTTTTGTTTGCATTAAAACCCAGTGTTCTTAACCTGAATCGAGCATAATTACGCCTGTGCCATTTATCAGTAACTATTGATAGATATTTTTCTGTCTGAAATACAGATTTGAAGGAAAAGAACCAGCTATATTTATTTTTACTTTCCGATTGACAGGCAATCTCTCAGCAGACCTGCCCCTCCTTACTTCCTCCAGCACTGCCCCCCTTCCTCAGTCTGCCCATACTCCTGCTGGT
This sequence comes from Rapana venosa, assembly GCA_028751875.1. Lineage (NCBI taxonomy): Eukaryota > Metazoa > Mollusca > Gastropoda > Neogastropoda > Muricidae > Rapana > Rapana venosa. The sequence goes on along the minus strand of CM054147.1, from coordinate 407,123 downwards.
CTCGATGTCTGTCTGCCTGCCTGTCTGTCTGTCTGTCTGCCTGTCAGTCACTTCACACAGTCATTTTCTTACCATGCATACCGGCTATGTGGGGAATCTACTACCCCCCCCTCCCTTCTCTTTCATAGCTCCATATTGAAATTTGTTTTTCGACAGTGGAGGACGTCATGGAATGCTCTCCCTACTGACACTTAAAATCACCAGCGTTTGTGCTCTTCCTGGTGAGGGTCACCTCAGTGTTAGTTTAGCGGTGTTTAAACGTTCTATGTCTCTGTAATCATGGAAAAAGTATCTTACAGTTAAGACAGTGGAGCTCTTGATTGGAAATCTACAGCAGTGTGCAAGCATAAAGGAAACAGCTTTGTGAACACCGCCTCCAGCTTCTTGTTGGTAAAGATAACGGAAAAGGCCCATGCATGGCTGGAAAGATAAACCCCTTACTTATATCGCTGTGCATGGGGTGCGGGTGGGTGCACGCGCGCACGCGCAAATTTATGTTTCTACGCATAAACGCTTGCTCAAGCGCATGCGTGTGTGCTTCGTGCCTACGCATGCATACATCTTCAATCGTAGATTCCACACTCATCTTGCAGTTTGAACACATAAATTTCACACAAAAATGTTTACGAAGAAAGTATGAATAACCAAATAATAAGAAAAGCAGTTCAAAACAACAACTTTGAACAGCCACAGTGTCAGATGGCCGATATGACAGTTGAGCTATTGAAGCAGCCCAGCTAGCATGGAGATATGACGTAGATATTGTTTGCCGGGAAAGGGGAGACTATCAATCATCCTTTCCTATCTACGTCCCTTTCTGTGGCTTCAGTACCCCTAGGCAAGACAGTGTAAGGCTAGGGGCCTAGAGGTCAGTTGTGGCTTTAACTTCTCGCATGCTTATTGGCACTGAGTTTGTATTCAGAAGTGTATCTTTCTTCCTCACTATGAAATTTAGTTTAGCGGCTGTGTGATCCACTTCATGCATCCATGTTTGTTACAGGATTCGAAACAAGAGAAAAGGCAAGAGCATGCTGACAAACAAGAACCTGTCGGCAAAACCAGGCGGATGTCTTGACTGGAACTAAGGCACACGATTTCCACCAGGCCTCGTCTGAGCTGTAGCACACGGGTGCATCATCATCATTATCATCATCATCGTCTCTGCCTTCTTCACCTCACTGACCACACGGGTGCATCATCATCATCATCATCATCATCATCATCATCATCATCATTATCATCATCATCGTCTCTGCCTTCCTCACCTCACTGACCACACTGGTGCATCATCATCATCATCATCATCATCATCATCATCATCATTATCATCATCATCGTCTCTGCCTTCCTCACCTCACTGACCACACTGGTGCATCATCATCATCATCATCATCATCATCATCGTCTCTGCCTTCTTCACCTCAATAACCACACTGGTGCATCATCATCATCATCATCATCATTATCATCATCATCATCGTCGTCGTCGTCGTCGTCTCTGCCTTCCTCACCTCACTGACCAGGCCTCGTCTGAGCTGTAGCACTGGTGCATAATTATTATTATTTCTGCCTTTGTCACTTCACTGTTGGCTGGATGTAATTCACCTCCGTGTCCATTGTCCTTCAGAAAAGAGTGTCTGAGTCTGGAAGCATGAATGTTGCGTTACAGGAGCCATCTACGTAAATGAGAAGAGAGAATGGAGACACGTCAGGCTTCTGTGGAATCATCTGGCTTTCTGTGAAACAACAGTGATGTCTGCATAAGAGAGCTGTTCTCGCCATGGTCACCTTGACGGATCACGTCCAGCTGATTTCCTTCCTCACGCACAATGTCCTACATCCAACTTTGGTAAATTCACTCTAATGCTTTAGAACGTACGTAGAAACATATTGTTTCTGAACAAAGTCTGATTCAGCAGGGAGAGATGTAACTATCAGGTTTGTGTTGTGCAACACCTCTATAGAGGGAGTTTTATATCGATAATCATACACACAATGTGGAGTCCTCATGGTTCCTGCCATGTTAGATTAGGATGGTGGCAACTGAGGGGTGTGTTGTGTGTGTTGGGGGGGGGGGGAGGGCAGAGAATAAATAAAAAAGAGACATATGGGAGAGAGGCAGAGTGACACAGAGATAGAGAGGAAGACAAACCTTCATACAGACAGCCAGGCAGGCAGGCAGGCAGACAAACAATTAGACTGGCACAAAGATAAAAAAAAAAGCTGTAAACAAACACACAAAGAAGCATAGAGACACACGAACACACAAAGAAGCATAGAGACAAACAAACACACAAAGAAGCATAGAGCACGAACACACAAAGAAGCATAGGGACACACGAGCAGACAGAGAAGGGAAAGCTGCGGATAGTGCACCAGCAAAGTGGTTGACAAGAAATCTCCCCAAGAGAATGTGCTGCCAGTACCTGTACCCTCTCCTGGTATTGGAATCCGTCTACCGCCATGGGGTACAGCTCTGTTTGAAAACAGGCCATGTACTTCGTCATCAGCCTTAAAGAGTAGAGGTTTTGTACTGTTAACCTTGCCATTTCATTGAACTCGCTCTTTACAAGCAAAAAAATTGCATGCTGGACATGTTTTGTCATTGTATCACCAGGTATAGCTGGCCTTCTCTTTACGCAATTAAAAGCAGTGGAAGTAGTAATCTTTTATTTTACGTCCCTCCACGTACAGTTGTACGATACTACAGAGAGTGATTGGCCTTTGCACCGATGGCAGCAGGGTGTGTCTCTCTGTGTTTGAGTGTTGATTTTGTGCTTTTTTCTCCGTTCAGCAAAACAAATTTTATATCTATGTGTTTTTGATTCCACCATTCATTGACTGGTCAGATTGATTTTCCTTAATATCATTTACTTTTCAAATTACTTTAATTTATAATTTTCATTTTATTATAAATTTTTGAAGATTTAACTGACTGTATGATTTGTGTTCAACTGACATTGCTGGTCCTTGTGACCCATTTTACTGTAACCCTGCCTTCCCTGTGAAAAATTGCACGTGAAACACGAACTCAGATCTCCCCCCACCACAACTACCCAGTGTTCCTCCTTCCACCGATATGACACTAACTGCCGAAGACATAATAATAATAATAATGATAATAATAATAATAATAATAATAATAATAATAATAATAATGTATGGAATTTATATAGCGCCGAATCTTGTAAAGCAACAAATCAAAGCGCTCAGGTTTTTTGGTTTTTTTAATTTATGCGTGTGTATGCGGTGTTTTTTTTAATTTTGTCATCTGTTCCCACCAGCACACAATGGCCTACTCTTTCGAACAGCGGAACAGGATTTAACGTGTGTGCAAGATGTTCTGCATGGGTTCGCACACGGGGCCTCGGTTTATAGTCTCATCCGAAAGATTTTTGACATTCAGTTCGATTTTTTTGTCAAACTAGGAAGAAAGGGCGAGGCTGGGAATCGAACCCAGAACCTCACGGTTTCCTTGTTGGCAGGCAAACGTCTTAACCATCCTGCCACCTTCCTTCAGACATGAGAGCTTTGCTCTCACATGGGTTTTACAACATACCATACAGACTTAAACAACACATTTCAACCTTAGGAATCAACCGACACAAAACTAGACAAGGTACCCGTGGCGGCAGACATCATCACCCGAGGCCCCTACATCCGTCTCCATCCTCATTTCTGACGTCACTACCGCTACCACCGTAGCCAAGGACAACACTGCTTCACTTCCCTCTGATCTACCTGCTTCTTCCTGTGTTTATGACTTTGATAAAACGTGTTCTGATGTGCATCATGGTGTGTATGAAACTGTAAACCCCTAAACTTCCCCAGTTCTTTCACCAGCTTCTATGCCTGACTCTCATTCCAAACTTTTGTTTGCTCTTCCACTCTCCACATCTTTACCATCGACTTCATCCTCTTCCACTGACAGTTATCCTAATTCACCACAGTTATCATCAACCTCTCTGCCTCCTTCTAACATCCTTCACATGTGCTTGTTCAACATGCAGTCTGTCTGCCCAGAAGGTAAAGCTGATCTCATTTCTGATTTCATCTCTGAAAAGAACATTGATCTAACATTTCTTACAGAAACCTGGTTAAAACCATACGGTCATGAACCGAAAATAAAACAACTGACACCACATGGTTATAAAACTCTTTCTCTTCCCTGACTCTCCCGTGGAGGCGGCATTGACATCGTTTATAAAGATACACTCGAACCTGCTCTTTCTTTCTGTCACTCCCTTCCTTTCTCACCTGAATATTTCGAAGTCTGTGAATTCAACTTCAACACACCTGGCCACTCTATTACTTTCTGCTGTCTTTACTGTCCACCTCCAAGCCGTAAGAATAATCTGACATCTTCCATTTTCCATCGAGAGTTTCAGTCGCTCCTGGATCACTACAGCCTCTCTCCCAGAAAGCTCATCATTCTTGGTGACTTTAACTTCCATTTTAATAACCAGTCTTCTTCTGATGTCAAACGTCTTTCTCTTTCTTTGTCAAACCACTCTCTTTCTCAGCTGGTAAATGAAGCAACGCACAGATGAGGACATATTTTAGACTGGCTAATTACCGATGTTTCCCAAGATCTGATCACATCTATATCTATCACTGATGAACTACTTTCTGATCATCTGTTGTTCATTATGTTTAAGGAGAGTTGCATGCCTGTAAATGATTGAGTGCAAGCGCTTCGATTTGTTTGTTTTTTTACAAGATTCAGCGCTATATTAATTCCATATATTATTATTATTATTATCATTCCGCTGTTCTTTTCTCTCTTAACATTGCAAAGCCTATCAGAAAGAAAAAGAATGTCACCCGTCGCAACGTCAAGGCCATAGATATTCAAACTTTCTCTTCACAAGCTGCTGAACGCCTATCACAAACCTCTGACAACAATAACCCCTCTAAACACTACAATGATGTTCTCAGCCAACTGCTTGATGAGCATGCACATCCCTCTGACCATCTCCTGTCTGATAGGCCATGTGCGCCATGGTACACCCATGACATCCTGGTTGCAAAGTGCAAATACAGGCAACTAGAGCGGCAGTGGCGAAAATCAAAAACGGAAATTAATAAGCAGCTCTTTCGAAAGCAAGTAAACAAAGTGAAATCATTAATTCTTTCAGAAAAAAAAAGTATTACTCTTATCAAGTTCTTGATGCCATGTCTATATCTTTTTTCCCTCACATATTCACTCCTTTCCAGCCTGTACTTCCCGATCCCCAATTCTCTGGCACTCCTCTCCATTTCTTTCATCCGACAAGTGAGAAATAAATCATGACAATTCTGAAAGAATGTCTATAAAAGCATGTGATCTTGATCCCATACCTGCTTCTCGTTTCACACAGTGCCTACAACAACTTCTACCCGCTATCACGAAAATAGTAAACTCATCTCTTGTTTCAGGAAATGTTTCATCAGCTCTCAAAACTGTTGTAGTCAGACCTCTACTCAGAAAGCATGACCTTGACCCTAACATTCTGAAAAATTAAAGACCTGTTCCCAATCTACCTTTTATTTCTGAAGTCCTTGTAAAAGTAATTCTCAAACAGCTCAACAACCACCTTCTCTCCAACAATCTTCCTGAGTTTCAGTCTGTCTATCACGTCAATCACAGCACTGAAACCACCCTAGTACACACTTTAAACACGCTTCTAGTCGCTTCTGACTCGGGGACAATCTCCCTTTTCACTCTACTCGACTTGCGTCATGTTCAAGCAGTTTTGTCATCATCTCCAGTTCTTCTCTAGCCAGACTTATCCCTTCCATTTGTTGTTAGGACTGGTGCTAGTTCCATGGATATGGAGGTGTCTAAATGCAGGAGAGAGATGACCATTTGCACCCTATTTGCTTTGTCAGTAGGAAGCTTCTTGATCACAAAACTCACTATAGCACTATTGAGAGGGAGTGCCTTGCTATTGTCTGGGTACTTTCAAAGCTTCAAAGGTATCTGTGGGGTCAGAGTTTTGTTCTCCAAACGGATCATAAACCCCTTACCTACTTGCGTTCTGGACGTTTTCACAACTCTCGTATTGTGGGTTGGGCACTATCTTTACAGGCATTCAGTTTTTCTGTTGAACCTGTTTCTGGTGTACAGAACACTTTTGCAGATTTGTTGTCAAGATCTGAGACAAATCAAGTAATCTCATCTTGATTTCAGTATTTCCTGTTGATGATTTATTGTATGAAATTTTTGTGGTATTTCAGTGTATCTAGCATTATGCTGTTTTCTTAGTTCATGAAAAAAACTCGGTCGTTTTTTTTTCTTTGGAGAGGGGATCTGTAACAGACCTGTGTCTGTTCCTTTGGAATTGTTTTGAAACTGTGGATATGTTGGATGTTTTTTTTCTTTGCTTTAGTGAGTAGGTGTCAATATAGCTGTAGTGAAGTGTTTCTGTCATAAGAGTTGACATTTCATTTTCTGTCCTCGTCAAGGAAGGTTGAAGCTGTCTGAGCTGGCCTTTGGATGCGACATCTAGTCACTTCACCTAGATGAAGTGATATGTTGATAAGAGATTGCTTTATTAAAAAAAACGAAAACCTCTTTTGCTTAAATTTAGGAAAGTAGTGCAGTGCATGGACTTCTGTATAGGTTTGTGAGTGTGTTGGGTTCAGTGTTCTGAGAACAAAACTCAAGAAAAAAAGGTAAGAAAAAATATATATCTATTAATACTGAGTACTAATAGTGGGGCTCTTTTCTGCTATCTGTGTAGACTTTTAATTTTGCCCCAGTAGCTGACCCAGTCCTGTCCAGTCCCCTAGGACAACCCCACCTGACCTGAGGGATACAGGTGTGGTGGCGTTGGAGGCCGGGGCTGGAGCAGACGTTGGCGGTGAGGGACTTCCTTCAGGGAAGGGTCGTCAGTGATTTTTGAGAAAAATTGTGTGTAGCAAAATTGCAGCCAGGTCTGTGTTGTTGTTTTTTCTCTGTGCATGGTGCCAGAGTTGGACAAGGAGAGACATGTGTGTTTGTCTGGGCCAGAGAGCTCGGGACTGTCTTGTCTGCAGGAACTTTGTGAATGTGTTAATTAGACTTAATTGCGCGGGGGAGGCAGGAAGTTGATGGACTAAAGTTCCTTAGTGAACAAAAAGATATAATATTGTATTGACCCGGATGAGGTGAACTGGAGGCTGTTTTGGGTTGGGTGAATGTGTAAATAGTGAATGTAAGCATATAATTGAAATCTTGAGTGTGACTGTCAAGTGGAAAGAACGTGCGCCTTTGTGAGATTGTTGTTTTCCTATATTCAATTATTATTTTATGTGTGGAGTCAGTTTTCGCCCTTCACATCTTTGTCTTCTCTGTGCCAAGAATAGATAATAAAGCATAAAGCACGAGGCCATTTCTAATTCCTGCTCTTCAGTGTCAAGTACTGTTAATTGGAAAGATTTAGAAACAACGTGCTTTGGAAAGGATTGATGTCTCCTGAGTCAAAAACTATATCCACATCACATTGACATGGAGTCAGTTTGCCTCCCTTTATCTTCTTGGGCAAGATTGCTGGCTGTGAATCGTTCAGACTGAATAAAAGCAAAAAGCAAAGACATTTTGTATCAGTCTGCACATGAAGTATTCTTTCATTGCAAAGATTGTCTGTAGAAACATTAGTAGACAGTGAAGGCAAAGGGATCATAGAATACAGTCTCCTGAGGACAAGAAAGCTATGTGCCACAATCACATTGACATTGGTGACAGTCTTGTCCTTCCCTGTTATCTGTCTGGGCAAGATTGCTTGGGCTGTGAAATCGTTTCAGCAGCTGAATAAAAACAAAAACAAAAAAAAACGTGTTGGTATTCAAGTCTGCAACAGGAGGAAACTTTGTTGCTTTGTATTTCTTTTCTTGTCAGATTTTCCCAAAGTGTAGACATGTGTGTAGGTGAATGTAGTTTGTCACTCTTGGTGTAATGGATATGTAGAATTTTATGTCATGATCTATAACAGCAAAACGTAATGGGTAGTGATTTATTTGATAAGTATTATGTTGTGAAATAAAACGTGAGTGTGTGTGTGTGTGTGTGAGTGTGTGTGTGTGTTCGCTTGTACCTTAATCAAAGTGTTTTCACTTTACGTTATCATGATAATAATAATAATAATAATAATAATAATAATAATAATAATAATAATAATATATAATAAATAAAATATATCATAAATTAAAAGCACTATATCAGAGGAGAGATGCTGCAGCAGAGGGGTGGAGGCCCTTCCACTTCCTGAGTCCAACATGTCGTTGATTGAAATCTCAGCGGCGTTATTTTATCTTTTTGTTGTTGTTTTATTTCGAGGCTAATGGAATAAGCACTCATGTGTTTTTTTCAACCAGTCCCCGTGTGTATGCAGTTTTGTAAATTTTGTCATTCGTTCACACCGGCACACAATGGCCTACTCCTTCGGATGAGACTATAAACTGAGGCCCTGTGTTCGTACGCACGCAGAACATCTTGCGCACATGTTGAATCCTGTTCCGCTTTTCGTAAGAGTAGGCCAATGTGTCCCGGTGGTAACAGATGACATAATTTACAAAACTGCATACACACGGGGACTAGATGTAAACAAGCACATGAGTGCTTATTCCATTATCCTCGATATAAAAGAATAAATAAATAAAATAAATAAATAAATAAATACTCTTCCAAAAGGCGGAAGAGGTTTTAACGTGTGCACAAGATGTTCTGCATGCGTTCGCACACGGGACCTCGGATTATAGTCTCATCCAAAGGACGTTGGGGAGTTAGGGGAATTAAGGAGCCCGGAAACAAAAAGAAAAAAGAAAAATCACATCAGACAAAAGAATGGCAGTGTGTGTATGTGTTTGTGCGAGTATGTGTTGTGTGTGTGTGTTGTGTGTGTGTGTGTGTGTGTGTGTGTGTGTGTGTGTGTGTGTGTGTGTGTGTCAGGTGTGTGTATGTGTGTGTGTGTGTGTGTGTGCGAGTGTGTCAGGTGTGTGTGTGTATGTGTGTGTGCGCGCGTGCGCGAGTGTGTCAGGTGTATGTGTGTGTATGTGCGTGTGATCATTCCTATTTTGATTTAGTCTTCACTCTAAGTGTTATCAGACTAGCAAGGAAGGGGAGTGTGTGTGTGTGGTGTGTGTGTGTGTGTGTGGTGTGTGTGTGTGTGTGTGTGTGTGTGTGCGTGCTGTTATTGTTGTTGTTTTGAGAGATAGAGAGAGAGGGGGAAGAGGGTGGGGGAGAGAGAGGTCACATAGACGTAGGTAGAGAGAGACAATGGGTGTCTCCCTGACCAGAGTCCTTGATGTGGCCATCACGGTGTCACCCTGCCACCCACAGCACAGACACCTGAACAGCAATGGTGTACACCTTAACAGCAATGGTGCACACCTGAACAGCAATGGTGTACACCTGAACAGCAATGGTGTACACCTGAACAGCAATGGTGTACACCTGAACAGCAATGGTGCACACCTGAACAGGGATGGTGTACACCTGAACAGCAATGGTGTACACCTGAACAGGGATGGTGTACACCTGAACAGCAATGGTGTACACCTGAACAGCAATGGTGTACACCTGAACAGCAATGGTGCACACCTGAACAGCAATGGTGTACACCTGAACAGCAATGGTGCACACCTGAACAGGGATGGTGTACACCTGAACAGCAATGGTGTACACCTGAACAGGAATGGTGTACACCTGAACAGCAATGGTGCACACCTGAACAGGGATGGTGTACACCTGAACAGCAATGGTGTACACCTGAACAGGGATGGTGTACACCTGAACAGCAATGGTGTACACCTGAACAGGGATGATGTACACCTGAACAGCAATGGTGTACACCTGAACAGGGATGGTGTACACCTGAACAGCAATGGTGTACACCTGAACAGGGATGGTGTACACCTGAACAGCAATGGTGTACACCTGAACAGCAATGGTGCACACCTGAACAGCAATGGTGCACACCTGAACAGCAATGGTGTACACCTGAACAGCAATGGTGTACACCTGAACAGCAATGGTGCACACCTGAACAGCAATGGTGTACACCTGAACAGGAATGGTGTACACTCCAAGTCCAAAGGCTGAATCACTTTCCGCCCAAAAATCAATCCCAGAGGAAGCTGAGGGACATACCTTTAGTTTGACTTCTTCCACACAGACCTTTGGGCCTAGTGCCTTAGTTAGCGGAGATGAGTCATGGGGAAAATGGTAAAGGAGGATTTGTGAAGAGAAAATAATGATGCTTGTCCCTCTTCTAGATAGTTAGACTGGCCATAGGAAATAATGTCTGGGGGGAAAAGAAAGTGTATGTAGCAAAAGAAGAATTGCTTGTCTTTTTTCTACAAAGTTAAACTGACCATAGGAAATAATTCCCAGGGAAAATAGAGAAGGAAGATTTAGGAAGAGAAGAATGATCTGCACCCCCCCCCCCTTTAGCGTGCCCGACCATAGCTAGATAAGAGTGAAAGCATCAGTATTCCTGTGAAGTAAATTGAAGTGAGAGTCGTGTATCAAGGTCTGGTGGATGCCCATACACAGGTATCAGACACATGAAAACCACACTGGAACACTACTGTTTGGTAACAGTAGGGTCTAGAGAAACAACTGATGGAGGTCAAAGAACAACGAACCATCAACTGATGAAGGTAAAAACAACAACAACAACGAAACATCAACTGATGAAGGTAAAAACAACAACAACAACGATTCATCAACTGATGAAGGTAAAAACAACAACAACGAACCATCAACTGATGAAGGTAAAAAACAACAACAACAACAACAACGATACACAACTGATGAAGGTAAAAACAACAACAACGAAACATCAACTGATGAAGGTAAAAAACAACAACAACAACGAAACATCAACTGATGAAGGTAAAAACAACAACAACAAAACAACAACAACAGCGAAACATCAACTGATGAAGGAAAAAACTACAACAACAGCGGAACATCAACTGATGAAGGAAAAAACAATAATAACGATACATCAACTGATGAAGCTAAAAAAACAACAGCAATACATCAACATATGAAAATTAATACAAGAAACAAATTTTGAACTAGTCACAACACTAGCCGTGTAGCAATGGCAGGAACTAGTCACCACACTAGTCATGTAGTAATGGCAGGAACTAGTCACCACACTAGTCATGTAGCAATAACAGGAACTAGTCACCACACTAGTCATGTAGTAATGGCAGGAACTAGTCACCACACTAGTCATAAAGTAATGGCAGGAACTAGTCACCACACTAGTCATGTAGTAATGGCAGGAACTAGTCACCACACTAGTCATGTAGTAATGGCAGGAACTAGTCACCACACTAGTCATGTAGTAATGGCAGGAACTAGTCACCACACTAGTCATGTAGTAATGGCAGGAACTAGTCACCACACTAGTCATGTAGTAACGGCAGGAACTAGTCACCACACTAGTCATGTAGTAATGGCAGGAACTAGTCACCACACTAGTCATGTAGTAACGGCAGGAACTAGTCACCACACTAGTCATATAGTAATGGCAGGAACTAGTCACCACACTAGTCATGTAGCAATGGCAGGAACTAGTCACCACACTAGTCATGTAGTAGCCAAGGGAGATCTCAAATATAAACTCAAGTCAGTCCTTTGATAAAGTACTCCAATGGAAAAGAACAAAAAAAATCTTATAACAAAAAAATCCTGAATTAGTTTCAAAGCTTCATAAAAGAAGATACATCAATCTCATTTTTAATCATACTTAAAACCAAAACAACAGTACTGGCAGTTATTAGACGTTCATATAATTGTAAATTCAAACTGAAATGAACAATTTAGAACTATAAAAAAAAAAATCAAAATTCCTGGAGCTATAATATAGGGAACAAAGTTAAAGCGAGCTAGATATCTATCATAGGAAATATTACAACAGTGAATAAGCACAGTCTGTCGTTTATCAAAAAAAGGGAGACAATGGAGATTAACTAATTTAAATCTTTCCTAAAATAGTGACAATGCATCCATACTTATCTAACCTTCTTCTAAAGGGAGACAATATAACCACCGTACCCACATTATTCATCTCTCAAAGAGACACTTCTCTCAAGGAAAAAAAAAAAACCTGACCCCGTAAAACCTCCAAGGGGGCCAAAATTTTCAGATGCCCCCCATAAATTTTAAAGGGGGGAAAAATTTATTTCCTTCCCAGTTTTCCTAAGGAGACTAATTTTTTCAACCTCCCCCAAACCTCTAAAGGGGGTAATTAAAAAACCTGCCCCTTCAAATCTTCAAGGGGAAATTAAAAACAAAAAACAGCTCCTTTTTGGGGTTTGCTTGAAATATTGAACAAAATTCCGAAACCCCGGAGCCCTTCATTTTTTCCAAGAAAAGGGAACTAAAACGGGCTCCTTTTTAAAAAAAGCCTTTTTCTTTTCGGGTGGGAGCTAACTTTTTGAGGTTTAAAAAACAATTTATTTTAATTAAAATTTCGTTTTTTTTAGCTTTTATTTTCGAGGGAAGTGCAAAATTGACCATGCCCCACTTAAATTAAAACCGCTTTGTTTTTTAACTTGTTTTCCCCTGTAACCCCACTCAGAAATTTTAACCCCAAGTTTTAAACAAAAATCCCCAAAAAAAAGTTTTTTTGGTTTTGGAACCCCTTGGGAGGTGGTGTTTTCCCCCTTTCAAAAAAATTTTAAAATAAACTTTTTACAGGGTTTCTTTTGTTGAAGAGCTCTCAATTTTTGCTGGAATACTTTACCGGACGGGGGGGGAACTTTTGCTATTCCCTATCCCTCCTTTCACCCATGAAAAATTTAATACACCCCTTTGGGTGGCTTGGGGTGAAACAAATTTCCAAATTTTGGGCCCCGTTTTTTTCCACTTTTTTTTAATTTTACCACCAACCTCCTTTTCCACGCCAGGGGAAAAAAGGGAAATAGGGTTTTTTGTTTTTTAAAATCATTAAAAAACCCTTTGTGTTGAGATTATCTGAAACGAAATTTGCATCTAACAGGTAATTTCAAAAATTTTATTCTTTTTAAACTTTTTTCCCGGGCCCATTTTTGTTTTGCTGATTTCAAAGTTTGGGGTTTTTTTGGTTGGGGGTTTTTAAAAAATTATAAAATTTTTTAAAGTATGTTGAAAAAACCCCCTTAATTTGAAGAAAAAAATTCCCAAACCCCCAAGTCATTTTCCCCTTTTAAAACCCCAAAAATTTGCTGGTTTTTTTTCCACAGCTTTTTTTCCCCTTTGTTTCCTCATAATTTTTTTGTTGCCCCTGAGGACAAGAATCTGAAAGGAAAGAAAAAACGTTTCAATTACCCCTTTTCAGCTAAAGGTCAATTTCACCCGTTTTTCCTGGGTTCCGGAAAGAAATTCTGGAAAATAAAAAATAATTAAAAATTTAAAAAAATAATTTTGGTTTATATCCTGAATTTTAAAGCCTCAAGAGACTTAGTGAAAAAAAGTTTTTTCCACTTGTCTAAATTTTCCCCGCTTTCAAGCCGGGCCGTAAATTTTCAAAAATTTCATTACCCCAAAATGTTGCCCCCAATAGCAATTCCTGGTCACAAAAAAACCTTTCCAAAATTTTCAAAGAAAAAATAAAGCGGGTTTTTTATCAAATTTAACCCCCGAAAAAGTGTTTTTTAATTCTTGCATGGGTGTTGGGGGGGGGGGGGGGGGGGTGGGGGGGGGGGGGGATGTTTTAAAATTTGGGTCCCCGGTTTTGATCGTTGAAAGGAAAAAAGGGGTTATCAGACATGATTTTTATGTGAACATTTCTTGGCACAACAAAGTTTTTGAGACCAAACAAGACAGCAAATAGCTCCATTGATTTAATTTGTCCTTCTTTCCCTTTTCTCACCCACCCCCTTTGTTTTGGGGCTTTGGTCTCAAAAAACAAGCACCCCTCCTGACTGAGCTGTCGTTTCAAGTAATATGGGATCTGATCTCTGAATAAAAACCTTTTTTTTATATATTTTTTTGATCCACCTTTCTAGCTCTCTTTTCCTTCAGCTAAAACACTGCGACTTACCCCTTTTTCCCCCCTTACTTATTTAATGAAAAAATTTGTTTTTTTAAAGGCTCTGTAAAAAAGGGCCCTTGGCACAGCAAGAAAACAAAAAACCATTAGTACAATACAGGATCCAGAGATTTTATGGAAACATTCTTGGGACTGAAAAATTTCTTTCATGCACACAACAGTTTCTTTCCCCCCTTCACGTCAGCATGGGGGAAATGTCATGGATTTTTATTTTGAAACCCCAGGTAGTGATTTTTGCAAGGGATGAACTGAATTTTTTTGGGTTACAAAAACCAGATAGTCAAAAATTTTATCGTGCGTCAAAACTGTACATTTCTGTTTCAGACTCTCCAACAATTAAACACACATGAATGAATTATCTGGGACCCAAAAATTTAAAGCATCTGGGGACGGGTTTTCAAAGTTTTGTGAATTTTCTGGAATGGGACTAGTCCCAAAAGCAACCCCTGAAAACAGTACAGTTTTTCTCCCTCGAATTTCGGGTATTTCTGAAAATCCCTCAACGCTAGAAAAAAAGGCACTCCAGATAAATTGGGGCAAAATAACAATTTTCATCACAAACCCAAAGCGTATTATTTTTTCCATCTTAAATTTCTTATATTCAAAACCCTTTTCATTTAACTTTCAGATTTAAAACATTCAAAATGACCATCTTTTTTCTCCCTAACAAAGATAGGGAGAAAATTTTTTCCTGATCGGCAAGGATTTTTTAAATACCCCTTTGTCAACGGGTTTTCTATTTCAGAGTCAAAAGCAAATTTTCATGTTTTTTAAAAAACCTTTCCAACTTTTTTTTTATATCTTCGGGGGCAATCATCAAAATATTTTAATTTTCCTTTAAAACTTTTTTCAAGTACATCAGGGCAAAGTAATAAAACCACAACAACTTTTCCTCATACTTCCTGTGTAAATTTATCATGCTTCGCTTAAATAACCCCACAGAAAGGGCAAGCAAAGTTCAAATTCACTAACCTTGTTTCCAGAAGGGAGGGGGGGTTCATCAGGGATGGGTTACCCCCGGTGGCTGTTTTTCTGACCCTTCTTCCAAAAACTCTTGTTTGTCTCCCCTCCCTTCCTGGCTTCCCCCCTAAAAAAGAGGGGGCGTTTTTCTGCCATGTAGTTTTCTTTTGCGGGCCATGCTGCTCTACGGAGTTTCGGGGACTCCTGTACTTCTTTCAATGCTTTGTGAAACTCGGCGCCGTATATATTTCGGGTTCAGGGCAACATGCGTGCACATTGCCAAGAGTTCACGGGTAGGCGGGGTCGGTGCATTTCCTCCGTTTCTGGACGGTCAGGGTTTGGGCACCCCTTGAGGGCTAGGGCGTCTCCAAAGGGGCTATGCATCGGTCAGTTCACGGGGTACTTTAGCTGCCTCCTCCCCTAGAGGGGATCTCTTACCTTCGAAGTTATCATAAGAGGTTATGCATGGCAGCTTTTGACAGGATTTTTGTGATTTGCCATCCTGCATCGTCTTTTGTGAGAAGGCTTGAGAACAAAAAAAACTTCCGGGTTTTTTTGGGGGAACACCCAGAAAAAGAACAGTTTTGGGGAAGGGGGTATTTGGGAAGTTTGTCCCCAATTTCCTTCGGGGATTTAACCCAAAATCTGACTCAAAAGCGCTTTGCCAGTTTTTCAAAAAGGGTGGCCCCTTTTTTCCTCTTTTTCTCAAGATGATCCATTTCAATCGAAAATTTTTCATCTTTTTCACCTCTGTAGATTTTTGCCATCAGTTTTTTCCCCAGTCCTCTGCCCTCTCATCAGAAAAACTTCAATAACATTTTTTGAATTGCTGCATGCCTTCTTTCTTTACCTTTATTTTCCAGGAGGGGTTCTTTTTCTGACCAGTGCTATTTTTTCTTCCCCCGGGGTCGGGGCACTTTTTTCCAAATTTTTCCATTCTTTTTAGAGAGATTTTTGATTGTTGTCAAAATATCTCAAGAGATGGTTTCCCTTTCAGTTTAAAAAGGCACTTGTGGTTCTTCTTTATTAACAATCCATCACCAAATCCGGGCACTAGAGAATCACACATGACCTCCATTTTTTTTTCCACAGAACACTTATCCCAATCCCAGTATTTTACCAGCACTACAAAACAAAAAAAAAACATTTTTATAAAAAAAAAACATTTTTAACACAAATCAAAAGAAACCCAAAAAAGGGAGGACTAAACTATTTCATAGCTTATGCTCAATTTCCCGATAGTGAGGTGTTTTTTTGGGCACAGCGAGAGGCGAATGATAACACTCGGGCAGTAAGGTGGCAGGGACGAACGGCAGTAGGGGCCCCCGGTTTCTCATAGCGCCTTAGTGGGGGGTATACGGGGAAAAGAGCAAGAATATAACAGACCGACCCATCAAACAAATCTCAAGGAGGGGCACTAATATAAAAGACCTGACCCACATCAAACACTCTCAGGGAGGGACAAAATTATAACAACCTGACCCACATCAAACCTCTAAGGAGGCATTAAATTTTAACAGACCCGACCCACAGTCAAACTCTCCAAGGGGGGACACTAATTTTAACAACCTACCCACAGCAAAATACTCTCAGGGGGGGAACTAATTATAACAACCTGACCCACAGTCAAAATTCTCTCGGAGGGGCAATAATTATAAAAACCCGACCAACAGTCAAACTAATCTCAGGAGGGACAAAAATTTTAATAGACCTGACCCACAGTCAAAATACTCTCAAGGGGGGACTAATTAAAAGACCCACCACATCAAAATACTCTCAGGAGGGGCTAATTAAACAGACCCCGACCCCTCAAAATACCTCAAGGGGGACACTAAATTTAAAACAGACCTGACCCCCTCAAACTTCTCTCAAGGAGGACACTAATATAACAACCGACCCCATCAAACACTCTCAAGGAGGGACAATAAATAACAACCTGACCCACATCAAACTACTCTCAAGGGGAAAAAACCCAATTAAAAACAGACCACCCCTCAAACACCTCAAGGGGGGACACAATTAAACAGACCTGACCCCAAATCAAAATACTCTCAAGGAGGGACAAAATTTTAAAAGACCTGACCACAGTCAAAATACTCTCAAGGGGGACAATAAATTAAACAACCTGACCCCAAATCCAAACAAATCTCAAGGGGGGACAATAAATTTTAACAGACCTGACCCCAGTCAAACTCTCTCAAGGAGGGACACTAATTAAAACAGACCGACCAACATCAAACAAATCCAAGGGGGGACAATAAAAAAACGCCTACCACAAAACAAACACCTCAAGAGGGACAATAATTATAACGACCTGACCACATCAAACACTCCAAGGGAAAGGGCAATAATTTTAAAAAACCTGACCACACAAACAAACCCCAGGAGGACAAAAATTATAACAACCTACCCACAGTCAAAAAACTCTCAAGGAGGGACACAATTATTCAGACCTGCCCCGTCAAAAATCTCCAAAAGGGGGGACAATAATTATAACAGACCTGACCCCATTTAAAAACTCTCAAGGGGGGACAATAATTTTAAAAGACCTGACCCACAGTCAAACTACTCCAAGGGGACACTAAATTTTTACAGACCTACCCACATCAAACTACTCTCAAGGGGGGCACAATTATAAAAGCCTGACCCACATCAAACTACTCTAAGAGGGGCAATAATTTTAAAACCTGACCCACGTCAAACTTCTCCAAGGAGGGACACTAAAATTTTAACAGACCTGACCCACGGCAAAATTTTCCCCAAGGAGGGACACTAATTATAACAACCTGACCCAGGTCAAACTTCTCTCAAGGGGGGACATAATTTAAAAGACCTACCCCCACAGTCAAACTTCTCTCAAGGAGGGACCTAGTTACCAACCTGACCAAGTCAAACTACCTCAAGGGGGGACAATAATTATAACAACCGACCACATCAAAACTACTCTCAAGGAGGGACAATAATTATAAAGACCCGACCACATCAAACTACTCTCAAAGGGGAAAAAATTAGAACCCGACCTACCACATCAAACTACCTCAAGGAGGACAATAATAAAACAGACCTGACCCCCCAGTCAAACACTCTCAGGGAGGGACACTAATTATAACAGACTACCCCAGTCAAACACCTCAAAAGGGACCCTTTAATATTACAGACCTACCCACATCAAACACTCTCATGGGGGAAATAATTATAAAGACCTGACCCACATCAAACTACCTCAGGAGGGGAAAAAATTTTAACAGCCCGACCCACAGTCAAACTACTCTCAAGGAGGGACACAAAAAATAAAAGACCTGACCCACAGTCAAACACTCTCAAGGGGGGACAAAATTAAACAACTACCCACAGTCAAACACCTAAGGAGGGACAATAATTTTTAAAAGACCTACCCACATCAAAATTCTCTCAAGGGGGGACACAATTATAACAGACCTGACCCACACAAACTTCTCAAGAGGGACATTAATTTTAAAAAACCCACCCACAGCAAAATTCTCTAAGGGGGGAAACCCAATAAAACAACCTGACCCACAGTCAAACTTTTTCTCAAGGGGGACACAATTATAACAACCTGACCCACAGTCAAACTCCTCAAGGGGGGACACTAATTAAAACAACCTGACCCACAGTCAAACTTTCTCTCAAAGGGGGACACTAATTAAACAGACCTACCCACAGCAAACTTTTCTCAAGGGGGGACACTAATTATAACAGACCGACCCCCAGTCAACTTCTCTCAAGGGGCGGCAATAAATTTTAAAAACCTGACCCACATCAAACTTCTCTCAAGGAGGGACACTAATTTAAAAACCGACCCACATCCAAACTTTTTCTCAAGGGGGGAACTAAATTTTAAAAAGACCTGACCACAACACTTCCTCAGAGGACACTAATTTTAACAGGCCTGACCACAGCAAAAAATTCTCTCAAGGGGGGGAACAAATTTTAACAACCTGGGCCCAATCAAAATACCCAGGGGGGGACACTAAAATAACAGAAACCCGACCACAGTCAAACTATCCAGGGGGACACTAATTTTTAACAGACCTACCCCCAACAAAATTCTCTCAGGAGGACAATAATTTAACAGCCCTTTCCAAAAACCATTTTCCCACAAAGGAGGGAATGTATCAACCTTTTCCCCTAGTTATTCTCTTTCAAAAGAGAAAAGGAGAGGAAAGAGAAGAGGGAGAGAGAGGAGAGAGAGTGTGTGTGTGTTGTGTTGGTTGTGTGTGTGTTGGTGTGTGTGTGTGTGTTGGGGGGTGTCGTGTGGTGTGTGTGTGTGGTGGTGTGTGCGTGTTTTTGTGTGGTTTGAATCATAGAAAAGGCACTTTTTTTTTTCATTTCTTTTAAAAAATTTTTCATAATCTAACAGAATAGAGCATTAAGATAATTATATTTTTCTTATAAACAATGTTATAATAGTTGGGTTTGTCATAAAAAAGATTTCATTGTGTGTGTGTGGGTGTGTTGGTGGGGTGGGTGTGTGTGTTGTGTTTTGTGTTTGTGTTGTGCGTGCGGTGAGCAGCGTGTGTTTTTTGCATGTGGTGTGTGTGGTGTGTGGTGAGCGTGGGTTTTGTGCGTGCGTGTGTTGTGCGTGTGTGGTTTCTGTGCGTGTGTGTGTGTGTTTTGGTGTTGCAAGGGGAGCTAGCGCGCCCCGGGTGGAGTGTTTTACACCCCGGGGGTTTTTACAGGGTTAGGTCTGCTGATGTTGGGTCACAGTTTTATCTCGATGTGTGCATGCTGACACACATTGTGTTGTGGGGTTTTCCGTAATGTGTTCCGAAGGTGTTCCTGTAATTGTTTTTGTAATGTTTTCCGTAATGTTTTCCTGTAATGTTTCCTTAATTTTTTCCTTAATAATTCCCGTAATGGTTCCTGTAAGTGTTCCAAAAAAGTGTTCCTTAATGTAATTTTTTTCCCATAATGTTTTCCGGAAGTATTTCCCGTAATGTGTTCCTGTAATGTTTTCCTGTAATGTTTTCCTATAATGTGTTCCTGTAATGTAATGTTTTCCTATAATGTTTTCCGGTAATGTATTCCTGTAATGTGTTCCTGTAATGTGTTCCTGTAATGTGTTCCTGTAATGTAATGTGTTCCTATAATGTGTTCCTGTAATGTGTTTCTGTAATGTATTCCTGTAATGTGTTCCTGTAATGTGTTCCTGTAATGTAATGTGTTCCTATAATGTGTTCCTGTAATGTGTTCCTGTAATGTGTTCCTGTAATGTTTTCCTGTAATGTGTTCCTGTAATGTGTTCCTGTAATGTTGTTCCTGTAATGTGTTCCTGTGTGCTGTGTTTAATGTATGGCTTGTACCCCACGTCAGTTTATCTAGTGTGAGAAAAAAAAGTATTTGAAATGAAATTAAATGAAATGAAACGATTTGTGTGTGTGTGTGTGTGTGTGTGTGTGTGTGTATGTGTGTGTGTGTGTGTGTGTGTATGTGTGTGTGTATGTGTGTGTGTGTGTGTGTGTGTGTGTGTGTGTGTGTGTGTGTGTGTGTGTGTGTGTGTGTGTGTGTGTGTGTGTGTGTGTAAAACAGAACTTATCCAAAGTCAGCCTTCTCTCAAAAAGAGGTCATATACTGACCTCATTCAAAGTCAGTACCTGTCTCTTCCCAGGTGAGCCTTCTCTTGAAGAAAGAGAGAAAGCACAAGAAAAGAAGGAAGAGAACAAGTTCACCGCAGCCAGTCTCATTCTCCATTCTGCTGGTGTGGCCTACAGATCCTCACCACCACACAGTCGTCAGTGACTGCATGAAGATTTCATAGGGGTCTTCAGCTCTCTGCGCTAACTAGACCAGCTTGGGGGGGGGGGGAGGAGGGGGGGAGGGGGCAGTTCTTTGGTTGGTGGTGTTTCCCACAGACACAGTGAATGATTGAATGAATGAATGATTAAACATGCAGGTGTCGGGCAGGAGGCACGCGGAAGAGCGTGCGGTAATCAGGCTGCAACTGCACATTGCCTGCACTGCAGCAGTGTAGAGGTGGTGGTGGTGAAGGTGGTGATGTCAGTACGGGGACACCTGAAGACTAGCATGCTAGGACACAGTATCATATTCTATATCTAAATACTTCTATGGCTAGTCAGGCCAAAGAAAGTTTTGACACAGTGCACACACCTATATCTTGCTGTTGAAGAATAAACAAAACGGTTTCTTTTACTGCCATAAGGTCTCCGCTTCCCCAAATTATTACAATATATATGGTTTTCTTGACAACTACAACTAGAAACAGTAGCACACGAAAGAAGTCTATGTCACTGATAATGGAGACTTCTAGCACCTAAACAAGAAAGGTTTAGGAGGAATGGGCTAGCACTTAACAGTCTGGAATAACACGACATCAAAAATTGCCTAACCAGCGAGAAACTGGCACTTCTCATTGTTGACAATCTCTAACAATCTAAATGCCATCTAACAGCTGCATGACCCTAGATTGCTGACATTGTGCAGTAGCAGAAACGGACAGAGTAGTTTAAGAACTACAGTCAGGACATTAGTAGGACTGATCAGCGCTGACATTGTGCAACAGCAGAAACGGACAGAGTAGTTTAAGAACTACAGTCAGGACATTAGTAGGACTGACGGCGTGTCTTGATACAATGATGTGTGGTGTGTGTTGATTTGTAATTTTGTACTGTAGTGCATCCTACCATAATATGCAATAGTTCCACAAATATCTGGCTTTCTAAGTGGTTCGAATACGTCAACCCACCTAATCTAGCAGCCCTACTCAAAAAACCTTGTTCACGTGAGGCTAGCTGTCTTCAGTTTGAATGCAGAACATTTACAGACTACATTAGTTTAGTGCCCGCAACTTGCATCCAATGCCCTACTGGAGAGAAACATGACCTGCACTAAACACTTACTGCATAGCAAGGAAAACGATTTTTTTTGCAGTGTAGATAAGTGACAGTAGCAAGCTGAAGGGGGTAGCATCTGCTTTGGTGCTAGATGAGGCAGATCCTAGGACACGCGACCACGTCTGCAGGACTGAGCTGCCCATTGTCCACTCACTCTACAAAACAGCTGCAGGCAGGACTGGGCTGCCCATTGTCCACTCACTCTACACAACAACTGCAGGACTGACTGCCCATTGTCCACTCACTCTACAAAACAACTGCAGGACTGGGCTGCCCATTGTCCACTCACTCTACACAACAACTGCAGGACTGACTGCCCATTGTCCACTCACTCTACAAAACAGCTGCTGGACTGGGCTGCCCATTGTCCACTCACTCTACAAAACAACTGCAGGACTGGGCTGGCCATTGTCCACTCACTCTACAAAACAACTGCAGGACTGGCTGCCCATTGTCCACTCACTCTACAAAACAACTGCTGGCTCAGCTCGCTCTCCCGTTAACGGTGACAGGCAGGACAGACAAAGCAACCGTTATCTGTCTCTAGGTGACATGTACGACAGATCAACCAAGCCACATGTGCATTATTATCTTTCTGTTGTACGAAAAACAAACCAGCTAATGTTTGCATCATCATCATTATCTTTCTGTTGTAAGAATAACCTACCAGGTAATTAATGCATCATCATCATTTCTCTGTTGTAAGAAAAACAAACCAGGTAATTTATGCATTATCATTAACCTACTGTTGGTGACGTGTAGAAAAGATAAACCAATAACATGGTGTATCATTATCTTTCTGTTGGTGGTGGCAAGTATGTCAGATAAACCAAACAGTTTGTGCATCTTTATATTTATGTTGGTGGCAAGTATGTCAGATAAGATTTTTGGAAGCGCTCTGATTTGTAATTGCAAAATATAGCGCTCTATAAATTCCATATATTATTATAATAATAATAACTATTATTATTATTATTATTATTATTATTATTATTATTATTATTATTATTATTATTATTATTATATTATAAACCAAACACTTTGTGCATCTTTATATTTATGTTGGTGGCAAGAAAGTAAGATAAGCCAAACACTGTGTGCATCTTTATAGTTCTGTTGGTGGATAAGATAAACCAATAACATGGTGCATCTTTATAGTTCTGTTGGTAGCAAGTATGTAAGATAAACCAAGCATTTTGTGCATCTTTATCTTTCTGTTGGAGACATATGGGCCAGGCAAACCAAACTGAACAGGGGGGAGGAGACTATTCACATGAAGTTGGCTGTTCAGCTGCTCAAGACAGTTTTCTCAACTTGTTTCGAGACACAAGGTAGGTTACAAACAGGTCTGTGGTTCTTTAGAATGTTGGGATTGAGTTCGTACTTTTCCAGTAAAAGTCTGATTCTGCTGTTCTGAGAGCTAATAGGAAATGTCCTGAAAGAAGAGATAAGTTCACTATGTTGGTGATAGTAGTTACAAGTAGTGGGGAGCATTGCGACCATATAGTAGCAGATATTGGATCAAGATAGCAAGACATAATTGTCATTTGTGAAATAATTTTTGTGATACCTTTCTCCCTTGTGTAATGGAAGGAAAGGAGAGGAGTGCCAATGAACTGGGGATCAGGAGGCACAGGCTAGAGAGGAGTCTGATCCAGTCTCGAGCGAATGTAATGGCTTATGTCAGAAAAGAAGGAAGACCAGATAGAGATTAGTTCAGTCTGGCTGTGAATGGAAGGCAGAGGGCTTGTTTTCACAGATCCAAGGTCTCCATTTGCTGCAGATTTGCGTTTTGCCATCATTATGTCACGGGTGTACCATGTCGTTTTACCATCGCTATGTCACGGGTTTACCATGACGTTTTTCCATCACTGTCACGGATGTACCATGACGTTTTGTCGTCACTATGTCACGGGTGTACCATGACGTTTTTCCATCGCTATGTCACGGATGTACCATGACGTTTTGCCATCACTATGTCACGAGTGTCCCATGACGTTTTGCCATCACTATGTCACGGGTTTACCATGACGTTTTGCCATCACTGTCACGGATGTACCATGGCGTTTTGCCATCACTGTCACGGATGTACCATGGCGTTTTGTCGTCACTATGTCACGAGTGTCTCATGACGTTTTGCCATCACTATGTCACGGATGTACCATGGCGTTTTGCCATCACTGTCACGGATGTACCATGACGTTTTGTCGTCACTATGTCACGAGTGTCTCATGACGTTTTGCCATCACTATGTCACGGATGTACCATGGCGTTTTGCCATCACTATGTCACGGATGTACCATGACGTTTTGCCATCGATCACTATGTCACGAGTGTCTCATGACGTTTTGCCATCACTATGTCACGGGTGTCCCGTGGCGCATGGGGCATCAGATAGGAAACGGTCAGTGGGAGGCGCGTGTTTGTTTAGCAGTCGACTAAGGACAGTGTTATAGTATTCAGAAGGTCAGTCTGGTCAGAGACTTTGAAAGGCATTCATCAGCTTGTAGAGAGAATGATTGAATGTTTGTGGCCTTGAGATTACGATGGGTGCCACATTTCTAATTTCTGGTAAGGTTTTTTTAATGCTGAGGAAGAAGAGGACGGAAGGCGAAATGATCAGAATGCATGTCGTCAACAATAGATACAGATGCGAATCGGTTGTATGAAGCATTAGTAATAAGCCAATTTAAAATATGACCAGATTAATTTTGTGTGCTGCTTCATTTTCCAGTCAGGAAAGAGGGTGGTTTGACAGACACGCTTGAGATCAGGAGAAGACTGGTTGTCAACACGAAAGATGAAGTCACCGAGAATAAGACGCTCTCTAGAAAATAGACTGTCGTGGTCCATGAGAGACTGGACCACTTGATAAAAAAACAACCCGAAAATGTCAGACTGTTCTCAGGGGAAGGAAGTGTATGGCCAAGGCTGCAGAAAGGAACAGAGCGGCCAGAAAAGCTGAAGTCAGTGAGCAAACTTCAAAGATTCGCCTGAGAAAGGAAGTTCGTGAGAGAAAGAACTGGCTCCAGGTGTTTAGAAACTAGGGCAGGGCAATGCCACCTCCACAGGGCAGTTGGGGGAGAGAAAGAGTTGTAGTATCTTTAAAATAGAAAAGGAAAGAAAAAAAAGAAACACACACACACACACACACACACACACACACACACACACACACACACACACAGTCCTTCGGATAAGACAAAAAAAAACCGATGTTCCGTGTACGAACGCACGCAGAACATCTTGCGCACGGAACGGATGACAAAATTTACAAAACTGCATACGCATGGGGACTGGATGTAAAAGAGCACAAGATTGCTCATTCCATTATCCTCGAAATAAAAGACTAAAATAAATAAGTAATGTAAACAGAGAGAGAGAGAGAGAGAGAGAGAGAGAGAGAGAGAGAGAGAGAGAGAGAGAGAGAGAGAGAGAGAGAGAGAGAATGTAGAAAAAACTAGCTGTTTTAATTGCATGTTAACCTCTCTCTCTCTGTCTCTCTCTGTTTCTCTGTCTCCCTCTCTCTCAGTCTAGAGCAGTGAAGATGTGCATGTCACGCACGTGCGTCCCCAGAAGGTTTGTGTGGCTGATTGAAGCTGGCCATTAAACTTTCACACAGTACAGCGGGTGAGGGAGTGAGTGTGTGACTGCTGCTGCAGCCCTCAGCTCTAGGCCGCTGCACCCTCCACTGAAGCCCGCTCCACCTTTTTAATATAATATAATAACTGCTCCGACCTGCATAACTATAGAACCGCTGGAGATCCAGATGTCCTTAATGTACCCGAAAGCAAAGACACAGACAGTCACCCTATCCTCCGAGAAGAAGTGGAAACAGCAGTCAGATCGCTGAAAAAGGGGAAGTCAACAGGGGCTGACAACATTCCAGCTGAGTTGGTTCAAGCTGGAGGGGTAGCCATGATCAGCGCCCTACTAAGAATCTGCAACAAGATCTGGCAGACAGGAAAATGGCCAACACCATGGACACAGTCACTCATCATCACCCTCCCCAAGAAAGGAAATCTACAACAATGCCATAATTACCGCACAATCAGCCTCATATGCCACCCAAGCAAGGTCATGCTGCAGATATATTGAATAGACTGAAGCCACAAGCAGAGACCATCATTGCTGAGGAACAAGCAGGTTTCAGAGCAGGGCACAGCACAACAGAACAGATATTCAACCTCAGAATACTATGTGAGCGGTACCTTCAACATCAACAAGACCTTTACCACGTATTTATCGATTTTAAGAAGGCATTTGACAGGGTGTGGCATGCAGCTTTGTGGGCAACCATGAATTTGTACAGCATCAATGCAAACTGATCAGAGTCATCAAACAGCTGTACAGCGAGGCCACCAGTGCAGTGTACTACAACAACAACATTGGAAAATGGTTTCAAACAACAGTTGGAGTAAGGTAGGGCTGTCTACTCTCACCCACTCTTTTCAACATCTTCCTTGAGAGAATCACGGCTGATGCACTGGAACATCATGAAGGATCAGTCAGCATTGGTGGCAGAACGATCACAAACCTCCGCTTCGCAGATGACATTGATGGAATAGCAGGATCAGAAAAAGCGCTTGCCAGCCTATCAGAACACCTGAATAAGACCTCCAAAACATACGGCATGGAAATCAGTGCAGAGAAGACCAAACTGATGACTAATAACACCAACGGCATTAGCACTGATATCAGGGTTAATGACCAGAAGCTGGAAACAGTTCAAAGCTTCAAGTACCTGGCAGCCATTGTATCAGACCAGGGATCCAAGCCAGAAGTAGTATGCAGAACTGTACAGACAATAACAGCTTTGTCAAAACTAAACACCATCTGGAGAGATAAAAATATCTCACTTATTTCCAAGATCAGACTAATGCGCTCCCTTGTCATATCCATATTTCTGTATGCCTGTGAATCATGGACCCTGACTGCAGATTTGGAGAGAAGAGTACAGGCGGTGGAGATGAGATGCTTTCGGAGACTCCTTGGCATCTCCTACAAGACCACATAAGCAACAAAAGCGTGCATAACAGAATCCAGCAAACTATTGGACCCTATGAGAACCTTCTAACGATCGTGAAAAAGCGTAAACTTAAATGGTATGGGCATGTCACAAGATCCAAAGGACTTGCAAAGACAGTTTTACAAGGCACTGTCCAAGGAGGAAGAAGAAGAGGCAAACAAAGGAAGAGCTGGGAGGATAATATCAGCGAATGGACAGGCCTAGAACTCAACAAAACCCTGAGAAAGGCAGAACAGAGAGAGGAATGGAGGGAACTGGTTGTTGAGTCTTTTGAGGGTGCCCCCACGGTCGTCAGACTACAGGACAGATAGATATAATATATATAATAATATAATATAATATAATATAATATAATATAATATAATATAATATAATATAATATAATATAATATAATATAATATAATATTATATAATATAATATAATATAATATTATATTATATTATATAATATAATATATATACCAACTAATTAAGTAGGTGGTGCTGGTACTAGTGAACATATGTGTAGGGGGGAGGGGGTGGTTGCGGTTGTTGGCACAAAATCCACATCATGAAAGCTTCCTAGAAAGGAAATATGAAATCTGCAGAGGTTGACCAGAAAGTGATCGTGTACATTAATGATGGTGACCTTAAAAATCAGCGTGTGTTGCAGGATAAAAACATTTATTTGCCTTCCACCTAATTCTGAAGATAGTGTCTGCTGTACAGCATACATTTCTGGATTCTGTTTTCCCTGACACACAATCACAATTCACTCCCAACGACCCAGACCACTCCGAACCCACCATCTAGGAGTGTGAAGTAAGAAGGGCCATCAAGATTAGCCATAAAGGGAAGGCAGGAGGTGCAGATGGCATAACAACAGAGGCCATCCTGGCCTGTGGAGAGACTGGAGTCAAATGGATCACAACCATCTTCCAAAAGGCATGGGAGGAAAGAAGAGTCCCAGAAGACTGGCAGAACGCTATTGTAGTGCCAATATGGAAAAAGAAGGGCACTAAAAAGGACTGTAGTAACTACAGGGGCATTTAACTCCTAAGCCATGTAGGAAAGATGTACGCAAAAATCCTAGAGCAGCGCTCGAGAGCAAAAGCAGAACACCAACTGTGTGACGCTCAGTTTGGCTTCAGGAAAGGGAGAGGCTGTACTGATGCGATATTTGCACTGAGACAACTGAGTGAGAGAGCTCTTGAGTACAATCAAGCACTCCACCTAGTATTTGTCGACCAAGAAAAGACATTTGACAGAGGGAACAGAGATAAGCTCTGGAGGGTCCTGGAGCAGTATGACATCAAGGGGCAGCTCTTAGATAACATCAGAGCTGTATACAACAACAGCAAGAGCGCAGTTCACACTCCAAGTGGACTTTCCAACTAGTTCCCTGTGACGTCTGGGGTGAGACAGGGCTGCGTCCTTTCCCCTCTGCTCTTCATCATATATATGGACCAGATCACAAAGGAAGCCCACTCAGACCTGGAGGCACTCAACGAACTTCTGTTTGCTGACGATCAAGTCATGATCAATGATAACAAAGACAAGCTGCAAGAGCACACAGACCAGCCCAATACATTCTGTGAAACCTATGGCATGAAATTAGCGTAAGCAAGACCGAAGCCATGACAGTCAGTAGAACTCCAGAAAAGCTCAAAAGCAATATCAACGGAGCCCAACTTAAGTGGACAACTGAATTCAAGTACTTAGGCAGTATATTCACAGAAGATGGAAAACTGGACAGAAAAATAGAAACACACTGTCAAAAAGCAAACGCAGTCAGCTATCAACTTGCCTCACTTCTGCAACATCCTAGCATCCCTATGAGCACCAAGGCAAAGCTGATCAACGCCATCTTCCTGCCAACTCTCACTTACCAGTGCCAGACATGGCCCCTGACAAAAGCCCTGGAGCAGAAACTGGTAACGTGTGAGATGAAGTGCTTGAGGAAAGCTGTCAACAAGACCAGGAGAGACAAGATAAGAAACGAGGTGATCAGAGACATGGTAGGAGCCATACCCGTCCTACACCATATTGAACAACAACGAACCAAGTGGTTCGGGCACCACACCCGGATGCCGCCAAACCAGCCAGCCTTGCGTGCTTACAACCTGAGGTACTCTGGCACGAGGGCCAGAGGTAGACCCAGGCGACGCTGGAGTGATTCCGTGGCAGAAACACTGAAAGTCCATGGATTGTCCCTCCTCCAAGCTACCCGCCTTGCAGCAGACAGACAGTTATATCTCCCCGCGACACCAGAGTACAAGCGGAAGGAAAAAGTAAGTAAAGTAATGAAACAGTCATTGCACAGGCTATGACTTATGAAACTGCTGTATTTATGAATATTCATAACATTTTTACGCTAGCTCTCTCTAAACTTGATATGGGATATTTTTAACTTAGATTGGTGTTTCAGGCATGTGTTCGTTATTCCAGACATACAGAGAGAGTTAGACAACACAACTCAACTGTCTCCATCGCCGCTGTTGTAGGTAGGTAGGAGCTCCATGCGATGCCTCCAGGGTTTACCCTCTTTCTTTGTCTCTGCTGAGTTCTATGAAATCCTGTGACCCTCCCAGACCACTGATCTCAGTGATGTTGAACACTTCCGAGTGTTTAAACTGAACAAAATGATTCGAACCCTTGCCCACACACTTCCACCCTCAGGCAGCTCGTGCAGGGCCTACATCTTCGCGGTACTGATCACGTACCTAACCTCCCGTATCGGGCAGAGCTCCTCTTCGTCTTCATCCACTTTGGCTGCCAAGCACAAAGTGCAGCGGTAGCAGCATTCCAGAAGGCGATCAGATCTGTATTTGTCTTAACACAGGCAAGATGCCACCGCGTGTTGCAGTCCTACTCTGCCTTGCACGTGTTTCACGCGCTTCCCATGCCACACCACGAGCAGAGTCGTCCCAAGGACGGGCCGCTGATAGTCGCTATGCCGCTGAAGTCTGCGCTCAGGGATGCCATGAAATTAAAGAAGAAAAAAGGTGAGGGGGGGGGGGGGGGAAGTGGTGTGGAGGTAAAAGACCTTCTGTCAGCCCCCTTAAAACCACACCCCTCCCTCCTTGTCCAGGGTGCTAGTCCTTCACCCTGGCGGTCAGGAGAGGTGTAAGAGGGGTGGCGAAGGGGTGTTCCGATTCAAACCTGGGACTAAGTCATGACATGAGCCTTTACTTAGAAGGTAAACACGACTTTCACCAGGTTTCATACCTGCAAAAAGTTTACTGACCTGCGTATAAAATAATACGTAAAGAAAAGCCTTGAAGTGTGGTATCATGTCTGTCTGTCTGTGTCTGTCTCTGTATGTCTGTCCTTGTATCTCTCTCACTCACTCTTTCTCCCTGGCTCCCTACCTCCCTCTCCCCTCTCTCTGTTTCTCTTTCTCTGTTTCACACACACACGCACGACCACATACACAAACACACACGTGCACACACACACGCGCAGCACGCACGCACACACGCGCACACATACACACATAAACACTCTCTCTCTCTCTCTCTCTTTCTCTCTCTCTGACTCTCTCTATCTCTCTAGCTGTCTCTATCTCTTTTTCTCTCTATTACACACACCACACACACACACACACACGGGAGCACATACGCGCGCGCGCACGCACGCACACACGCATGCACACACCTATGTCCACGCATGCACACGCGCGCGCACACACACATACTCACACACAGCATTATTTACCCAGCGGACTTTCTAAAAAAAAGTAGCAAGAGCGGTAACGTGTTGTTGTTGTTCTTCTTCTTCAATTTAACGTCTATTCACATTAAGTGATATTAGACACAAAACGTAACGTGTGAACAGGTGCAAGAGAGACGCCATCACTTGACGTGCCCAACAGGAGAGAGAGCGTGTGTCGACATCTGGGCACTGATAGCAGGGTGTTGCCTTCTGCGTGAATGTGGTCAGGCGAGGTGTTCCTCAAGGCCTCTGTCTCCCTGACGGCAGCTTCATTTCCAGGCTTGGCCCTCTTGGCTTCAGATGGGTTTGACAGCTGTGTATAGACATATCTTGTTTGCTCGCCTGCTCCCTTCTCCCCCCCCCCCCCCTCTCTCTCTCTCTCTCATAATGGTATAGATTGATAATTTGCAATGTTCTGTTGGATAATGTCATTACTTCTGTGGAT
This sequence comes from Rapana venosa, assembly GCA_028751875.1. Taxonomy (NCBI): domain Eukaryota; kingdom Metazoa; phylum Mollusca; class Gastropoda; order Neogastropoda; family Muricidae; genus Rapana; species Rapana venosa. The sequence continues at coordinate 376,111 of CM054147.1, read as the reverse complement.
TTCTATATCAATTCTAATAATGTGTATATAGGGTTGGGCACACATGAATGTGTGTGTGTGTGTGTGTGTCAGTGAGTAGGTATGAGCGCGCATACGCAGTATGCGCAGATAGGAGCGGAAAGAAAGCAGTTCTGTGTATCTATTGTTGAAATAGCTGATGCTAGATCGGTCATTTTTCTTGATGCTCAGTGGCTCGCTGTCTTCGTGCATCAAATGTTTATTGCCTGGTTTTGTCTGTGCAAATGTATGGTTATGAAGTGTGCGGCGGTTCGTACCCCGTTTGGACCGGAAATTTTTCCCCCATCCATTAGACCATGAGTGGTGGTCTGGGCGCTAGTCTTTCGGATGAGACGATAAACCGAGGTCCCGTGTGTTACACGTAATTATTTAGCGCACGTAAAAAAACCACGGCAACAAAGAGTTGTCCCTGGCAAAATTCTTAGAAAAAGCCACTTGATAGGGAAACAAATACAGCTGCAGAAAAAAAAAGGTGAAAGGGTGGCGAGCGCTAAGTGGTGACGCGTTCTCCGCTTCTCCGGGGAGAGCAGCCCGAATTTCACGGAGAGAAATCTGCCGTGACTTAAAGTGGTATGAAATAAAATCTGAGCGCTTTGATTTGTTGCTTTACAAGATTCAGCGCTATATAAATTCCATACATTATTATTATTATTATTATTATTATGATATTCTGATGATTATGACATGTGTCTATTATCTTGTATAATACTATTAATTACGGTTTATTAGTGCAATTCAAAAGTACGTGTCCACAGATGCAACATCCAAACTCGTTACGTCTCTCATTCATGTGTGTTCACCTTTGCGCCTGGCGGCTGCATGGTGTGTATATCTGTGTTTAAATGTAAATTTTTGTGTTTCTCCTGCGTCCTTCCGGGACAATTGTACACCCTTGTGTTCGTGTTGGCACCAAGAATTGTATGTTTGAACCATTTTCTTCAATATTATCTGCTCTTCAAAATATTTTGATTTTATTTTAAAGGAAGGTGGCAGGATGGTTAAGACGTTTGCCTGCCAACAAGTAAACCGTGAGGTTCTGGGTTTGATTCCCAGCCTCGCCCTTTCTTCCCAGTTTGAAAAAAAATCGAACTGAATGTCAAAGTCCTTCGGATGAGACTATAAACCGAGGTTCCGAGTGCGAACGCATGCAAAACATCTTGCGCACACGTTAAATCCTGTTCCTCTTTTCGAAAGAGTAGGCCATTGTGTGCCGGTGGTAACATGATAAAATTTACAAAACCGCATTATCCTCGATATAAAATAATAAATTATATAAAAATCATGTCATCTGAGCGCTTTGGTTTGTTGCTTTACAAGATTCAGCACTATATAAATTCCATACATTATTAAATTCCATACATTATTATTATTATTATTATTATTTTTATTATTATTTTTATAATTTTCATCTTTCGATTTATTCTTCAGAAATTGTGTTTGATGATTTGTATTCCCCTGTTTGTGCTGGTCCTTGTGACCCAGTGTACTCTGACCCTGCCGCGGCCTGAACTTGTTCACGTGTTACACGAACTCAAATCTCCCCCACCACCACCCAGTGTTCGCCACTCCACTACTATGACATCAACTGCTGCAGACATAAAGGCATTGTCCTCACGTGATTTTATCCCCATACATGAACTGAAACAGCATCTTTCAAACTTAGGAATCTACTGCAGCAAAACCCGACGAGGAACACGTGCAGGCAGACGCCATCGCCTGCAGCGTGCTTCCCTTTCATCCGTCTCCCCCATCACCTCTGACGTCACTGCCACAACGACCACAACCAGCCGCAGCACTCCTTCACATCTTTGTCCTCCAGATGCTCCATCCTCTGCCTGTGACTCTAATAATATGTGTTCTGTCAGTAATGTGTATCACAGTGTGCATCAGACTATAAATCCCCCTGTTAAACCAGTCCTTTCACCGTCTTTTACACCTGACTCGCCATCTCTACTCTGGTCTGCTCTTCCACTGCACACATCTCTACCATCATCCCCGTCCTCTTTCTCTGATAGTCACCCTCAATCACCAGTCATCTTCAACCTCTTTGCCTCCCTCAAACCTTCTTCGCATGTGTTTTCTTAATGCGCAGTCTGTTTGCCCAGATGGTAAAGCTGACATTCTTTCTGATTTTATATCTGAACAGACAATCGATTTAATCTTTCTCACAGAAACCTGGCTTAGCCCACAAGGTCATGAACCAAAGATTAAACAACTGACACCACCTGGCTATACAACTCTTTCTTTCCCCCGACCTTCCCGTGGAGGTGGCATTGCCATAGTTTACGAAGACACTGCATACAGCTCTTTCTTTCTGCCACTCTTTACCTATCTCACCTGAATCTTTTGAAGTCTGTGAACTCAACCTCACCTTACCCGGTCATTCTATTACTTTCTGCTGCCTTTACCGCCCACCTCCCAGCCGCAAGAACAAACTGACTTCAGTTTTCCATCAATAATTTCAATCTCTCCTTGATCACTACAGCCTCTCTCCCAAGAAGCTTATCATTCTTGGTGACTTTAATTTTCACTTCGACAACCAATTTTCTCCTGATGTCAAGCGCCTTTCTCTTTCTTTGTCAAATCACTCTCTTTCCCAGCTGGTGAATGAAGCAACACACAGATCAGGACATATCTTAGACTGGCTCATTACTTATGTTTCACAAGATCTCGTCACCTCTATCTCCTTCACTGACCAACTGCTTTCTGAACATTTTGCCATTCTTTTCTTCCTTAACCACTCGCTTTCCCCCAGCCAAGTTAAGCAGCGTCGAGTGTGGTTACCAGTTGGATGGGTGACCGTTTGCGCGCTTTGGCTTCAGTACAGTTCCCCCAGTTCACCCTGCTGTAAATGGGTACCTGCCCTCTTTAGGATCAGGGAAGGTAAAGCAACGAGGGAGAGGAGATGGGCGCCGCCCTCAATATGCTGGCCTTAGAGAAGTGAGGTCTCTGACGCCTCGCTCCCCTACGACCTTATAGGTTATGGGACCTCTTTACTTTACTCTTCCTTAACATTGCAAAATCTATCAAAAAGAAGAAGTGCACCACCCGTCGTAACCTCAAGGCTATTGACATTCAAACTTTCTCTTCCCAAGCTGCTGAACGCCTATCACAAACCCCTGACCACACTGACCCTTCTAAACACTATAACACTGTTTTCAGCCAACTGCTTGATGAGCATGCACCTCCCGCTAACCATATTCTGCCTGATAGGCCTTTCGCCCCATGGTACACCCATGATATCCTGGTGGCAAAGCGCAAACGCCAACAACTAGAACGGTAGTGGCAAAAAACAAAAACTGAAATAAACAAACAGTTCTTTCGAAAACAAACCAACAAAGTAAAAACTTTAATCCACTCAGCCAAGACAAACTACTACTCTGCTCAAGTTTTCAATGCAACATCCATGAAATATCTTTTTTACCTCACCTCAGCTCTTCTTGGATCTACAAAGACAAGCCCTCTGCCTACTGTTCACAGTCACTCTGAACTTCCTGATATATTTTCTTTGTTCTTTTCAGACAAAGTCCTAACATTTGCTTCAGACTGGATCAGACTCCCTTCCAACCTGTATCTCCTGATCCCCAATTCACTGCCACTCCTCTCCTTTCCTTTCAGCCAAAAAGTGAGGAAGAAATCAGGAAAATTCTAAATGAAATGACCATAAAATCATGTGATCTTGATCCTATACCTGCTGTCACGGTTCGCATAATTCTGCGCATAATTCCGTGCATTACTTAATGTCATTTCTCTCTGTGTCTGGATGCTGGTGTCTTTCTGTGTTTGCATTCGCATGGGTTTTTTTAAATGTATATGGTCAACTCCAGCTTAGTGGCATGCACATTCCTTTTTCTCTGTAATTTTGCATGCAGGTTAGCTTCTCGTGAAGTTCCTGTTCGTGAGTTAGGGTTTGTTTCATCAGCTGAGTAGCAGCAGCTTTAAATAGGAGGAGGTCTTGACTTGAAGGAGAGGAGGAGAAGATTCAGTCTTTGGCTGAAGTTCGCTGGTCGCCGTTCCAGCTGGGCTGTTGGGCGCCGCGTGGTGTTGTCTCTCTATTTGGAGAGCAGGGGGGAGCAGCACTTGGAGTAGTTCAGGCTCCTGTGAACCCGGTCTTCGTTCTTCGTTGTTACGTCGTGTCCTTCCTGTCAACGTCTTCCTCGAGGTGCAGGAGTGCACCGTGCTTCCTGTGGTGTTGTGTCTCTGCTTGGAGAGCGGAGAGCATTCATCTTTGAGTGGTTGTGGCTCCCGAGGACCAGTCTACGTTCGTCTTCGTTGTGCTGTGCTGTCCGTTTTGTCAACGTCTTTCCTCGGTGCAGGAGTGCACCTTGTTCTTTCTCAGTGACAGGTTCCTGTGGGTGCCTCCAGCGCTGGAGTCGTACCTGGAGAGGGTGCAGCCCGGTGTGCCCTGAAGTGTCGCCGACGGCTTGTCCTTGACCCTTTGTCCCTTTATTCCCTGGATCCACCTTTATCCCCTTTTGACCAGTTTTCCTTCTACATGCTGCCCTGTCCACCTGTGACCCTCCTTGACTTTGGCCTGCCCTGAACTATCCCTCGGTGTTCGTATGTGGGGACAGATTGCGACTGAGGGAAGTGGGAGAATAATGTTAATCAGGCTGGTTTTTGGACTGTTCAGAGGGGAGGGTATTATGGATAAAGTTTAGAGTGTGATTGGTGATTGAATGTGTGTGTCTGTAAGTATTTATCTGATGTGATTTTGGATTTTGAAAAGTAAAGTCTGGAACTTTTCTTCGGTGTTCTGTGTTTGGTGTTGTCGGGAAGATGTTAGAGAGGGCATGGTGGGGTTAGCCACAATCCCTTATGGAGCGTGACACCTGCTTCTCTTGTCATGCAGTGCCTTCCGCAGCTTATACCAACTATCACGAAAATTGTAAACTCATCTCTCCTTTCGGGAATTTTTCCACCAGAACTCAAAACTGCAATAGTTACACCTCTACTCAAAAAGCACGACCTCGACTCTAACATCCTGAAAAATTACAGACCTGTTTCTAACCTACGTTTCATCTCCAAAGTCCTTGAAAAAGTAGTTCTGAAACAACCTTACAGCCCATGTTCATTCCAATAGTCTCCTTCCCGCATTTCAGTCTGCCTATCGCGTCAACCACAGCACTGAAACCACCCTAGTCCACACGTTAAACACGCTTCTAAACGCTTCTGACTCAGGGAAAATCTCCCTTCTCACTCTTCTCGACTTATCTGCCTCATTTGACACTATAGATCTTTCTATCCTTCTCTCCCGTCTCCATAAAAACGTTTGGTATCAAATTGCAGCCCTTACCTGGTTTAGTTCATACCTCACTGACCGATTCCAGACAGTCACAGTAGACAAAATTCAATCAATTCCTGCAAAACTGGAATGTGGAGTCCCACAAAGATCAGTTCTGGGCCCTGTCCTGTTCACTCTCTACACTGTTCCACTCTCATACATAATAAACCGTCACCAGATCAACCATCATTTCTACGCTGATGACTCTTAGATTCAAAGCAGTGACACTCCTGAAAATCTGCCTTCTCTCTTGACAAATTTGTCACTTTGCCTTCAAGACATTCAAAACTGGATGAGACAAAACAAGTTACAGTTAAATGCAGATAAAACCGAAGCCATGATTTAGGGACCAAACACAAACTCTCTTCCATCACAACAGATTCAATAGAATTTGGCAATACATCAGTTCCGCTATCCACTGCAGTTAAGTATTAGGTGTTGTTATTGACAACACACTCTCTATGCAAAAAATCATTACCCAGACCTGCCAGTCTTGCTACTATCAATTACGGCGTATAAGTGCAACCCGAAAGCACCTGTCCACTGATGCAACATCCAAACTTGTCACATCTCTTATTCTTTCACGTCTGGACTATTGTAATTCTCTTTTGTCTGGTCTGCCAGCATCATCTATCCACTCCCTTCAACGTACACAAAGCTCTGCAGCTCGATTATTCCTCAAAAAGAAAAAAAAAATCTGAGCATATTACTCTTCTCCTGCAATCTCTCTACTGGTTGCCTGTGCCACAGAGAGTAAAGTACAAGATCAGTACTCGCTGTTACAAATGTCTCCACAAAACTGCACCCTCCTACCTCTGTGAATGTCTTCACCTCTACACTCCTTCACGTTCCCTCCGCCCTGCTGCAGATACCCTGGGCCTACGAATACCTAGATTCAACCAATCCACCGGTGGCCGTCGCTCTTTCTCTATCTCTGGTCCATCAATATGGAATGACCTCCCTCTCTCCCTTCGTGAAAAGCCTATTTACGACAGCTTTAAATCCAGCCTCAAAACATACCTATTTCAAACCTAAGATTTTCCCCTCTTGTTTCATCTCATATCTGTCGCTGCCTTTAAAAGCCAAAATTTCATCACCCTGCTGAAATGTACGACCTGTGTTTGTTTGTGTGTGTGTGTGTGTGTGTGTGTGTGTGTGTGTGTGTGTGTGTGTGTGTGTGTGTGTGTGTGTGTGTGTGTGTGTGTGTGTGTGTCTGTGTGTGTGTATTTGAATTTGTTAGAATATTGTTAATCATTGTTGGTTGCTTGTGTAGGAGCGGATTGAATGGAAGCGCTCTGATTTGTAATTGCAAGATATAGCGCTCTATAAATTCCATAAAATGATGATGATGATGATGATGATGATCATGATGATGATGATGATGATGATGATGATGATGATGATCATCATCATCATCATCATCATCATCATCATCATCATCATCATCATCATCATCATCATTTTTATTTTTTTCAAGTCTGGACTATTGCAATTCTCTTTTGGCTGGTCTACAGCATCATCAATCCACTCCCTTCAACGTATACAAAACTTTGAAGCTCGACTAGTCTTCAGAAAAAAAATCTGAGCACATTACCCCTCTCTTGCGATCTCTCCACTGGCTGCCTGTGCCACAGAGAGTAAATTAAAAGATCAGTACCCTTTGTTACAAATGTCTCCACAAAACAGCACCATCCTACTTCTGTGAATGTCTTCATCACTCTATCTGTTTTGTTTTGATGTTCGAGCCAGTTGGAGAATATGTGTCTATTGAACACATTATTCATCTGTTCTCAAACTAATTATGATCAATGAATCTGTTTTGACATCAATGTTCAGGTCAAATGGGAATGATGTGATTGTTGAATGCACATTTCTCTCTTTTCTTTAAACCATAGGTCGAACTGCTGCTGTCGTTGTAGTAGTTGTGTTTTGTTTGTTTTGTTTGTTGATAGTCCCTAATCAGGGCAAAGGCCGGATGAAAAAGATACGCAAATGCTTATTCTGTAACCCTTTGAAAAATAAAGATATTAATTAATTATTATTTATTCATTCATGCATTCATTCAGTCGTTCTTTCATTCTTTCATTAATTAACTAGTTCAAAAAATGTCTTGTTACTTAATCTGTTACCCTCGTGAAATAAAATTGCGTTTGCGTTTGCGTTTGCGTTCATTCATTCATTCATTCATTCATTCATGCAAAGAAAGATCTCTCTCAGCTCATGTCTCTTTTCAGACGTAATATATAAAAATCTTAATGGTGTAGAGACTTAAACAAGCATAAACCAAAACACACACACACACACACACACAAAAGATGAAAATGAAAGAATCAACAGAATGCTGCTATAATGCAGCTCTAAGAGGTGTTGTTTTATTACCTCCACAGCCAAATTGTCAAAGCCAGAATAAAGAGACTGTAACTGAAGAGTAAAGATTTGAAGAAGGGTGACATAAATCACCTGCCCTCTACCCAGCTAACCCACCTTTCACCTGCATCCACTTCATTTTCCCCTCCCCTTCCGTGAGGCCTGTGTCATTCCCTGCGTGCCAACACGTCATTCGGTTCAGAGTTGCGGCCCATTGGCTAATCCGTTTGATCCGCTTAATTAGTGAAGTGACTGGATGTCATCAACACATCACTTGGCGGTGAAGGCACACTCTGTCGCCTTCAGCCACAGCCACAGACAGCAAGGGCCACACTTTACCAGGTCATTGTGATGTGTGTTTAGCCTGCTGTTGCTCTTGTGGTGTGTTCTGTTGGACTGTCAGGAGTGAGCTTGGTGGCTACTGGGACAGACACAGTCATGGTCTGATCATCATCTTAGACCGAGGGAAGATTTGGGGAGGGTTATTTTGGGGGAAGGTTTTTTTCTCTTGAGTTGAAACGAGTTCCAACTCTGCCCATGTTCTATGTTAAGATTCACATAACATCTTAAGCAGGTGTTCTTTGTGTTACTATGTGTGATATTAGTTGTTGCCAGAGATACACTGCCTGCAGGTGTTCTTTGTGTTACTATGTGTGATATTAGTTGTTGCCAGAGATACACTGCCTGCAGGTGTTCTTTGTGTTACTATGTGTGATATTAGTTGTTGCCAGAGATACACTGCCTGCAGGTGTTCTTTGTGTTACTATGTGTGATATTAGTTGTTGCCAGAGATACACTGCCTGCAGGTGTTCTTTGTGTTACTATGTGTGATATTAGTTGTTGCCAGAGATACACTGACTGCAGGTGTTCTGTGTGCTACACCCAGTAACTGCTCAGGATCTTGCTATATATGAATGTGATATAGTTGTTGCAAGTAACATCCTGAGTTCCATATTGTTACTATAGTGTGATATTATTGTTGCTAAAATAACACCTGCAGGTGTCTTTGTGTAACCATGTTACTATTTCAATACATCCAACAGTGTCTGTACTATTCTGATATTAGTTGAGAGATACATCCCACATGCTGTTCCGTGAATCTAGTTGTTCTAAATACACATCCACAGTGCTGTTGTGATTACTGTTTAGTAAACACTCCGACAGCTGTCTTGTGAATCTGTGTATATATTTACAAGCATACAGTGCTGTGAATCTGTGTCTACATAACATCAATCCAAAGTGGCCTGTGAATCCTGTTCTATAACACATCCCAACAGCTGCCTGTGAATCCTGTTCTATAACACATCCCAACAGCTGTCTGTGAATCTTGTTCTATAACTCATCCCAACAGCTGTCTGTGAATCCTGTTCTATAACACATCCCATCAGCTGTCTGTGAATCTTGTTCTATAACTAATCCCAACAGCTGCCTGTGAATCCTGTTCTATAACACATCCCATCAGCTGTCTATGAATTTCGTGCTGTTACTCGTTTCAAGCTTCCCGCCACAGCCATATACACATGAACTATTTCGCATCTTCAGGTCGGAAGTCCACAGGAAACCCTTCAATATCAGGCCATCGTGGGGCCACCAGCCAGAGGGACACTGCATTGCTGCTGGGTCACTTTGGTGGTGTTCAGTGGTGCCTGTTCTGAGCTAACATAAGCAGGACACCACCTACTAAGCCCCAAACAAAGACACTATTAACTCAGTCACGGAGCCAGAATGACTCGTCCACCCAAGAAGATGTTCACCATAACGCTCTCCAATGACCGTTCCCCGTGAACCTCAAACCGCAAAGGCTTTAGCAGACCCCTTCTGTTTCTTGTTTATATTAATGATATTGTAATTGACATTGTTTCAGGTAGTAAACTTTTTGCTGACGACACAAGTATGTCCCTGGCTCTTAGAAACCCTCAACTCAGAGGTGAACATTTTGAATTCTGATCTCGAAAAAGTAAATGAATGGGCACAATTTGGAAAGTGAAATTTTATAAAGCAAAAAACTGAACTAGTGAATGTCGATAGGGATCACAACCTATAACCAGTCTAAACATTTGGGCACACTAACTTACAAGATATTCATCACCATAAAAACCAAGGTATTACTGACCAAAACAACTGTAAATGGGATCAACATGTAAACAATATTGCAAGTAAGTGCAGCCTCCTTATTTCTTGTTTAAGATCGTATACGTATAGGCTGAATAGAAAAACATTAAACACCATGTATAGATCCTTTATTTTACCAATATTTGATTAAGGTGGTATAATTTCGGATAGTTGTACCAAGAAATTATTTTATGCTTTGGAAGATCTCCATTTGGAAGCTTTACGAATCATCACTGGAGCGGTCCGTGGCACAAGTCATTTGAAACTTTATCAGGAAGCAGGGTTTTGTTCTCTAAAAGAAAGGAGAAATAGGCATAAATTGGTATATTACCATAAACTGATCCAGGGCAATGCTCCAAATTATCTAATGAACCTACTCCTTCCATTAGTTTCTTCCCATAATCCGTACCACAGCCGTAGACCTCTTGACAGAGTGATACCTCAATGTAGAACTGACACATATAATGCTTCCTTTTTTCCTTCTACCTCTAGACTATGGAAGGAACTGCCGGAGCAGCGCGTGAAAGCTAGCACTTCTCTTAGCCAATTTAAACATTTTCTGTCTGATGAGGATATAGCAGTTTCAAACTATTTGTTATTACAAAAAAAGAAAGCAGCAAATCATTCACTGCAGACTGCGACTCGAAAAGAGTACCCTCAACTCCGATCTAAATAAAATCCTTGACTGGACGGTCCATCTTGTGCTTGTTGTCACCCTAATGAAACAGCTGAACATTTCCTTCTTCACTGTCCATACTAGTTAACTGTTCGCTGTCAAACAATCCATACCCTAAAACCAGATGAGAAGAGTGTATATACCTTATTATGTGGGGACAGACAATTGAGCTTTGATGATAACATTAACATTATCAAAACAGTGCATGAATTTATTGACGGATCCAAAAGATTTTAGAATTTAAAAATAAATAAAGTAAACAGTTTTGCAATGGATTGCTCTTCTACTTCTTCTTTCTCCCTGTGTTGAAGTGTAAAGGTGTGACATTATTGGGCTAATGTGAAAAGTTTCTGCTCTTTCCTGATGCTATTCCTATTGTCCTATTTACTTCCTAGAGTATGTGTGCATTTTTCTCACACTTTCTGTTTACTTTAATTTGGTAGTGTTGTATATTTTCTTCAATTTTTGTGTAATGGTTTTTGTATATATGGAAATTTTGTTTATATATGTCACTTGACTACATAAGCATCATATGTTAACTCCTCGTGGGGTGGGGCTTAAAATCAGCTGGAGCTTGATGTCTTTCCACTGCTGCTGTGTTGATGTTTGCTTAGGTTGTATGAATATTGAATAAAATATGTTTAAATCAAAGGCTTTGACACAAAACTCACCACAGGCACAGAAGTGATGGGGAAACCAAATCTGAGTTCACCATGAGGGCAGAGCAGCTGGGGCCGCCGAATTAGAAGCATTTTATTTTATTGCCTGATGATCAATTATAATGAGGATGACGTAAAAATGCTGTTATGGAAGGGTAAATGCTTTTAGAGTACTTGACAGGGTTATACTCTACGCTTACTTTCATATCCCGGCGTCAACCGGGCACGAGAGATACAGACACCTGCACTGTATGTAGGTCAGGTAATTTGAGCAACACTCCCACAATTGCATCTGCACAGTGGATGAAGCTGGACTGCGTGTCCGTCTTCCCAACGAGTCCACAACACATTCACTCTGGGTAGGAGCCGGCTGGAGTCCGGAAAATCCATGTGACTCTTATGGGATTCCAACCCACTATCCCCCAATCTGTAGCCCAAGGCGCTAACCACTACACCATGGCGGCTGGTGGTGTACTCTCATACTGTCAGACTTTTCACTCATGACTGTTGTTTATTCACAGGCCTAGCCCCTAGTACGCCCACAGACAGAACTCGAAACTGGAACTGGAATGTTTTAAGACATGGATAAGCCAGGGGCTTCTGTACACAGGCCCTCCAGAAAAAAGAAAGAAAAAAAGGGAAGCCACCAGGAAAATAAGCATGAAGAAATGCATAACATCTACAGCTACACAATGAAGCTGACCACAAACTTATACATGCAATCAACTACTCACATTATTACGCGCTTTGATTTGTCTGTGCAAGATACAGCGCTATATAAATTCTATTTATTAATATTATTAGTTAATTGTTTAATGAACCAACCAATCAATACAAATTGACTAATTATATATTTATACACATCAAATTTTCCCTCATACATAAGGATACATTCGCACTATTGCCATTCACACTTGCACAGTCATACAACCAAGCAAACCAATCAGCATAACTTTTTAAAAGTCAGAGTAAAAAAAAGGAAGCAACTGATTTTACATCAGCTATTGCAATGAAAGTAAATGATCTAACAACTCTTTCCACTGTAACCAGTTTATGAACGCAACACACCCACACACACACACACACACCACACACACCACACACACACCACACACACAAGGCACGCACGCACGCACACACAAACACACACACATGTAGACAAATGCAGGAACAAACTCACACATGCACACGAATCAAAATCAATACCCATACAAATAAATATATCATCTAACATGACACTAAACCTTACAAATCCAAATCATTCTACTGTAACAAAACAAAACACAAGCGCAATATTACTAACAAACCTACACAAGCGCAATATTACTGACAAATCTACATACAGACATGAATAAATAGTGATTTAGACAAAAACCATTTCACAAAAATAATCGAGATCCGTAATTAAAGACCAAGGCAAGAAAATGTGGCTTAGCCAGAAACGTATTAACATAAATAAACAAGTAACAAACACACGACGAGAGGGAAAAGCCCTACCAAATATCATCTATTAAAGATCTTCTACTCTATTCAACGAGAGAGAGAGAACAATTTTTTAAAAACAATTTTTATGTTTCAGAGGGTAGTAGATTAAGCATTACATGCTTTTTTTACATCCAGCCCTCAAAATAATAAATAAATAAATACATGAACAAGATGCTAAAATATGCATATTGTCATAGAATTGCATGGAAAACAATACACACACAGACGCACACACACATACTGGAAGGCAAGCAAGATATAGAGAACATCAGAGAAAGTGCTTAAATATACTCAGAAATAATTAAAAACAAACAAACAAAAATTGAATAGGAATGAATATTAACAATAACTAATTATACCATGCGCGGAGACAATTTGTGTAACTGAAACTACTAACGGTTTGATTAAAACATTTGTGGTAATAGAAATGTGACATTTTCATAAGTAAGGAGGTAAATGAGTCCCATAACCTATAAGGTCGTAGGGGAGCGAGGCGTCAGAGACCTCACTTCTCTAGGGCCAGCACATTGAAGGCGGCGCCCCTCTGAGTGCTCCAACCATTGAGCTATCCCGTCCCCTTAGGTCATTAGAAAATCATAGAACAGACTCTTAAATCTTGAAAATCCTGTTTCATCTTTTAGAAAGGTTGAAAGCCTATTCCAATGATCAATGTGATGAGATCGAAAAAAGCATGAAAGTGGGCAACAGTAAAAAGGCATACGACACCCTGAAGAAAATCACAAAACCACTTCAAACCAAATCATCAGTCATTGAAGACAGCTCCGGAAACCTCCTCACAGAAAGCTCAGCTGTATTGAACAGGTGGTCTGAATATTGTCAAGAACTGTACAACTACCCAATACAACCTGACAAGAGCATAATAGAAGAGAAAGCAAAATCAAGAGCACCCTCGCCATTACCTATACTGAGGGAAGAAGTGGAAGAAGCCATCCGCAGCTTACCAGTAGGAAAGTCCCCAAGAGCAGACAATATACCAGCAGAGCTGCTCAAGCATGGTGGCGAAACAGTCATCACATATGTTACAGCTATCTGTCAGAAGATTTGGGAGACAAAACAGTGGCCAACAGAATGGACACAATCACTCATCATACCCCTGCCCAAGAAGGGGAATTTACGCCAATGCCAAAACTATAGAACAGTCAGCCTCATCAGCCACGCCAGCAAGATCATGCTCAAAGTTATTTTGAATCGACTCAAGAAGGAGGCAAAAGAACACCTTGCAGAGGAACAAGCTGGGTTCAGGGCAGGCAGGAGCACAATCGAACAGATTTTTAACTGCCACATCCTCATGAAAAAACATCTTCAACATCAGAGAGACCTGTTCCACAACTTCATCGACTTCAAGAAGGCTTTCGACAGAGTATGGCACGAAGGCCTGTGGCAGGTCCTCAGAATGTTTGGCATTGAAGAAGGACTAGTGCAAACCATTCAAGCACTATACAACACCGCAAGCAGTGCAGTCCTTCTGAACAATCAGGTCGGAGACTACTTCAAAACCACAGTTGGGGTCCGACAAGGATGCCTGTTATCTCCAGTCCTGTTTAATCTGTTCTTGGAAAACATAATGAGAGAGACCCTCCATGACTTCCACTCTACCATCTCCATTGGCGGCAGACCCCTCAACAACTTACGGTTTGCCGATGACATTGACCTCATGGGCGGAAGTAACACAGAGCTGCAAGATCTTACGACCAGACTTGAGAACAGAGCTGGAGCATATGGGATGGAGGTGAGCTCGGAGAAAAGTAAAGTACTTGTGAACAGCACGAGCAACGCCACTGCTAAAATTTACATGAACGGCCAACAACTGGAGGAGGTAGACGCTTTTAAATACCTTGGCGCTACACTCACAAAGGACGGGCGATCGACGACAGAAATCAAAGTCAGAATAGCCATGGCAACATCTTCCATGACAAAACTCACCACCATATGGAAAAGTAAAGAGATCAGTTTCCCAATCAAACTAAAGCTCTACAAAGCCCTAATTCAGACGATCCTGCCGTACGGAAGTGAAACCTGGACATTGACTGCTGAAACAGCAAAGCGAATCCAGTCATTCGAAACAAAATGCCATAGAAAACTACTGGGCATATCCTGGAGGGAACGAAAGACCAATGAATTTGTCAAGAGTCAAATAACACGGCTGGCAGGTCCACAGGAACCCCTTCTCACCATCGTCAAGAAGAAAAAGCTGACATGGTTCGGCCACGTCACCCGCCACAACACTCTGCCAAAAACAGTACTGCAGGGAACACTCGAAGGTGGCAGAAGGAGGGGAAGACAGAACAAGTCATGGATGGACAACATCAGAGAATGGACCAGGATGAATGACTGGGCACTACTGCGCAGAGCCGAGGACCGAGATGGATGGAGGAGGCTTACCACGGCATCTGGAAATCAGTGCAGAGAAGACCAAACTGATGACTAATAACACCAACGGCATTAGCACTGATATCAGGGTTAATGACCAGAAGCTGGAAACAGTTCAAAGTTTCAAGTACCTGGGAGCCATTGTATCAGACCAGGGATCCAAGCCAGAAGTAGTATGCAGGACTGCACAGACAATAACAGCACTGTCAAAACTAACACCATCTGGAGAGATAAAAATATCTCACTTATCTCCAAGATCAGACTAATGCGCTCCCATGTCATATCCATATATCTGTATGCCTGTGAATCATGGACCCTGACTGCAGATTTGGAGAGAAGAGTACAGGCGGTGGAGATGAGATTCTTTTGGAGACTCCTTGGCATCTCCTACAAAGACCACATAAGCAACGAAAGCGTGCATAACAGAATCCAGCAAACCATTGGACCCTATGAGAACCTTCTAACGATCGTGAAAAAGCGTAAACTTAAATGGTATGGGAATGTCACAAGATCCAAAGGACTTGCAAAGACAGTTTTACAAGGCACTGTCCAAGGAGGAAGAAGAAGAGGCAGACCAAGGAAGAGCTGGGAGGATAACATCAACGAATGGACAGGCCTAGAACTCAACAAAACCCTGAGAAAGGCAGAACAGAGAGAGGAATGGAGGGAACTGGTTGTTGAGTCTTTGAGGGTGCCCCCACGGTCGTCAGACTACGGGACAGATAGATAGACAGATAGATAGGTTTTGGAGGCAATTTTCTTTGTTAGATTACGTATATGTACAGACCAAGATAAATTATTATCGATGGTTATCCCCAAAATTTTATGATAGAAACTTCTTCTATTTTGACACTGTTGACGTATATAGAAGGCAAGCTTATGTTAAGATTTTGACGTTTTTGTCTTCTTGATAACAGCAAAAATTTTGTTTTACCTGGATGAAGGGCCATGTGGTTCATTTGTGTCCAGTTGACAATTATGTTTATATTCTCTTGTAAACTTTGACATACATGGAGAGGAATTTTGTTGCTAGTATAAAGAGTTGTATCATCTGCAAATAGTTCATTTTGTAAAGTTATACTCAAAGGCAGGTCATTTATATACATAAAAAACAACAAGGGACCAAGTACTGATCCTTGTGGAACAACAAACCTGTTAAGAAGAAAGCTTGAAAACGTGTTGTTTAGATGTACCTTTTGCTGTCTCTCAGATAAGAATGACAAAATAAGTGTGAGGGTACTAGGAGATTGTTTGTAGACTGCAAGCTTTAGTAGTAGAAGTCTGTGGTCTATAATATCAAAGGCTTAAGCAAAATCAATAAAGAGTATACCTGTAAATTCATTTTTATTCATATTAAACAACCACCTATCTGCCATTTTTACAAGAGGAGTGTGGCAGGAATGGTTTGCTCTAAATCTAGACTGGTTTGGGTGTAACAGACTATATTTATTTCAGTGGGCTAATAAACATTTATAAATATGCTGCTCTAATGGTTTTGAATGAGTGGACAATATTGAAACTGGTCTGTAGTTTGATGGTTCTGAGATATTTCCAGATGTATGTAAAGGAATAATGTTTGCTTGTTTTAAGATTTTAGGGAAAGTATTCTTACTTATGCAAAGATTGTAAATATATGTAAGTGTTTCTGCTATAACAGGTGCAGATAATTTAAGAATTGTCCCATCCAATCCATCAAGACCACGTGTTGATGATTGTTTCAGACGATTTAAAGCAGTGAACACCTTGTTAACTGTAATAAATGCTATCTCAATTTTCGATTTAATATTGTTGCTGTTGCAAAAAGCTTTCAAGTTTTTTAAGTCATTGTCTTCTGATTTGTCCTTAGGGATTAACTGGTCTGCAACAGTTGAGAAATGAAGATTTAATGTATCAGCAGATATATCACAGCCAACGTTAGAATTTTTATTATAACTTTTATTGGTGAGCTGGTTTATAGTTTTTCAAATAGATTTTCTGTCCCTATTGTTTTTAAGAAGCTCTTCAAAATGCTTTGTTTCTCAGCTCGTAAAAGTGAAGTTACATAATTTCTCTGTTTTATATAATCTTGACGGAACCTTTCTTTAATAGGTAATCCCTACGATATATATGTTTCTGTATTTCGTTAGTAAGCCATGATGGTTTGGTTTTGTATTTAACTCTTTTAGTTTGTAACGGAGCATGTTTGTTGTAAACACTATAAAAGATAGAATACCAATGTTCAGTAGCTATATTGGGATCAGTAATTTGATAAACATCACTCAAATGGGAATTTAGAAGGTCCTGTAGAAAAACGTGACTATTAAAGTTTGAGAAATTTCTGTAAGTTATGGTTTTATGGCTAACTTTTGGAATTTTTACTCCTTTTTTCGACCACGTTATACATATAGGAAAGTGATCTTTACAGCCAGAAAGTGGAACATTTACCTCTACAATAGTCTTTTTATTTTCAACATATATATGATTTATTAAAGTTTTTGAAATATGTGTGACACGAATTGGTATAATTATCAATTGCTTCAAGTTGAAAGATTCAAATGTCTGTATCCAATGATAATTAGGTTTTAATAAATCAATATTGAAATAACCTAATATAATTATATCATTATAATCTTTATCTATGCTATCCATCATTGAAATATAGTGATCAATCCATTCTGCTTTTTCATTGGGATTTCTGTATAGAAAACATAAAAGAATTGGTCTGGAATGTCTTAGTTTAATTTCAATCCAAATTGTTTCTACCTTGAAGTTGCTCTAAACTTGTAACTCTTTTGAACTGTACTGACTGATGAATATAAACAGCTATACCAGTTTCTTTATGAATGAGGGAGTCTCTGGGAATGGTATTGTAGCCTGGTACTCAAATGTCATTGTCTGAAATATCGGAGGATAAATGGGTTTCTGTGAAACCAAATACATGGAAATTTGTCCCTGAATTTGACAATATAGAAGATATTTCAGACATTTTGTGTATTGCATGGTTGATGTTAAGATGACCAATTCGATGAACATCTTTAGTTAACCAAAGATTATTTTGATGATCCATTGCTTCTATCATACACATCTAATCACTAATTCATACAGGTTTTCAACACAATATCAGAGTACTATCATAAAATAACACTTACATACAATGGCACCAAAATACAACTATAGGGAGAATGAAACAAGATCAAGTAAGCAATGTATGAAAAAATCCCAAAGCACAAAAATATATACAAAGGGAAATATGAATCCACTCTGAATGAAATACTACTTTGCCAAAAAAACCCACACTGTTTAGTGTAATTATACAAAAACTTGCAAAATCTCTATAAGCGAAAGGATCAAAAATGCAAAAGGAAAAACCTATAAAAAAAAAAGCCACAAAACCGCCAAGACCTTGTTTCGTAACCAATCTTTGAACACATGTTTTTCTCTCAGGTCAAGGCACAGCCACTGGAGCATCTGGAACTATAACATTCAAATACCATCACACATCATTATTCATTTGAATTTTTTACACAAAAAGTAAACACATGCAATAATTATATATTCTGATTTCTATCTGTGTATGGGGTAAGGGGTTCTACCCTGATTTGACATTATTTGAGAGGCCATGGAGAGCAAATCTAAGGCATATGGATGGATATGTCCTCTAAAAGGAGGGTGGTTGCTAGGGAACTGATCAGATTTACAGAAGCATCTTGTTCTGGAGGAAGGTGGAAGTTGTGTGCTTCATAGGATGACAGAGGAGGTGGAAAAGGATACGAGGAACTTCTTCCAAGACTTGTGTAGTTTGAATGCAATGGGGGATGTTGAACAGAAGAGACCGGAAAGGGAGCATTAGATATGCTCTCTCGTGGCCTTGATCTGAGAGGTGGGTAGTGAAAAAGGGAGGAGGGAGGAGGAAATGCTTCATTGTCAATGTATGCATGCTGATCTTGATGGTTGGCATTAAGAATAATAATAATAATAATAATAATAATAATAATAATAATAATGATAATAATAATAATAATAATGATAAATGGAACTTATATAGTGCTGGATCTTGCACAGACAAATCAAAGCGCTTGCACTCAACTCATTCTTACAAAGTCATGCAACCAATAGCAAGTAATAGTTCTAACAAGTCCAAATGCACACACACACACACACACACACACGCACACAGACACACACACACACACACACACACACACACACACAGGTTATACACTTTGGCAGGGTGATGGAATCTTTGGCTGTTGTAAAGCAGGGATACCTATGAAATGAAACAGGAAATTCTTAGGTTTGGAAAAAATATGTCTTGAGGCCAGATTTAAAAGTGTCACAAGAAGGTCTTTAGCGAAGAGAGATAGGGAGGCCATTCCAAATTGATGGACCAGAAACAGAGAAAGAGCGACGGCCAACAGTGGACTCTAGGTATTTGTAAGCACAAGGATTCTGCAGCAAAGCGAAGGGATCGAGAAGGGGTAAACAGGTGGAGACATTCACAGAGGTAGGAGGGTGCTGTTTTGTGGAGACATTTGTAACAGAGGGTACTGATCTTATAGTTTATTCTTTGTGGCACAGGCAGCCAGTGGAGAGATCGCAAGAGAGGGGTAATGTGCTCAGATTTTTTCTTTCTGAGGACTAGTCGAACTGCAGAGTTTTGAATACGTTGAAGGGAGTAGATAGATGATGCTGGCAGACCAGCCATAAGAGAATTACAATAGTCCAGATGTGAAAGAATGAGAGATGCCACGAGTTTTGATGTTGCGTCTGTGGACAGGCACTTTCGAATTGCACTAATACTCCGTAATTGATAGAAGCAGGACTGGCAGGTCTGGGTGATGAATTTTTGCATAGAGAGTGTGTTGTCAATAATGACCCGTAGATACTTTAGAGCAGTGGATAGAGGGACTGATGCATTGCCGAATTCTATGGAAGCTGTTGTAATGGAAGAGAGTTTGCTTTTGGTCCCTACAAGCATGGCTTCAGTTTTATCAGTGTTTAGTTGTAAATTGTTCTCTATCATCCAGTTTTGGATATCTTGAAAGCAATAGGCCATATTTGTCAAGAGAGAAGGCAGATTTTCAGGAGTGTAACTGCTTAGAATCTGAGAGTCATCTGCATAAAAGTGATGGTTGATCTGATGACAGTTAATTATATGCGACAGTGGAGCAGTGTAGAGAGTGAAAAGAACAGGGCCCAGAACTGATCCCTGCGGGACTCCACATTCCAGTCTGGCAGGTACTGACTGAATCTTGTTTACTGTGATTGTCTGGAATCGGTCAGTCAGGTATGAGCTAAACCAGGTGAGGGCTGTACCAGTAACACCAAACATTTCTTGAAGACGGGAGAGAAGGATAGAGTGTTCTATAGTGTCGAGGGCTGCAGATAAGTCAAGTAGAGTGAGGAGGGAGATTTTCCCTGAGTCAGAAGCAAGTAGAAGCATGTTTAAGGTGTGAACTAGGGTGGTTTCAGTGCTGTGGTTGGCGCGATAGGCAGACTGAAACGCAGGAAGAAGACTGTTGGAGAGAAGGTGGTTGTTGAGCTGTTTGAGAACTACTCTTTCAAGGACTTTAGAGATAAAAGGAATGTTGGAAACAGGTCTGTAATTCTTCAGAATGTTAAGGTCAAGGTCATGCTTTTTGAGTAATGGTGTGACTAAAGCAGTTTTGAGAGCTGAAGGAACATTTCCAGAAATAAGAGATGAGTTTACTATCTTTGTGATAGTGGGTATAAGCTGTGGCAGGCACTGCGCGAAAAGAGAAGCAGGTATGGGGTCGAGATCGCATGATTTTATAGTCATTCCTTTCAGAATTGTCTCAATTTCTTTCTCCCTTGCTGGATGAAAGGACAGGAGAGGAGTGCCAGGAAATTGAGGATCAGAAATTACAGGATGGCAAGGAGTCTGATCCAAGCTAGAGCGAATGTTGCAGATTTTGTCAGAAAAGAATGCAGAAAATATAGAAGGAAGTTCAGAGTGGATGTAGATAGAAGGCAGAGGGCTAGCCTTCGCAGATCCAAGCAGAGTGGATGTGAGGGAAAAGAGAGATTTCATAGATGTGGCATCAATAACTTGAGAAGAGTAATACTTTGTTTTTGCTGAATGGATTAAGGATTTGACTTTGTTGATTTGTTTACAAAGAAGCTGTTTGTTTTATTTCAGATTTTGTTTTCGCCATTGCCGTTCTAGCTGTCGGCATTTGCGTTTTGCGACCAGGATGTCATGGGTGTACCATGGTGCACAGGGCCTATCAGGCAGGAGATGGTCAGTAGGAGGTGCATGCTCATCATTATACCGAGACAGAGTTTCTGTAGAATTACTAGTATAAGAAGGGGAGAACATATGCTGAGGATATGTCATAAGGCCTCTACTTGTCCTACTTTGTTGTGGTCTATAGCTGTTGAACAATGTCTTATGATGACTGTCATCTGTTGAAGAACTACTTGGGAGTGAGATGGAAACATCTCGCCCTGTTTTTCTGTTGTGGTAAGCAGGTGGTTGATATACCCTGCTCACTGTGGAATGACTGTCCTGAAATTGGCCTTGATGGTAATCGTTTCTGCCATTAATATCAAAAGCACGGCCATCAGTTTCAAGCATGTTGTTTGCATTATTCCTATCAGCATTGCCGTGCTCAACCTTATTCCAGGTAAACCGAAGGATGTTAGCTATTCTGGAAGTGCCTCTTTCACTGGGGTGAGTCAGATTGAAATAAAGAGCTAAACGAGGAGCTCCAGAACTAGCGGTGAAAGTATTTGTGTGGTCAATGAATGTGGTGTTTGACTGATGACAGACTGTTTGAAGATTTCTGTTGGAAGGAATAATGGAAGTATTAAGATGATGTCGACCTCTAGCTGGTATTATGGAACTCATACTGACTGCAGACTGGGGGAAGGAGGAGAAGCGTTGTTTGACAAGATCAGTCTATTCCTTTTCTGAAATGACACCAGATTTGCAGCTGTTGACACCAATGTGGACAATTACACATTGCATTTTGAACATAACAGGAAGGGTAGAAAGCCATGTTGACAGGTCTGTTATCTTCATTCCATACACACAGATCTTGAACATGTTCTCACCCCGAGGGGCCAGTCTGTATGGATCAATGTTTCTAATGACAGAATCTCCTATCAATAGCATGGTTGTTGTGTCTGGAATTGAAATCTGGATAATGTTTCATGAGGTGATGGTTTAGGAGTTTGTGCTGTTCTATGGGTTCAAGAGTCCATGGTTTTGCTGAACTGGTTGTTGATACATCCTCCTGTGGGACCTGGCTGTACCTCTGCTTGCTGTGTTCTTGCAAGGCCAGGATCCACACCAGCCAGTGCCTCAAAGGAATTTGTCTCTGCCTGAGATGGCTGGATGGTTGGATCAATAACTGAAGATCCTAATTCTTCATGGTTGGAACACCCACTTTGTTCTGATTCAGATGTGTGTTGTAGCAAAACAGCAGGACGTTGTTCTGATTGAGGATGGGGAGAAGTCTGAGTGGATGTTGTCTCAGTGTTTCTGGAGCTAATTCTTTTCAACTGAGACTGTATTGTTCCCATCTGAGTTTTAATTGAATGATTGTCCTTTTCTAGTTTTGAATTGTTTTCTTCCAGATGGTTTATTTTCTTTCTTAAACTGTCTAATTCAAGAAGAAGTGAATCGTGCTTTTTAGAAACATGTAATCATAGCTCATTTTTCAATTAAGCTTTAACGTCCTCAATGAATGAGGCTGTCTTTGACTCATGTTCTTCTTGAGCTGAGGTTAACAACTCAATGGGATACTTAATTTCTTTTAGTGTTTATTTGCATGAAGTCAGTGATAATGATGACTGTTGTTTTTTGTGGGCTTTCAATCCAGAAGAAAACAAATTTCTTTTTCTCTGCATACGGGTCCTCTTACCAATGGGTGTTGTGTCAGTGTGAGGACTTTCTTCTGACTTTGTAGACACTGATTCATTTTCAATGGATGGTGTAGGTGGAAGGAAAACTGTTTTTTGGGTGGTAGATATTGCAGCGTCAGTGACTTCACTGGACAGCAATAGATTGGAGTCTGGAGGAGGGGTTGTACTCTGTGCATCAGGAGACTGATGGCTTGGAGTCATAGCAACAGGATTGAGACAGACTTCATCCACAAGGGGGGGCATCCAGGGAAACAACTCCTGGCAGAGAGAGAGAGGAGAGAGAGAGAGAGAGAGAGAGAGAGAGAGAGAGAGACCTATGCACAGAATCCTCAAAATGTATGTGTAATCTGTATCCAAACACACATACACACACTTCACACACGCGCACGCACCCATTGTCACACAGACGCGCCCGCGCGCGTGCACACACACACACACACACACACACACACACACACACACACACACTGTATAGGGGTTTTACTTGTTTGAATAATTGTTTCTTTATTATTATTTTTCTATTTGATTGAATGTGGTTTTCCCCTCCCCCCTTGATACTCCACCCCACCCCCCATCCTTTCCAATGCTTTTCTGTTATTATCGTTATGTTGTTGTCTCATGGTGATGGGGATTATTTGTTATATTGTCTCATGGTGATGGGTGATTGTTGTTATTATTGTATCTCGATTATAATAATCATTGTCATTGTCTTATTTGACTTATCTTGCTTGTTTGATAGATATTGTGTGAATATATTATTTATAAAAGGCGCTATTTGAAGAGTATGAGCGCATATAAGCACACGTTTGCTGGGTGGAGGAGGAGTGGAGGGAGGTCATTGAAGGCAATATTGTCAGTAATGACGCAATGAATGCCTAGTATTTTCTAATGTTCTGTTCCTGTACCTTTTTATTATCTAAAGTATAAACGTGAAAGAGTGGATGATATAGTAGGTGAAGTAATTTGTTTGTCCTGACGTTTTATGATTTTATTATTTTTAATTCTTAAAAAAATCTTTATTTAAGTGTGTGTGTACGTGAGCGCGCACGCGCGCAGGTGTGTATGAGTATGTGTGTGCGTGTATATGTATATGTGTGTAATTTGCATTGTCCAACTTATTATCTTATCGATTTTCCTCTTTTTACTGGTTTAATTTAATGGTAAAGGTTGAAATCATGTAGTATTTCAGTATAATCATTAAGAAATTTGTTCTTAGATAGATGGCTTGATGAAAAAAAGCAAATGCATTGCTTATTCAATGTATCATCTGAAAAAAAAAATTTGACTTGACTTGACTTCACACACACACACACACACACCTTACCACCATCATTTACAACGACACACACACACACAAAATTATTGTTATTGTTATTGTTACACACATACACACACACACACACACACACATAACACACACAAACACCACACTCACACCACAAACACACACACACACAACACACAAACACACTCTCACACACAAACACACACAGACACCTTACCATCGTCATTTACAATCACACACACAACACACAACACACACACACACACACACACACACACACACCACACACACACACACACACACACACACACACACTGTATCCAAGGGTTTCAGGCAATTCTTACTGGCCAAATCCCAGCATGTTGAAACATAGTCAATGTTGGGTTGAATGTATGCATAAAAATAATTTTCTAGTATGCTGATCAAGAAAATGCTTAATTCTATTGAGTTGAAATACTTTTTTGGCTATTTTCTTGGACAGAGTATAGACATGACTTGACCATGATAAGTTGTTATCAATGCTAAGCCCAAGCAGTCTATGTGTATTTTTTTTCTTCTAGTATATTATTAGGAACTTTTAATACATTCAAGTCGCATAACTTAGCATTAATATTTTGATGTTTCCGACGTATTGTCACTAACATGGATTTAGATTTGTTTAGATGCAAGACCATGTGATTATAATCTGTCCACGTCATAAGCTGGTTAATATCTTTATGTAGATTTTTGTATACTGATTTCAGCCTCATCAGCCACATCAGCAAGATCATGCTCAAAGTTATTTTGAATCGACTAAAGAAGGAGGCAGAAGAACACCTTGCAGAGGAACAAGCTGGGTTCAGGGCAGGCAGGACCACAATCGAACAGATTTTTAACAGCCACATCCTGATGGAAAAACATCTTCAACATCAGAGAGACCTGTTCCACAACTTCATCGACTTCAAGAAGGCTTTCGACAGAGTATGGCACGAAGGCCTGTGGCAGGTCCTCAGAATGTTTGGCATTGAAGAAGGACTAGTGCAAACCATTCAAGCACTATACAACACCGCAAGCAGTGCAGTCCTTCTGAACAATCAGGTCGGAGACTACTTCAAAACCTCAGTTGGGGTCCGACAAGGTGCCTGTTATCTCCAGTCCTGTTTAATCTGTTCTTGGAAAACATTATGAGAGAGACCCTCCATGACTTCCACTCTACCATCTCCATTGGCGGCAGACCCCTCAACAACTTGCGGTTTGCCGATGACATTGACGTCATGGGCGGAAGTAACACAGAGCTGCAAGATCTTACGACCAGACTTGAGAACAGAGCTGGAACATATGGGATGGAGGTGAGCTCGGAGAAAAGTAAAGTACTTGTGAACAGCACGAGCAACGCCACTGCTAAAATTTACATGAACGGCCAGCAACTGGAGGAGGTAGACGATTTTAAATACCTTGGCGCTACACTCACAAAGAACGGGCGATCGACAACAGAAATCAAAGTCAGACTATCCATGGCAACATCTTCCATGACAAAACTCACCACCATATGGAAAAGTAAAGAGATCAGTTTCCCAATCAAACTAAGGCTCTACAAAGCCCTAATTCAGACTATCCTGCTGTACGGAAGTGAAACCTGGACATTGACTGCTGAAACAGCAAAGCGAATCCAGTCATTTGAAACAAAATGCCATAGAAAACTACTGGGCATATCCTGGAGAGAACGAAAGACCAATGAATTTGTCAAGAGTCAAATAACACGGCTGGCAGGTCCATAGGAACCCCTTCTCACCATCGTCAAGAAGAAAAAGCTGACATGGTTCGGCCACGTCACCCGCCACAACACTCTGCCAAAACAGTACTGCAGGGAACACTCGAAGGTGGCAAAAAGAGGGAAAGACAGAACAAGTCATGGATGGACAACATCAGAGAATGGACCAGGATGAATGACTGGGCACTACTGCGCAGAGCCAAGGACCGAGATGGATGGAGGTGGCTTACCACGGCATCGTCTTTCGTGTCTCCTCCACGACCGCCAAGGTCATGGGACTGATGATGATGATGATACTGATTTCATATCTTTGCCTGCACTGTGCAATGTTGTGTCGTCAGCTAAAAAGTTCACAACAAGAAGACAAACACAAAAGAAGATCATTGATATAAATTGTATACAGTATTGGCATAAACAGATCCCTGGAGAACACCATATCTAATAGGCATTAATGAAGATGATAAAGAGTCTTGAAGAAATGATTGTCTTCTGTTAGTTAGGAAAGAGGTTAGTAGTTTAAACGGTTTGGGGGCTATGCCATAGATGGTAAGTTTCCTTAAGAGAATACTGTGATCAATGATGTCAAAGCTTTGGCAAAATCCATAAAGACTATTCCTGTTAACATATCATTGTTTAAATATAAGTGCTAATATTCAAAAAGGTTACTGAGAGCTGTATGGCATGAATGATTTTCTCTAAATCCACTCTGATTCGGGTGGGAAAAGTTATTTAATATGAAGTGGGAAAGAAGATTGTGCTTGAGATGTTTTTTTCCAGAGGTTTAGACAAGGTAGACAGAAAAGATGTAGGCTTGTAGTTAGAAGGGTCTTTCGAATCACCAGATTTCAAGACTGGAATTACCTTAGCATCTTTAAACATTTAGGGATAAAAACAGTTTTCAATGTTAAGGCTATAAATATATGTAATATAATCGGCAATTATTGGGGCACGTATCCTTAAGATTTTACTGTCTAAATCATCCACATCCCTAGAGCTGGATTGTTTCAATAAACACAAATGTGTATACACCTAACTGACACTGAGGAATTTAAAGTCAAGCCTGGATTGTATTTCTTTCGAATCACAGTAGTTTTTAGTGGAAGCAGGTCTTTTTTACTGAATGGTCAGTATTGATTAGTCTTTCAGCTATGGTAGAGAAATGCTTGTTCATATATTCAGCTGATAAGTTTGTAGCAGAAGGGGGACATAACGTGGACGTTTTATCTGGTAACTGATTAATTTCTTCATTGGCGTGTCTTAGGCAATGTCGCATGGCGGAGGCCATCCCTCTCCATGCCAGACCACAGCCGAACTCCTCCTACTTGGTGGCTCGCCCTGGTCTCGAACATATAGCCGTTAAGTACATCTTGGAGCTTATTTACCTTGGCCGTTAGTCTTCTTCTTGAAGTTAGGCCCAGTGATGCAGTGTTAACATCACCCCCTCCCATGGTTTGGCACGCCTGCTGAGGCGAGGTCCCGGGGTATGGCGCTTGGAGCCAGCATGGGAGAGCTGGAGTGTGGAGGAGAACTAGTGCGCCCGTCCTTCTATTAGGAAGCAGCAGCCAAGCTAACAAAGGTACTATATCTCTCCAGAGCCCCCTATACCCTCAGGCTCAAACCACAGGCTGAAAGAATCATCGCAGAAGAGCAAGCTGGTTTCAGACCTGGACGCAGTACAACAGAGCAGATCTTCAACATAAGACTCATAATGGAAAAAAATATCTCCAGCATCAACAGGACCCCCACCATGACTTTATAGATTTTCCACTTAACTGCCCAGTGCAAGTGTACCCTATATGCCGGGGAATAAAATTCTTATGTACCACTGCTATGTTCATATCCCTCTTACTCAGAAACTACCACATGAATATTCCTGATAGTCTGCCTAATGACAGTATATATATCGTAGATTACTTCGAGGCAAGCTCAAGTTAGTTAGCATGCTATTTTACTGCAAAAATATATTTAAAATGTAAAAAAATATTGACCAAAAATACGATTTCTTTATCACCACTGTCATTCTGAGTACTCCCGATCTCAATAACTTCAAACATAAGTCTAGGCAAAATCTCTTTTTTTTTTTTTAAATGCACGATCAGCTGAATCATACACGATCGTTTTCACCGCTGTTAGGTAAATCTACAGTTTTATTTGCCAATTTTACAGCTGTGTAAAGTTATTTATGCCTTCAACAAGAAGTCTAAGCCATTTTGAACACGAACTTCCAAAACAGTCATGCATAAAAACACAAAATACGAGCTAAAAAACGATCGTTTTTGCTACGGTTTTTGCAGCTGAATGTTGCCAAGCAACAGGAGAGTGAGCTTCATTAAGTTTGGAGTTCTTTCCCTTTAACTGTAGTCAAGGAAGCAGGCTTGTTTACTTTGGTTCGACACCCCGAAAATTTTACGGGTTGTAGGCGTATAGGGTGCATGTTTAGCCCCGGAAAATTTCCGGGGTAAGGCAGTGTAGTGGTTAAGAAAGCATTCGAAAGAGTTTAGCACGCTGCACTGTGGGCAACCATGAACCACTATAACATCAACACCAGCCTATGAGAATGCAACAAGTGTAGTGTTTCACAACAACTACATAGGTGATTGGTTTCGGACGACGGTCGGTGTGCGCCAGGGCTGCCTGCTCTCCCCTACTCTCTTCAATCTATTTCTTGAGAGAATCATGGAAGAAGCACTAGAATAACCCGAAGGAACAGTAAAATTTTGGAGGGCAAACAATCACAAACTTGCGCTTCGCTGATGATATTGACTGATTAGCTGGTCACGAGCAAGAACTAACAGACTTAATGAACCGCATAGAAGAAAAATCATCAAAATTTGGTAAGAAAATCAGTGGGGAAAACAAAAGTGATGACAAACAGCAACTTAACATCACAAATCAAAATCAAAGACCAGAAACTTGAAAATGTTCACAGATTTAAATATCTGGGATCTATCGTGACAAACGAGGGATCAAAACCAGAAATACTGTCAAGACTTGCCCAGACCACAGCCGCAATGACCAAGCTCAAACCCATCTGGAGTAACAGAAAAATCGCCATCAGTTCCAAAATCAGACTGATGCGCTCTCTGGTCATGTCAATCTTCTTAAATGCATGTGAATCATGGACCTTCACAGCGGACTTAAGAGAGAAGAATAAGAGCTGTAGAAATGAGGTGCTTCCGAAGACTCTTAGGCATCTCGTATAAAGACCACATCACGAATGAAGAAGTCAAGAGAAGCATCAGCAAAGAAATCGGGCCCTATACTGACCTTTAAACACTCGTCAGACAACGAAAACTGAAGTGGTTTGGTCATGTCACATGCTCCTCTGGTCCTGCTAAAACAATCCTACAAGGCACAGTGAGGGGAGGAAGAAGAAGAGGCAGACAAAGGAAGATATGGGAGGACATTCGAGAGCTTTGAAGGCGCCCCAAAGGATTTGGAATCTGAGGGATTGGTGGCGGTGACGGTGACCGATTTATTGCTTTCCATAGAGATGTAGGTGGGTTTGTTTTTTAAAGATGTAACAAGCTCATGGAAGTCTTGTGTCCTGGCTGCTCTTTTCACAGCTGTCGCTTTGTTACGTTGCTGCTTGAACTGTTCACCTTTTCCAGTTGACTTCAGTAAGCTGTCACGAATTGCTATTGCATTTTTTTTTCATCAGTTAGCCATGGTGACTTATCTTTTTCTTTAACACGTTTGATCACAATATGTGTATGCTTGTCAATAATAGAAGGAAAGGTACGATACCATGCTGCTATACCTTTGTCAGGATCAGTATATTGATAAACATGGGTGAAGCTGGCTGCACATAAGTCAGACAAGAAGTCTTCAGAATTAAATGATTGATAGCTTCGAGAAGATATGCATTTGTGGCTACACCTAGGAATTTTTATCCTTTTTTACGACCAAGTAGTACTCGCTGGGAAGTGATCACTAATTCTAATCACTGGTACAGACTTTTCTACTATATTCATGGGTTTGGTGGTATAGATTTTTCTGGTTGGAGTGTCAATCAGTTCGAATAGATAATAATATAGTTCAAACATTTGTTTCCATTTATCATGGGGCCTATTTAGGTCAATGTTAAAATCGCCAAGCAGTGTTATCTCAGTTGTGTAATTGGAAACATCATCCATTATGAGACCAAAGCGATCAAACCAGTTTATCCGTTCACTGGATTTCTATATAGAAATCCAAATAGAATAGGTTTACTTCCCTTTATCTGAATCTCCAACTAGATACATGCAATGTTATATTTATCAGAAAAATCTACTTGCGTGTAGTTAACCGACCTATGTACATATATTACCAAACCTGCTTCAAGCTGAGTTTTAGGATCTTTTCTTATAATAATATACTCAGTAAATGACACTACACTGTCAGCAACCTTATCTGATAAATGTCACCCCGAAAAACCAAAAAACATGAAAATGGTCATTTGAATTTGATGGAAAAGAAGAAATATCAGATACTTTCTTTAACTTGACATATATTCAGATAGCCTATTTTAAAGTCCAAATTTGCTTAGCTATTTATTAGCATTAACATTGTTAGCCATGGTTGTTAGACATGGAGAAAAAACAGCAGGATCTGAAGCACCCTAAATGTGGATACAATAAGGATTCTAAGCGTAGTAATTATGACCGAAAGAAAAACAAGTTGAGATCAAATACAAGGATGAAAAAACAGCAAAAGTTTACCATTAGTATTTCACAAATCCAACTGTGCATATATGTGCAAAATGTAATACTCACAAGAGAGAGAGAGAGAGAGAGAGAGAGAGAGAGAGAGAGAGAGAGAGAGAGAGAGAGAGAGAGAGAGAGAGAGAGAGAGAGAGAGAGAGCATGTGCATGCATGCAAATCTCCAAATTTACATGCTCTCAAACGCAAAGACACAAGCGCGTACTTACTGATGTACTTAAATACGCTTGTTTCCTATGCCACACATTCATCCTGGACTTTGAAAGTCTATAACTTTTCTTTACAGCTTTTTTACAGCCCGCTCCTCACAGAGACAACTGACGGTGACTATCTAAAGCTCTGCTCTGAATCCCCTGTCTGACACACAGCCACTCACAGCAGCCAAGGAAGCTAGAGGTCCCTGGCACTCTCGACCAGCCGTACATCACTCTCTGGAAAGCTGGCTGCTGAAGTTTCGGTGCTGGGAAATGCAACTAATAACCGTATCCAGCCATCCCTCCATCCCTGCATCCCTCCATCCATCCAGCCAGCCATCCCTCCATCCCCCTTCTCTCCATTCATCCATCCATCAGCTATCAATCAATTAATCTAACATCGAGACGTTGACGATTCATTCTCCACTACATCATGATTATTTGATTGATCATTTCGTTAACTATTCGATTAATGAGCGCAACCACTCGGTCAATCGTCCTATACTCATATAAAAATAAAACAATAAAAACATAATATAGTCCTATACCTGGGACATAGAGGCTGGACTGAGCTCACGGCGTAAACACAGCGGGGCTGGCGTGTCACCAAGGATGAGGTGGACAATGCTGCTTACATGATGATGTTACAGAAAACAAACGAGCGGCTAGTCAAGGTCCAGTCGATCAATCTTACGAATAAAAAGTTTTTAAAAATGCCCCCAACCTAACATAGAGAAATAGACGGACAACCAGACAGACAGACGGAAGAACAAAAAGAAAATGACAGGGAGGCAGAAGGAGAGAGAGACAGCCATAGTCAAGGTAAGTGAGCGAATGTGTGTGTGAGAGAGAGAGAGAGAGACAGACAGACAGGTAGGCAGGCAGGCAGGAAGATAAAAAGACAGACAGACGTAAACAAAAAGGGACAATCTATAACACACACACACCACTCACACACACACACATCACACACACCACACACACACACACACACACTCACCACACAACTCACACACGCACCACACACACATCACACACAACTCACAACACACTCACACACACACACACTCACACCACACTCACACAACACACACACACTCACACACACACACACAACACACACCACTCACACACACCACACACACTCACACACACACACACAACACCACCACACACACTCACCACACACACACACACACACTCACACACACACACACACACACACACACAACACACACACACACACACACAAACACCACCGCACACACACACCACACACCATACACACACCACACACACACACACTATCAATCATAAAGGAAGCCAACTCTGCACTCACGGGGACATGGCTCCGGCATCGACATGAGAAGTCCGCAGAGAGCCCCAGCGTTTAAATGATCATGCCTCACACTCGGCTGTCTCTGCACCACGTCCACAGCACTGCTTCCAGCGGATGCTTACATGCTAATTCAGCAGCAATCTTCGGCAAGGAGCTGGTGTTATCATGTTTGTCATCAGCTTATCTCGACGATACGTCAAAGCTTTCTCAACTAGTATGGGGAGGGCTGTCACTGACAATGGTCAGAGTTCACGTGAATGCGTCCTTACTCGGAAAATAATCAACTAACAACGACATAGGCGTGTGTACTTCTACTAGTTTTAGAATGCTTTAGTGTTGAAACTGTTTATTGTTAGGCCAACCTAATAACTTGACTGTTTTATGGCTACTGAAATCATTTGAATTTTCCCTACGTAAACGGAGAACACTTAACACAATGTCAAATAGTCTAATATAGCTAAAATGTTTAGATCCTAAGATTTTTGCGCCTCACATCGGTGCTTTGTTCACACACAAAAATTGATTTTTGATCTTATAGAACAAGTTTCAGCTTATAAACAAGAACTAAGGTGGGTTATTTGAAATGTCACACTATCTCCATATATAGAGCGTGTATGAAGCGAGGACTCTTAAGACAAGCTAGTCCCGAGAGAACTGTGCCTCATTACCTGCAGTAATGCAAGACAATCATTTGAGTTTAGAGACAGGACGAAATGTTGAAGACTGTTGACCTTTCAGGGTTACTACCTGTTTCTAGCCATGAAGCCAGTAGTGTTGACCAGAGAGTGGACATGCAGGTTGACGGATGACACTGACAGAGAAGGACAGCCCTGCTTTCTCTGGCCTCGGACAAGCCTAGTGCAAAGAGTACAGTGCAGTGCTGACGTCAGTCCCAGGTATGCAATACCCAGTTCAGCAACTAACAACCTCTTTAAGATGTCAGACAACAATACCTAGGTGTGCAATACCCAGTTCAGCAACTAACAACCTCGTTAAGATGTCAGACAACAATACCTAGGTGTGCAATACCCAGTTCAGCAACTAACAACCTCTTTAAGATGTCAGACACATTTACTTTCAAACCAGACATTGATAAAAAAAAAAGCACATTCCACCTTCAATCATCACGGCAGTTCACAGAAACTATTTCACTCTCTCTCGGCCTGCTGCCCACATGCTGTTTTGTCCGTTAGCTGTCTAATGTTGGCTCCATTGTTGTGTTCTGAAAGAAGCTAACTTTGGGGTACAAAATGGGGTTCAGGCAGGAACGTTGTCGTGTTCTCTGTGGTTCAGTTTATCAATAGCTCACGTTGTTGATAATATTCTCTTCTGCAAAACCACTGGACAGCTGACCATGGAACGTTGTCGTGGTCTCTGTGGTTCAGTTTATCAATAGCTCACGTTGTTGACAATACTCCCTCCCCCCTAAACACTGGACAGCAGCTGACCATGGAACGTTGTCGTGTTCTCTGTGGTCCTGTTAATAGCACACTGTGTTGACAATATTCTCTTCTGCAAAACCACTGGACAGCAGCTGACCACGACCTCCAGTCCCAGACATCAA